>CACRXP010000250.1:168961-232865 GCA_902702965.1 Spirometra erinaceieuropaei | reverse complement strand
ATACTGTGCAGTGGGCTTATAACTAACTAGACGGATAACTTAGCAGACCTTTTGAATGACATCTAAGTTTAAAATCAGCAACTGTAGGGCCGTTATTTCAACCATTCGCATTTGTGGTCATCTCTAACCGACTTTGTCGTCACTGTCCGGAGTTGGCGGAGAGGGTCATCGTTACGAGGCCCGGCTTGATACGTCTGGGAAGAAACCTGTAAGGTTTCTTCGTTGATCGACCCACTGCAGTGTCGCTGAATTAAACCAAGAATTTCCCAACTGCCTCGCGGACTAAGGAGTTCAATGATTACTATTTGCTACTACCTTCTACGACGCGGGGCGTAAAGCGAAACCGAATTTTGTGCTAAAGATCTTGGCTGTGCTGGATTTTCCTGGTCTGGCAGCGTCAAAAGGTCTTGCAGGTGGCAATTCTCCTGCGGATAAGGAGTAAACCTTAAGGTGCGTGTGAACGAAGACATGGTCTGATACACTGGCTCCGCTAGCTCTGGTAGTATAAATCGAACTTGCCTTGTTTAATTTCCGGGGAAAGTAATGAGCGAACGCGGAGTAAATCCTTTGGAACAGACTGGTCCGAAATTTTATTTGAATATTTGAACTGAAACTAATCAGCTACTGTGGAATACTCGTGCAATATTCCCAAACGGCCAACAGGCAGCCAGTGGTATAGAATTGTGTAATCATTTGCCGTACTGACAACGCAGGTACAAGCTAAAAACCCAGTGTTGTCAGCACGGCAAATCATTACACAATCCTATGCTACTGGCTGCCTGTTGGCGGTTTGTGAATATTACGCGATTATTTCGCATTAGTTGATGGACTTCAGCTGAAATATTCATATCAAATTCTGGACCGTGCCTGAAAAGGTCCGTTCCCAAGGATTGACTTCAAGTTCGCGCATTAATTTCTTTGCAAACTAAATAAGACAAGATGAAACTGGAGTTCATATACCAGAAAACACATGGAGAAGGTTGAGGGACCCACTGATGAGCCGAACTCTTCGCAGCTGCGTCAGGCAGCAGTACAAGATCGTCGAAACACGCGAGTGGGTTTTAAGCCTGCACTAGCGTCATCAGAACGATAAATAATTACACAACAAATCGAACTGTTATCACGGACCAAGTTTCGGAAGCCTGGATCGACTAGAATATGATCAATCCGACTGGTCTTGCGGCCGTCGTTTGAATACCAGGTCAACAGGTGTTTGTGACGGTGCAACAAGGACACGTTTGTGGCAGTTCTGGTCAGGAATGTTCAGCATTCTCCCAAAGTTGTCACATCAAGAGCCAAGTCCGAGGAGGCCGTGGCTTTATGGAGTTAATGGGTTTAGGTCGACCACCCTAGTATCCAGCAACAATCAGCAGATTAGGGCGAGGGCGTTCTTCAACCAGGCCCTGCAACTGCGCGTAGATTTCTTCCTTGCGTCGGTAGGCACCTGATGTTCGTTAACTCTTTAGTCGTGCGTAAGACAGCCGGTCACCGACTTTTTTTCACGTTATGAGGACGGTTGCCACACCGGGTCTACCAGAAAAGTCACGCACTATTGTGATATAGGATGAAATGGCAGGTGAACTTTGGGGTCTTGATTTCACGAGTAGGAAATTCGGACTCTGGACGGGCACCGCACATTTACGTTGTACTGATAAGGAATTCGCGTCGTCAGACTTTGAGCACCATAGTTCACGAAAGTGAACATCCGAACATCTAACTGGAAGTTTGTCATCGATTGAGAGGCCCAGCTCGCATATTATTCGACCGCAGCACTTGGCCAGGGTTCCAAAATGCGTCAGTTTCCGCAAACGCTGTAGCATGGGTCGGAATACATTAGTCGGACATTTTTTCATGAGGTTTCCTGGGAATTTTGAGTCCTGACGGGTCCCCAACGGCCGCCCGATTGTTTCCTCGAGCGCTTTGGTTGAAGAAGGCAGCGGCAGAAATCAAACTTATTTTATGAAGGTTAGGGGTCGCCGTGCCACAGTGCCGTCATCGGGTTTTGTGGCACTTTTTAAGTCAGTCGGCAAGCTAGGCCTCTGCCCTACACAGCCTGGCGGCATTGTCGCTGTCGGTCCTCGGCTGCCTATTTGTCCGACTTGAAAGCCTGCTAATTTCGCAGTTTATCTTTGCTGAAGGTCCTTGCATTATCTGCCACCTGCGGACATGCCGGGTAGCCAGCAGTTATGTGGGAGAGGGGGGGGGGAGAATTCGTCTCCGTGGTGATAAAGAGAAATGGTTCGGGCCGCCAGTAGACCCGATGAACGCGATTTACGTTGGGGGAAAGGGGGTTCGATCAGGCAGATATTTCCATATTTAACTGTTACAACAAAATGATACACAGAAAGCTAACTCTTTCTCTTAAGGGTAGGGTAGGGAAAGTCCTTAGGCACCAAACTAAGACTGGGGCGTTGTGAATTAGGTGCAGAAAAGTTGCGTTATTGAGGTGGACCAAATGTCACTCTACTTGAACAATTCACGAAATTATGACGATAGAAACTGAAGTCAAATATTTATTTATAGATAGGAGATAGTTTATCTTAACTGAAGAAAAAATTGTACAAAAGAGTCAGATACATTCGGCTTAGTGTATATAAGGCACAATTATGTCGCGAACTTTTAAAACAAGGATTGGCGGACGGCGAAGAGAGATTTTTAAGACTTGCACAAAACGAGTAGTGCGTGCTACGCAAAAAGCTAAACTAAAACGCAGTATACCCGTGGGCAACAACCGCACTGTACCGACAGATTAGATGAGTCCTACTTCATAACCATATAAGGCGACTAGCAGTAATAAGCGCACGAGTTTACTCGATATTTTGATGGCGCCATGTAACCACACATATGCGACTTTACCATCTTAAAGCTGTCAATTAAATACCGTGGATATGCTTCTGTGAAGTATCATGATGACACATGCTAGGGAGCCTTGCAATCAGACAGTCTCTAGACTCGATGTTTGTAAGACGTAGTGAGTTGGCACGGTTACATTCGAAATCAGAACCGTCGAATATCGAGTTACGTTGACTATTGTGGAAACAAAATACGAAGCATTGGAGCATGACCGACAGTTGCCTTAGCCAAATGCCGTAAGTCACCTTTAATATAGTAATAGTATGTTTGCCTTTACCGTGGTTAAACAATTCATGCAAAAGTGCCTAAAGTAGTACGCCAACGCTACCACCGTCAGGCCCGATCCTTTCAAGAAGGCGAAGGGGAAGTAACTATTTGGCGGCATTAAATACAGGACCCAACTATCGCGCTACCACCGTGTCACCATGATGGGGTCGCCACAGTCGCCATCCTAATAACAATCGCCGCTGGAGACCTGCCAACAACGCACGATTCGAAGTGCTGGGTAAGTGAACAGGCAATAATTAAGGTCGATAAAACCGTTGGGGTGCATGTGTACTCGGTTATCCTAGCCAGCAGAAGGCCTTGGTAACACGGGGATGCGGCTTACCAACGTCGACGAAGTCAGTGAAAGCGCGGATAGGACGTTAATTGTGGCCATCAGTAGCAGACGGCCGAGATGACAGCATCCTGCACTCCGTGCGCAAAACTACGACAGTCGACAAGCTTAACACTTCAGTGAAAGATACCAAATCTTGCCAGCAAACGACACTAGTGCATTTTCTTACTAGTGTATTTCCCTAGATTAATTCCTTATAGCCTATTTATGTCTCACCTGTCTATGTCATCGACGGAAGCTACAAATACTCCTGGCCGAAGTGTTGAGGATGTGATTCAATCGCCAGGCGACACGGGAAGGCTGATTTTATTTGCGACACGTATAGGCAAAGTAGTCAAAGGAAAACTTCCATAGTCCGTTTACCCAGGTGACTTCTACGAAGTCTTCCAGATGTGGAACTCGGGGTATCGCTAGCGACCAACTTCGTTATTGAGGGATACATCGTTTCACAAGTGATGAGTAGCATCTTCACCCACCGGCGAAGAAAGCCGAAAACAGCACCACACAACCATGTTATTCCTGAACCAACCGACCCTTACATTACCTATTCATTAAAATATTGCCTTCAAATAACGCTTACAATGTCTTTCGCAGTCTACAGGCAGAATGTATGAGGCAAACGGCTCTGGTTTTTTAGGAAGGGGGAGAGATACAGCCGAAGAGGTTAGTGTAGTAACACGAGCACGACCAAAACGAGAGCTAGGGGGAGGTTTCAGTGGGGGCGTAAACCTAGCAGGGACATGTTGGCATAATGACAAAGCGCATGTAGCCAGTTTGAAGTAGCATTATGCTAGCCACAATACTGTTAAGTTAATGAAGACCCCGTATTCATGGACAATTTGCGCCGTGGCTTGGGCCGGCCCTTAACAGATCTGCTGAGTAAAGTAAATTAAATCAACCATTCACAAACAATATGGGTATCTTGTCTAATAGTGTCAGACAAAACTGGCTGAAATTTACACAGTCAAACACTTGGCGCAGGAACGACATAGAAAGAAACGAACTCCCAATCACCTTTTGAATGACGCTGGTTTCGAGAACGGCAAAGTATTATTAGAATTAATAAGGTCAAGCTGCTCTACGCTCTCAAACCCTATAAAAGGTCACATATTTACTCCGGATCTCCGTTTTACATTTGCGAATCCTGAGTTCGGATCAGTTTAATTTATTGAGGGAAATAGGTGTGAGTCTTTGACTACCCTATTCACAACGTTAAACTGGGTCCGGTGAACAGAGAAATTATCTGGGCTAAAATACTTTTAACAAGCATATAATTGCATGGCAAAATGGGAGTGAGTCTCAGGGGATGAGCTCGATCTCTCATTGCTCTTGCTCATCTCGGAACAAAAATATGACAAAGTTATTTTCAGAACTTTATATCGACGGTAACATCACAACATCTGCAAGCACGGAATTCCATGGGTTGACCACTCGGACAGGGAGGAAGAACATCTGCACAACCAGCCTTGCCTGCTGAGTGCGCAGTTTAGACGGGTGACCTCGTAGATTAGTCGTGGTGGCGAATTCAAAAAAATCCTCGTAGGTCAGGCTGCAATCTAATCCCTTCACAATGCCGAATGCTTGTAAGAGACAACCGTGAAGTTGCCTATACTCAAAGGGAAGAGATTCATATTTGTTAAGCGGGTAGCATAGGGAAATGAACTTCGTCCTCTAACGATAATCGTGGTTCCTCTTAACGCTTTCAAGGAAATTTTTATTTCGAGCTGCTTGCATTCTGTACTCCAAGTGCGCCCACACGAATGTTATGAATGTCTTTGAGAAAGCATCTTCGTCAAAGTCCATAAACGGACTCATGATGGAGTACAGTACGGACATTGCGATTTTGCCACTATAGAACAGCGAGCGGATGCTTTCATGGAACTCGTCGTCAGCACACCAAGCTCCTTTGGGCTTCGATTTCTTGTAAGGTTACACCACCCAGATAGTAGTCTCTTGTGCTGGCGGATCTGGCTGTGTTGCCTGGGCGAAGTATGCCACATTTACCAACATTGAACCGCAGGAGCCAACGGTTTGACCACTCCTCCAACAGATTTAGGTTCATCTGTAGCCTGTCCTGGCCAGCAGTGACCGGAAGTACACTCCATATTTTCATTGCGTCTGTAAACATTGCTACTTGGCAGTCCAAACCTCTTGCGGCATCGTCCGCGTATATAAGGAACAAAATCGGTCCCATTACTGAATCCTGGGGGGACACCAATCTCGACCACAACGGGATTTGATTTCCCTTGACCGATGCACACAACCTGGTGTCTATCCAAAAGGAAGTTTTCGATCCATATGAGGAAGTTGCCTCTGATCCCTATTTTTTTAGCTTGTGTAACGGTCACTTGTTTGGCCGAGTGTCGAACGTCTACTGGAAGACAGTGAAAACTATGTAGACCGCATGCCCGTCGTCGACACCTCGGGTCAAGCTCCGGAGAGATTGTGGCAAGTCTGTCGTACAGAATCTTCCTTTCCGTAACTCATGTTCACAGTTCGATAGCAAGTCGTAAAATTCAAAGAATTTCATCGGTTCGCTCTTCATGATCCTCTCCATAACCTTGCAGAAAATACGGGTCAAACTTATGGGTCTGTCGTCAATGTCCTTCTACCTCCTTTGTGTATCGGAGTAATATGCGCCAGCTCCCAATTGGTAGGAATTGTTCCGGCGCCAAATAAGGTTTGAAAGAGCATCGACAAAGGCACAGAAAGCTCATTGGCAAGTTGTTTGAGAAGCTTGGGTGGAATCTTGTCTGGTCCTGGCGACTTCGATTAGTTCAATGCCTCTAATTCTTTTCGGGCAATGTCCGGATTCGGCAGTTATTCTGTGAATTGAGGAAGGAGTCTTTTTCGTTTGTGTAGACTGATTGTAAAAGCTGAAAAATACGCAGCTTTATACCTGCTATCCGCAATCTCAACGCCATCGTGGTCCTTATTATGGAGATTTGATGTCTGTTCCTTGCACTTCGTCGGAGGTAGTTGTAGAGTAATCTTGGATTCTGTGTTGCTTTTTATGGCAAATTTTTCTTAGATTCTCGACGCGTCTTATAAGGATGCTCCTCAGTTTGTTTCTTTGAGTCTTGTTAATGTTGAAATATTCAACTTGCCCCATGACGCAATATTTTCTCCACAATTTGTGCTTCCTTTTGATTTCTTTCTTAAGGGTGCTATTTAGCCTCCCGGGCTGATTGTTTTGTCTTGCACTCGTCAGTGGCTGTTTATGAACTGCAGAAAGACGTCCTTAAACAACTCCCAGTCATTGTTGGCATTTCCCGTAAACAATGAGCCCCAGTCGAGACCGTATAAGTCTGCCCTCATCTAATTGAAGTCGCCTCGCCAAACATTCCTTCTTTTGTGGTCTACAGTATGTGAAATGGAGAATAACGAATAACCCCGCATAAGCACTACGTTATCACTTGTGCCAAGGGACGGCATGGAGGAGATCTCGTCTATGCTGTCTGGTGTTTTCATAAAACCAGATCCAGACAGTTTGTCCATTATCCGTCACGTGTTCTCGTTGGGAAGAATGCATGTTGTGTGAGGGACGCCTTTAATGTTTTGTTCAGCAGACGGTAATCGAATGTTGACTTTGGATCTGGTGCTTGGATGGTGTTCCAGTTTATTCCTGGTGCGCTGATGTCGCCCATGATCATAAGGCTAGGTCGACTGTACAGTTTGTCCAGCAGCTCCAAAAGGTGAGTTTCGGCAATTTGGTCTGTCCTAGGTGGTCGGTAGACAGTGAGGACATCGAGACACGGGGAACCGGTAACCTTGACGGTTAATCAAATGGCTTTCCTGCTGCACGCAAACTTGGCATTTTCAGACACTGACAGGTCTTCCTTCACATACATAACTATGCCTCCACCCTGGTTATGTTCCCTGTCCCTCCGATAAATTTTATATCTGGTCAATGTTATTTCGCCATCGCCAATAATTCCAGACTGCCAGTTTTCGGTAACCGCTAAAACATCCGGAGAAAGTTAGCAGGGCAAAATTTTAGCCCGTCTAGTTTCGATATGAGGCTTTGGGCATTTGTATACAAATACCTACATTTGTACCAGCCTAATTCCCAGCTGCATATGTTAAAAAATTAGTTTAAACTACAGCAAAAATCTTGATATCACACCATACGCCGACGGAATTATGGTCAAAGCTATCCAGATCTGTGGCTTTATTTCTTAAAAATTCTGTCTATACAGGATCAGTTAATTCATCTGATGCTCAGTTTCGTTCCGGCGGAATACGTTGCACTATCTGCCCCGCGGATTTCCAGCTGAAAATAAGTTAGCTAACAATGGTTACCAGTTCACCTGCCCGTCATTCCCTCCCCCAAGTCCTACCCCTTTTTATCCACGTCAGAATTTTTCGATGCCACAAAATTTTTTGCAGAACCGGATGGTTGCATCCGGACCATTTGCTCCGTGGGCAGCCCAGAACTGGACGATGTAGCCGACCTCCCTCGGAAACTAACAGCCTTTCCCTTCAAACTTTTTGTTTTAAATGCCAGATCCTTGCTTAATAAGATGCCTTTGCTTCAGATTCTGGTGTTCGTCCATTGTCCAGATATTGTTTTAGTAACTGAGACGTGGGCATCACTCTCGCTTCCAGGCTATAACTGCATCCGAAATGATCGCCAAGATAGCCGTGGTGGGGGCAGCTGTGTCTGCGTTAAGCAAACACTTACATTTTTGGCGTTGGACCTCCCGCATTTTTCCGCAGTAGAAGGCCGCTGCTGGCTCCAGGTTGCCCTGAAAAATAAGTTCTCCTTGCTTGTTGGCTGCGTCTATCGTCCTCCCAACGCATACGACAATTTTGGTCGTTTACTCTCACAGGCATTTCATGCTGCGGCCGACTCAAGCTTTAAGTATCAATTGGTTGCGGGGGACTTTAATCTTCCCGAAGTCCGCTGATCTCCGCCTTCCGGCACAAGAAGGTTCGAAGACTTTCTTGACGCTGTGGATGTTGGGATGTGGAGTCAGGTTGTCGATTTCCCCGCCCGAGGCTCAAGCATACTTGACCTAATTTTCTGTAGAGGCTGCATGCCATCGTCGGTGTCATCCCTAGGCCCACTCGGGGGCTCAGACCATGACATAGTTGTTTCAACGTTGGAATTCGAGGCTGACAAAACGTCTTCCCCAAAGTATAACTTTTTCCGCGATTTCCGATCAACTCGCTCAACCTTATTATTAACAAACCTTAATTCCCACGACTGGAATGATTTCTTCCTTAGTTCGGATGCAAATGTTTGCACTGCAAATCTGTACGAAATTATGGATCCGCTTATTTCTCGTTTTGTCCCCCGTATGAAAATTATTAATGTTGGGGATGAGGTCTTCCTACCCCTTTACCTTTATCGTCGCAGATTTCGCAGGCTTTATCGTCGTTTCCATCTTCAGAACGATGTTTCTGTTCTGCCCTTGATTCGTAATATTTTGAGCGGGCTAAGAGATTGTCTGAAGAAAAACAACTAGCCGATGGGGTCCAGTTTACCGAAAACCATTCGTTAAATGTCTCGAAACTTTTCTCTAGAAAAAGACGAACTCACTGAAAGACGCAGCATTCCATCCTCCGAGACGCTCTCGGAAATCCCATAGTTGATGCCCAGTTAACCGCTGATAGCTTCAATGATTTCCTGTCCAAAACGTTCATTGAAGAGTCGACCACTCCGCTTTCGACCATCCTGCCATTGACCGGGGCAGTTCTAGAAACTATAACTTTCACTCTGTGGGATGTGACTGTTGCGATTCGGCGTTTTTGTCAATCTTATAGTCCAGGCCCTGATGGTGTCCCAGTAAGCATTTTAAAAGCCGATGCAAATGCGATTTTCCCACCCCTCTTATTCAAGATATTTAATCTTGCTCTTTAAAGTGAAACCTATCCTACCTTGTGGAAGGAATCACACATTTTGCCCATTCCTAAGCACGGCAAATCTACATCATTTGATGACATTCGGCCAATAAACACCCTCCCCCAGTTTCGAAGATCTTAGTGACATTGATCAAAGATAAGATGATGTGTCACTTAACAGTGAATAACCTACTGAGTGCTGCTCAGCATGGATTCCTCAAAGCTCGATCTTGTGACACCTGTCAACTCTCCTTCTTTGACTATGTTCTCCAATCTATGGACAATGGTTTTGCACTTTACACAGTATATTTCGATTTCACTAAGGCTTTTGATCGTGTTGACCATGCTCTTCTTCTCTTGAAATTGTCCTCTTTCGGAATAGGTGGCAAACGTTTGAATCTTATATCCTCTTACCTGGGCACTCGTACACAACGAGTTAAGATTTCCAAGTACATCTCCAACCCCACACGTGTGAGGAGTGGAGTCATTCAGGATAGTGTACTGGGCCCGCTTTTATTTTGCCTTTTCGTTAATGATGTACCCGATTTATTTCAGAATGGTAAGCCTTTCATGTGTGCCGATGATCTTAAAGTTACATATCGATATAAGCCGGCAGATCGTGACATCGTGCTTGAGCTCCTAAATAGCGATCTACAGGCTTTCGCCCAGTGGTGCCGCACATGGCGCCTTTATCTCTCTTGGCATAAGTGCTCAGTCATGGTGGTTGGCGACGACCGCCAACCTCAACGAAATATTGAAGGTCACGCCATAAATATGCCTGGGGTTATAAAGTATCTGGGCGTATCATACTCCAAGAGCCTCAATCTCTCGGAGCACTGTGACTTGATAGTCTCCAAAGCACGTAGAACGACCGGGTGTATCCTCCGAAACTTTAAAATTAGGGACATTAGAATACGCCTTTACAACATGTACGTTAGACCTGGTCTGGAATACTGTTCGTTTTTATTTGGCCTCATGCGTGCTACTGAGCGGAAGAAAATAGAATCCGTTCAACACTTTTTTACCAAAAGAATTTTAACACCAGAACACCGACATTTGTCTTACAAAGAACGTTGCCGGCTTACGGGCCTTGATCCTTTATGGTTCTGTAGATTACAAAAGGGACTATTTTTGCTATTTAAGTTCTTATATAATCACACATTTAAACCACTTACCGCTTCGAGACATCATGCCCATCCCGACGTAACAGTCACCGTGAGGTCTTCTTATTTCTGCCTCTGGCACGTACTATTAAATATCGTCGGTTCTTTTCTGTAAATGCAATTGTTATTTGGAATAAACCACCCATGAGTGTGAAAACTCTGCAAAATTATCCTTTATTTAAGAGAACTATTACTCGATTTTTGCATTCAGAAAATCTCCCTCAAATTTTGGTTGCTGGATACACTGGTCGACTCAACCGTAGCGATGGCGTTTGTGGTCTCTGAACACTATGGCCGGTCTCACCAGCTGTTCCTCAACGCCTCTACTTTGACTATCCCCAATTTCATGAAAGGAATTGACGTCCAATGACCTCCGATACCGTGCAACCCCCTCCCCCCCTTCTTGACTGTCGAAAATCTACCGCCAGCAGTTTTTTTTCTCCTGAACCCTTCAAACCATAAAAACCATCATCAACTATATTTTTATTCTTCAGGAGTTTTTTTTCACTGCTGGTCGGATTTGTGTTTAATCGCTTTCCTTGACAATGCCTGTAAACTGGCATTTAATATATTAAATTAACTTAAATTAAATTAAGTGATTATTTAAAATTCAGTATGCAGAAAAATACTTAAAATCTGATAAATTCTATGGAATTTAATCAGGATCGACTTAGGCGTTTACAAACCTCATGGCACTTGAATAGCTGCAGACCTTGAGGGATTTTGAGCGATTTTTTTCCTAGGCTGTGGTCGGCTGCGTAGTCAGTTGAACCATGGTGGTAAACAAATTTCACCTAATTCGGTTTTTTGGCGAATTTCGACGCGTGAAAAATATTTTAAAAATGGACAAAGCAATTCTCTACGTACGGTCCCAGTATCAATTTTAGAGACGGCAAGTGTGAAGTGGTAACCGAGTTGAAATGGTCCCATTTGGAGCGCAGAATAATTCCGTTGTGCTCAGTCGGGTTTCGAGTTGGATACTTCTGGATTTATACTCCTCCCATGCCTAACGGAAGCATTTTTGACTGCATTTCGTTGACTACGAAACTCTTCGATTTGCACTGGTGGCACACTATCCCTGAATATTTTCCGTCTTTCGCTTATCCACCGTAACTATCTATTCTATATCGCATTGGTTTCAGCGTTTCTGCCAGCCACTTTGTAATATCGTGATACGGCGAATTGCATATGGCCAGTATCGGCAGCAAAGGGAGAATACCACCATACAGCTTACGAGACACTTTCGATTTCATCGGTTCCTTAGGAAATACGACTCTCAAAGGGAAAACGATGTTATTATTAGGTTTCGCGTCATTGGTCACTAATATTCTCCTCGCGGAAACGATAGAATATTTACGTGAAGAGATAGTTAAGCAGGAATTCGCAAATGGCATGTCAATCCCAACCCTAAAGGAGCTGCTTCTTCTCTACACACTGAATGTCCAATTCAGATTCATTTGTCAGCTGTACTGCCAGGTCGAGGGAGTGACGATGGGATCATCCCTTTGACCACTTCTGGCGAATGTATTTATGGGAAAATTGAACAACAATCAACTGTATCGCGTGATTCAGGAAGTCAATTACTATGCTCGATATGTTGATTACGTTTTTGTAATAGCGAATGATAAACTTGATTTGGATGCCCTTCTGGTTAAAGTAAACCAGACTCACCCAGCACCAACCTTAATTTCTGAAAGAGAGCAGGAATAATGTATACCGTTTTGGACGTCCTAATTAGCAGAATGCCTGATGGAACAATTCGTAGAATAGAATACGTAAGAAAACATGGACAGGCCAATATACAAACTCCTACAGCTTTGTTCCACTAAGTCAGAAGCGAAACTTAATTCGATACACGACCAACAGGGCTAGAAAAGGGTTAGAAAATGGGTCCTTAACAAATGTTGGGATCACGACATCTGCACGAAGACCGTGGCTCGCAAATGGACAATTCGTGGTAGAAAAACAACAAAGGACAACAAAAAGAGCTGTGTTCTTCTTAGACAAAAACGAAACATATCTCCCCCCCTTCATAGTGTGACTAAAAAAACCACTGATTTGATGTTGCCTTCTCACAGTCTCTGACGATGGCCTCCTGTACGAGACCGAAAACTCAGACTAATAAACCCACTGTCCCAGAGATCGGGTCTTCATCTTCTTTACAACAAGCACCTGGGATTCGCATATTCGCTTCTATCCGTGAAAATTTCGGGCGTAATGCGCTTCGCACAGCTCGCAGCTGTGAGACATTCACCACCCGAGAGGCAGCAACATATGAGCAGCTTCGTTTTCTGCACAAATGTGTTCGCGAAGGACTGACACCGAAGAGCCTACGCTACAAGACTCCAGTGAATACTGAACTTGGTAGAAACGTTGCGCAACGCTTTCGCAAGCAAATGACAAGAGTGTTGATTAACGACTGCCACTTGCGCCTACACAAGTACCGCGCCGTCATTGAACAGAAAAGGACAGAGTGCGCGACATTGTTTGGCGAATTGGTTACTGATTCCCTTGGCCGAACAATATCCATCTTTGCAAAAAGGAGACAAGAGTTAAAACGCACGAACCTAGAGCAGAAGTTCGGAAAGTTGAAACCCGAATACAAGACGAACGAAAATGTGGTGCACAATCTATCTTCCAGACAGTTAACTGAACAAGAACTGAGAGTGCTGAGTCGTGAAGTCAACTTTAATGCGGCAGATGCCAAACCGGCCGAATTTATCGCCGCACTTGAAGCCATGTTGGTAAGAACCAACGCGACCGACGAGGCTAAACACACCTTACGCCAAAAAGTCACCTCTCTACTGCTGACGAACAGGCCCATCAATAATATGTCGCCCGCAGAAATAAAAGCAATGAAGGAATTAAAAATGGACAGAAATATAATAGTGCTGCCAGCCGACAAAGGAAGAGCAACCGTCGTGATGAACCGCGTTGACTACAACGAAAAGGCACAATCCCTCCTAGACGACCAACAGTCCTACAAGTCCACGCCTCCCTCGCGAGCCAAATCGATGATTGGTCAACTAACTGGACTCCTGAACGGACTCAAGCGAAACAGTGCTATATCGCTGGACGAATGGCGACAGATGAAACCAACGGACACGGCACTGGCCCGGTTTTATGGATTACCCAAAATCCACAAGCCCAATGTTCCCCTTCGACCAATCGTTGCCTTGAAAGGCAGCCCCACTTACAATCTATCCAAGTGGATGGCCCGAAAACTTAACTTTCTCCGAGAAGGCTAAAGGACCTCCATCAATTCGGCCTCCCAATTCCTGGCCGACATCCGATGAAAAGTTGTCCGACCGGAGCAGATCAGGGTGCCCTTTGACGTGGTTTCATTATTCACGTCCATCCCACCGGACCTGGCACGCGACGTTCTTCGCAAACGACTCGAAGAGAATTACGACGAGACGAACAAACCCCTAAAGATCGACCACTTACTGCAACTGTTTGCTTTCTGCCAACAAACCTTCTTCACCTTCAATGGCAGAACATACGAGCAGATCAAAGGAACGCCGATGGGTTCGCCAATATCCAGCCTGGTTGCAGAACTAGTCCTGCAGGAACTGGAAAAAGTCGCCTTCGACCACTATGAATCTGCATTTTGGCGCCGGTACGTGGATGACACGTTCGTCATAATTGAAAGGAGCAGACTGGCCGACTTCCAAGACCTGCTCAACGGCATCTTCCCAGACATCCAGTTCACAAGGGAAGAAGAGCATGCCGAACAGCTGCCTTTCCTTGACGTTCTCGTCACACGCACACCCAACGGCGAACTCAACACCACGGTGTACAGAAAGGCGACTAACACGACTCAGATTCTCAACTACCACAGCAACCACCCAATGGCGCATAAACGCAGCTGTGTTAGGACACTCTTCCAGAGGGTAAAAACGCACTGCAGTGAACCAGAGGGACGAGTACGAGAACTTCGGCATCTTCGGGACCAACTGGCAAGGAATGGATACAGGAACAGCGTCGTCAGCCGCTGCCTCCGCACGCGCCCACGGCGAACAAACGGAGGAGAGCCACCAACACTCTGGCACCCTCTGCCATATATAAAGAACGTATCCGAAGCGATGGAACGTATCGCTGGAGAGCTCGGCGTGGGTATCGCTCACCGTCCGACAGCGACCACGCGCAGCAAAATCATGCAAGTGAAGGATCGCCTAGACGTGGGTTAACAATCGGGCGTCGTCTATCAGATCCCATGTCGGGATGCCCTCGCCACTACACTGGACGAACCGGACGACGACTTAGCTCACGAATAACGGAGCACAAACGGGCGGTCCGGAGAGGCGACCCGTTGTCTCAGGTCGCCACTCACACCCTGGAGGAAGGCCACGAATTCAACTTTGCGAGCACGCGGATAGTGGCGCGGGCCAGCAATAAGACAGGACAAGAACTGTTAGAGGCCTGGGTGTCTGACACCAACGCTATCAGCAGGCACGTTAATATACCCCCCTGCTATCACGCGCTCCGTTCCCGCGGCCAAGGGGCGAGACCCAATTTCCAGTCAAGGGTGCACGCAGTCACGCCACAGTGAGACGGCGTGGGACGCAACTTATCGCGAATACCATCCTCTGCACTCATATCTCCCCCCCTTCATAGTGTGACTACAAAAACCACTGATTTGATGTTGCCTTCTCACAGTCTCTGACGATGGCCTCCTGTACGAGACCGAAAACTCAGACTAATAAACCCACTGTCCCAGAGATCGGGTCTTCATCTTCTTTACAATTATATTACGCCTTTAGAACATGTACGTTAGACCTGGTCTGGAATACTGTTCGTTTTTATTTGGCCTCATGCGTGCTACTGAGCGGAAGAAAATAGAATCCGTTCAACATTCTTTTATTAAGAGAATTTTAACCCCGGAACACCGACATTTGTCTTCAAAGAACTTTGCCGGCTTACAAGCCTTGATCCTTTATGGTTCTGTAGATTACAAATGGGACTATTTTTGCTATTTATGTTCTTATATAATCACACATTTAAACCGCTTACCTCTTCGAGACATCATGTCCATCCCGACGTATCTGTCACCGTGAGTTCTTTTTATTTCTTCCTCTGGCACTTACTGTTTAATATCTTCTGTTCTATTCCGTAAATGCAATTGCTATTTGGAATAAACTACCAATGAGTGTGAAAACTCTGCAAAATTATCCTTTATTTAAGAGAACTATTACTCGATTTTTGCATTCAGAAAAGCTTTCTCAAATTTTGGTTGCTGGATCCACTGATCGACTCTACCGTAGCGATGGCGTTTGTGGTCTCTGACCACTATGGCCGGTCTCAGCAGTGACAATTTCTTTGGCCAACAGCGACAGCTGTTCTTCCGCGCCTCTATTTTGTCTATCCCCAATTTCAAGAAAGGAACTGACGTCCGATAATCTCCGATACCGTGCAACCCCCCCGCCTCCCCCCCTTCTTGACGGTCGAAAATCTACCACCACCAGTTTTTTCTCTGGAACCATCCAAACCATAAAAACCACCATCAACTTTACTTTCCTTCCTTTACCTCAGGAGTTTTTTTCACTGCTGGTCGGATTTGTGTTTAATCGCTTTCCTTGACAATGCCTGTAAACTGGCATTAAATAAAATTATTATTATTATTATCTTAACACATCAGGGCTGGTTGTGACTTCAGACTCCCGTTTTGAAGTTTCCCCTTCTCCCTACCCAAGAGTTTCTGTCTTCGCACTCAAATACCTGTTTTATAGAGCACTCGGTGTGGTTGCGTGGACACGAGGGCGACGGTAGACTGGGTGACCTAGTTATATCGTCCTTTGGCAAAAACGATTATCCGCCACTTTCAGCAACAGGAGTAGGGGAAACGGTTTCTACGACAAGTAATATTATTGGGATATTTCTTAGGTGGTCTTGCGTGGATATCGAGTCTGCCCCAATTGGCGGCTTCGTAATCGTTGTCCTGTTTTCACCGATACCCGAGTCTGTACTTTCTGAATTGCTTCCCATGTTTGGACACGATCCCGAGACGATTTTTTTTCTTAATGAAGAATTAGTGTCAGGTGAGCAAGCTGATGGAAACAAGAAAGAGGAAAATATACACTGTTTATCTTAAATTTATTTGTTTTTCAGTGTTATATTCCGATGCTTTTGAATTTGCCGACTACATAAAAGCCGGTTTGCATCAAATTCCATATTAAAGTATTGATTTGGAAAGTGCCCTGTCTGAATCATAAATAACTGCGTATTGTTATTTAAAAGGAATTTCTTGGTTTTTATTTTAAATTCGATCAGGTTTCGACTATTACACTATATCCATACTCGACGTACTCCCTTCTTCTGCGTGTGAACGAGTTTCGAGAGATGTTAACAGTTCTATTCTGGTCTACCCCCGCCAGGATCTCTTCTCGGCGCTTCTTTACCCCGGTGTGTGTTACCCTTGACGTCTTCGGCCGCAAAACGACCGACCCTTTACAGCTGACCAGAGAGACTGACAACCACCAAATAGAACACACCAAAATATCAAATATCTTCAATTTCCATGCAGGACATATTATTCATGCCCACCCAGAAACTACCCAATTGCACACTTCAATTTTGATGTTGTAAATATCTTCCTTTCTTAAAACTTTTGTGATTATTTTTCCTTGGAACTCAGGTTGTCTTTTAACCTAAAACAAACTCTCAATTCACGCTGTATTTGCTAAAGAGACACGCAAGACAAATGCAGTCAAAGTGCAATCGAAATGGATGAGTTTGTTTGTTTGTTTGTGTTTAAGGGAGACTGTCAGTGTCCAAGAGGCGCTATAATAAACCTATTCTATTCTATACGTCTTCTACTGTCAAAACACCACCCGCTAAACGCACAAGGAGTCCCATAAGAGGACGAAGCCTGCGCGTCATGTTTTAGGCTTCTTCAGAAAATCTTGGAGATGGAGAAGGATGTAAGGAATCTAAGAATTGAGATGGAGAAGCTGATGAAACTTCCTCACTATTCACCCGAAAGGAGAAAGATGGCGATGTCGGAAGTTCAGAAGATGAACAGAAAAACGGCCAATACGACTTTAGTAACTGTATTAGCCACTAAAAAAGAAGACAGGCCGTCTACGGACCCAATGACAACCGACAACCTGTCGCATGTGCGAGAGCAAAATAACCGAATGGCATCCCAAAAAACCAGGAGAGGTCTCAAAGCATTCCGAAAAGACCAAGTATGTCAGAGCGTCAGCAAGGGAGAGCAGAGTCCACACAGAATGCAAGCACATGCCTCACTGCGAAAAGAGGTACCACATGACCAAGAAGCCTCGATAAACGAGGAACCCTGCGGTAGCTATACCATGACAACTCTCTCTGAATTGGACATTGAGGAAAACAAGAATTTTCGCAATGCAGACTGTGCGTATAAAAACAAACGACAGCGCCCTACTGATCGCAATAAATGCATCATCGTTAAGGGTATGCCTGAGTCTTCTTCGGACATCCCAAAGAACAGAATAAACCACGATATAGAATTATTCCAGCATTACCTCAAATCCCTTTTAGAAGAGAACTAGAACATCACCGTCTTAAAAGCTTTCAGAATAGGACCAATTAAGGATTTGAAGGGTGAGTCAGGCCATGAAAGACCATCAAGAATTGTTCTCGATAGTGAGAAACAATCTCTAGTACTCCTCAACAGGAAGCCAGCACTGCGAGATACCCACCCGACAATTTTTTTTTCAGCAGGATTTCTCACCGGCCGAACGGGAGAAATGGAGGGTGCTCAAGGTCGAACTCCTCAGAAGATACAATTCTGGTGAGAAAAACCTAAAAATATTGGATGGGAAAATCGTAAATGTTCGGAGCTCATTTCTCTGGAAACAATCAATAACAATGAGCATAAAGAACAACCAGATAATAAGGAAATAACGCTCCTATCTGACAAACCCATCAGAGAAAACGACGGCCAACACACTAACATCCAGTGCAATCAAACAGCTGGAGACTCGGAAGGGGACGATAGACCCGAAAACTCGCACGAAATATCCAGCAACTTTGCCCCAAAATTCGTTGGGGAAACTGTCCGGGCTAAGCTCCGCTTTCTTTATGCAAATGCTCAGAGTTTGTTCCAGAAGCTAGATGAGCTGAAAGTGTGGATAATAGATATGCAGCCGGATGTCATTTCTATCACAGAGACTTGGCTTTAGACCAAAGTCTTGGATGCTGAAATTGCACTCGATGGATGCCAACTTTTTCGCCGGGACAGGCTGCATAAAAAGGAGGAGGAGGGAGGGAGAGAGGAATCATCGCGTCAGAACACAAAACCGATTTCTCCCGCGACTGTGAAGCAATTTGGTTAAAACTGCGGATGCGTGGCTCACCTAATTTGAATTTCCTGACCGTATATAGGCCACCCAATCAGACTGCTGAATTTGACGAGGCGATGTTTGGGTTAATTAAAGAGGTGTCACAAAACCAAGAGGAAATGATAACTGGAGACTTCAACGAACCCATGGTCGACTGGAACAATTTATTAATAAATGTTTTGCGAAATTCCTTTGATTCCAGGCTCTTGAAGCTAACGGCTAATCTCTTTCTGGTACAAAACGTCACGTTCCCAACCAGGATCAGAGAGGACCAAAGAGCAAATTGTCTTGACCTCGTCCTAACAAAAGACCCAATTAGCCCTGACGAACTTAGGTCCATAACACCA
This sequence comes from Spirometra erinaceieuropaei, assembly GCA_902702965.1. Taxonomy (NCBI): domain Eukaryota; kingdom Metazoa; phylum Platyhelminthes; class Cestoda; order Diphyllobothriidea; family Diphyllobothriidae; genus Spirometra; species Spirometra erinaceieuropaei. The sequence goes on along the minus strand of CACRXP010000250.1, from coordinate 213,715 downwards.
CTGGGTAAGAGTGACCATGTTTTGGCAATACCGCCTATGCAGCCAACAAGCGAATACGACTGAGCCTCGACTGAATTTCTGGCGAGGAGATTTTGCCGCCATGAGAAGGGAATTATCGGCAGTGGACTGGAATTATGTGCTTTCCGGACATCCAGACGTTGACTGGAACACTCCCAAAGAAGTTGTAACAGACATCATGCATCGAAACTGCCCGACAAAGAGAGTCAGAAAGAGTATTCGTCATGCCTGGATAACGCGGGATATAAAGAAAGAAGTAAACCGGAAGAATAAACTATGGAGAAGGTATGCAACAGCAAAACAACCATCTGATTACGAGCAGTTTCGTCGAAAGCGAAAGGAAGTAAGGTGGGCTGTCCGCAGGTCGCGGAAGGAGTATGAAATGCGAGTTATGGAACGGGCCGTCGATAAGCCAAAAGTGATCTTCAGTTTCATCTACAGTAGGTTAAAGAACAAGGAGACGGTCTTAGTGTTGAAAGGAGAAAACAATGAGGATATCATCGAAAATGTTGCGTCAGGCAGAACATCTAAGCCGGTTTTTCGTATCTGTTTTCACCGATGAAACGGACTTTGACGAGGCTGGATTGCCTGCTGGGACAACCAACAAAATAATAGAAAACATCGACTTCAGAGAAGAAGATATGAGGAAGGAACTTCTAGCGCCTAAGGAGGGTAAGTCTCCGGGTCCCGACCAAATTCCGGCAAAAGTCCTGAAGGAGTTGGCTTGCGAACTCGCCAGACCGTTTTCGCACATCTTCAGGTCGTCCTTTAACCGAGGCATTCTCCTCTCTGATTGGAAAGTAGCGAACATATACCCCATTCACAAGGGTGGATCTAGAACAAGTACAAACAACTATCGGCAGGTGAGCCTAACGTGCATTTGTTGCAAAGTCATGGAGAGAATAGCCAAAAAATCCATAATGAAGTTCCTTGAAGAAAATAATTTCATTGCTAGTTCCCAACATGGCTTTCGACGAAATCACTCCTGCCTTACTAATATCCTATATTCAACGGAACAGTGGTCTCGCTCGTTAAACGAAGGAACAAGGGTCGATATCGTTTAAATCGATTTCAAGAAAGCCTTTGATAGTGTCCCACACCATCGGTTACTTGACAAGGTCCGAGAGTCAGGGATAAGGGGAAACCTATTAAACTGGGTAAAGGACTTTCTGACTGGTCGATCACAATCGGTGTTTATTGGTAGTGCGAAGTCAACGCCAGTGTCAGTTGTGAGTGGAGTTCCCCAGGGGTCCGTACTTAGACCAGTACTATTTTTAATTTATGTCAACGACTGTATGAATGGACTGGACTGCAATGGAGTCATGCTTGCCGATGACATCAAGTTATGGCGAACGATCAACGGTGAAAATAATGACCAGGTTTTGCAAGAAGGAATGAACCGCCTATGCAAATGGTCTGATAAATGGCTGCTGAAGTTTAACCTTGAGAAGCACGTCGCGCTGCTACCCAAAACGACTGGAAGAGTCGATGGAGTGGATCACCATTGCATACTTGGTGGAAGGTGCCTTTCGAATGTAACCGAACAAAAGGATCTTGGAATCAACATTTTGTCGACTCTTAAGCCTTCCTCGCAGTGCGTTAGGGCGGCCAAAAGGGCAACCAGTGTTCTCTTTACCATTAAACGAACTTTCGTAGACATAGACAAAGAGTTATTTGAGAAAGTATACGGAGCGTTCATTCGTTCGCACTTGAAATATGGAATCCAAGCGAGGCGCCTGTAGCTAAAAAAGACTATAATTTGCTAGAAATAGTTCAGAGGAGAGCGACAAAAGTTGTGAAAGACCTCAGGACTTTACCTTACAACTGCCGACTTAGTGAACTTAAACTCCTTCCTCTTGAGTACAGGCATGTTCGAGGGGATCTCATACAGGCGTATCGGATATTGAGGAACCGGGACTGAGCCCTAAAATTTGACGATTTCTTCACCCTGGCCACAACAACAAACCTGCGTGAGAACTCTCTTAAACTTAGGGGATCCCGATGCCGCCTGGACGTTCGAAGACACTGTTTTTCACAGCGAGTCGTCGGTGCCTGGAACAGGCTTCCCAAAGACGTAATAATGGCGCATACCACGGAGAAGTTCAAGCAAAGACTAGATGTATATTTGCTTGGACAATACCGCTAGTCTGGATAGAAGAGCTCTGTGGTGCCAAACCAACGCCTTGCATACACCTACCGCTAATGCGGATGACTGGCATAGCATTTTACCGATATCATCTAAAAGGGAATGTGTTTGAGTCTCGGTCCTGCATTTTCAACGGTAAATATTCTGTTAAGCGTATATATTACTGACAACACTTTAGTACCGTGTTTATTTAAAGTTAGAGATTGCATGAACCGTTTACAGTAGGCTTTTCAAAGGCATTGCCTATTACACTTAAAATATACTGACCTACACTGATCTATATTTATGTTCCGAAATGACCAATAGCGATGCAAATTAGTGATCGCCCCCTGTGAGGCGTTCCCTTTTTGTCCTACCGTTATGTGCTTGTTTGAACTAGTTCAGCCCGCAACATTTATATCCTTATCACACATTTTGTTACGCTGCGAATAGCGTACTCAAATGCTTACGCCTATTTCCCTTAATAAACTGAACTGAACTGGTATGCTGAACAAAAACCCAAGATTCCATTTCACCATATTAACAGTGGACTGAAAAATAACGGCGAGATTGCAGTACTGAAGGATAGTAATGCCGAAGAAATCGTTAAAAATAACGAGAAATCCGAACAAGTAGGATGGCACTTTGCCCCAGTTTTCACAAGGGAAATTGAATTTCGTAGTCGTAATGTCAGCAACGATGGTGAGACCGATGATCCCTTGCTTAAGTCTATACACTTTTCGACATCGGTTGTGGAAGAGGAGCTACAAAATCGCAAAGAAACGAAGTCGTCGGATCCGGATAATATACTAGCTAAATTCTTGAAAGGATTCGGGAACGAAATCCCGAAATCTCTAGCGCGCATTTGCCGTTCGACATTCGAATTAGGAATGCTGCCATCCGAATGGAAGTCAGCAAGTATCATTCCCATATATAAGGGCTGGTCTCACCCTAATGCTAACAATTGCTGGCCTGTTAGTCCCACCTGCATCTGCTGTAAAATAATGGAAGCCATAGTTAAGAAAGCAAAAATGAAGTTTCTGGAGCAGAACCACTCACTCTCGCGGCTGCAGCACTGCTTCAGGCAGAACCACTAAGGCATTTTCAGTTTATTGCTCTCGATGGAGCAGTGGACTCGTGCACTTTACGAGGATGATATGGCCAATGTCATCTACACGGACTTTAAAAAGGCGTTTGACAGCGCCCCACACAAAAGCCTAATCAACAAACTGTCCGAAATTGGAGTAAGAGGAAAGCTTCTGACATGGATCGCAGACTTTCGTACAGGGAGATCACAAACCGTGTGCAATGAGGGTTCGTACTCAACTCCTAACCCCGTTCTAAGTGGTGTCCCCCAGGGCTCAGTCTTAGGGCTGCTGCTGTCCCTAGTTTACAGTAACGACTGCGTTGCCGACATGGAATGCAAAGCCGTCATGTTTGCTGACGATGTTAAGCTATGGAGAGCCATCAGCTCTGACACAGACAGGTACGCGCTTCAAGAGTCTCAACCAGTTTTGCCATTGGCCAGCTCACTGACTCCTCATTTTTAATGTAGGCAATTGCGTGGCCCTGAGACTCCGCACCAGGAAGACCAGTAAGGAGGATGACTACTTGAAGTAAGTTTACGACTGACAGCCCCATCCTAATGTTGCGGAACAGAAAAGCCCCAGGCGACCTAATGACCTCCTTGTTGAAATCATCGTCACAGTGTCAAACAGCAGTCAACCGCTCGACACGGATGTTATGTGTGCTGAGGCGAGCATTTGTGCACATCGATAAGTTGTTCAGAAAAACCCACGGAGCATTTGTTCGGTGTCACTTGGAGTATGTTGTTCATGTATGTTGACCGTGGTTGAAGAAGGATTTTCAACAGCTGGATTGAACACAGGCGATGGCTACGAAAATGGTCAAGAATCTTGATCATCTGCCCTACGAAACCAGGCTGGCTGCACTAAATCTGTCTCCTCTTAATTACAGGCAGCTACGCGGCGATCTCATGAAAGCCTACCGGATTGTCAGAGGCCGTGAGTGTGCCCTAGACTTTGGACAAATCCTTCGAATTGGCCAGGACGGACCGTCTGCGTCGTCATCACTTTAAACTACAGAGGGAGCTGGTCGAACAGACACCCGACGGTAAGCCTTCTCGCAGAGGGTCAGCAGAGCATGGGACGGACTTCCTTATGCCGTGGCTCTTTCGGAAACTGTCGAATCTTTTAGGTGCATACTAGACGCTCATTTTCTGAGAAAATACTATGCATATAAATACCATTCCGTTAGTAGCGGCAGTTTGCGCCTGGCTTGCACTTACGGATAACTTTTGAATTTCCAGATTTACTAGTATGAAAAATGATTCGAGTGCTGTTTTCGATACGGGTAGGGAGCTCAAGGGCGAGAGCCTCATTCCCTTGATAAGCTGACTTAAATGGGGAAGCGCAATGTACAGCATTATTTGGCAAAGGCCTAGATACCACTGTTTAAATGATCGGGCACGACGTGGTAGCCTGCAGGTTTATAATGAGATGCAACCCTCAAATCGTCAATACGCATGGGTGACCTACCATTTTGGAATAAATCTGGCACATAACTGACAAGGAGGTAAAATAAGGGAGAGCCAGGTATTGATTGCGAAAGGGCAAATTTTTTCGATGATTTTAACTTATGGAAATCAATAGCAAACCGAAGATGCGCTATAGTAGCAAAACAACTTGAAGCCTTGGCAACAATGGTGTGGTGAGTGGTTTCCTCACCATAACTTAAACGAATGTCAAGTTATTTGATTACGATCTAATAACCGAAGAATAATCAGATTAAAATATCACTACTTCGTTGAATGCCACAAACTCGAATCAGTAAACAGGCCGTGGCACCTCGGTGTGTTGATGACATCCACTGCCAATTTACTGGCTGTACAGGCACCCAAAACAAATCAAGTTAAAGTGCAGTCGAAATGGATGGGTTTGTTTTAGGTTTTTTGCTGTGTTTAACGGAGACTGACAGGCTCATGGGGGGCTATAATATAATAAAAATATTCCATTCTACTGTCCCACTGTGCCAAAGAACCGGAGAAGGTCGTGCTTATCCTAATCGCAACCAGGTAATTTAGTAAATTAAAGGTTATATTGAATGCCAGCTTACAGGCATCGTCGGGGAAATTTATACTCAATTTTGACGAAAAGCTTTTCGACCGACTGTTTCGAACGCTTATTCAGCCACTGTCAGAATTTTGTGTTCAGCAGTGACGTCCCTGGACAAAACAAAAAAAACCCATTTGGAAAATTTGCAACAAAGAGAAATAAACCTGACCGGCAAATTAGGACGCTTACCTAACAAAGGACGATTGGAAAAACTAAACTCATTATTTCTCTCCTATATATAATGGAGAGGGAATATAATCATGACCTTTAGAATCTTCAGAGGGTTAGACTGGGTTAATCAGCTTTGTGACTTTTCCAAACTAGCACAAGGAACCTAAGCTTCGGGGTCACTCATACAACCTGAAGACAGACAATGTCAAATTTAAAGTTCTGACCGAATTCTTGTCCTACGAGGTGGCTGAAGAATGCGATCATCTGCTGAATTCGGTTGTCTTGACGGAAGATATTGGGACCCACAAGAGACGACTGGAAACATTTCCATCGGTTGACGGTCTGTTTACTCGAAGTAACTGACTCTCTTAGATGCCATGCAAATAATGAATGTTTTTATTAGCATATTCGTAATGAGGGTTCGTAAAGGCTCTGTATATCCGCTTTATATATACTGAATTATTCAATATCAGACTTCACTCAACACGAATTCTGTTATATTGTTAACGTGGTTAAAAAGACCTTGACGCAAGTCCTTCGCATCAACATTTAGTTTGCTCATAAAAATTCCTATGGTAGGTCTATAAACTTAATTAATCAAAAGTGAAATGAACCCACTAATGGATATGAACAGGAGGAAATGACTTTTTGACCTGGTATACCACCGGTAAAACCTCACATGCCGACCATCCAAGGAGCGCCGGCCGATACAATTTGTTGCTTATTCGTTTATGATCAGCATTAGGCGCCAGGAATAAGCCTGACTAGCAGGTTTATGTCAGTTGTTTGCTCCAACCGTCGATTTTGTTTGTCCAAACTAATATGACAGCATATTCCGTACTTCGCGGAATTAGGTACTTCCCAGGGGAATCCATTTCCCACCTTCAACTGTATGTTTGCGTATATATTTGCCACAGGCCTGTTTACAAAAGCTTGCTATCGAGGGATCCTTTGAATGAATTTAATAAAGATATTACTGCTTACATTACGATGGGGTATTAATCTTCAACCAGTTCAGATAATTATAATTGAAAGCGACCGCGGCGGTGGTGGTCGCGACCACCGGAATAAATTTTCTTTATTTACAGAATACTTTTTTAAAACCTTAGCTTCTTAAAGCTGCTTCACTAGTTACTTTACCCCTTATGAAAGGTATTTTTCGGAGACTTTGAATGTGTTTCGGTAAAAAGAGGTAAATATTAGTCGGAAAATTTTTACCTCATTATAATGAGACAGTTATTAACAATCGTTATAACGATAATTAATGCCTGTTATGTCTGCCACCTTCTTTTAGTATTTTTATTTTAAAGCACTTGTCAGCATTAGAAGTGCGAAAAAGTGCTAATATAAACAGATCTTTTTACAGCAAAACTCGGGTTTCGCTGTAAGGGACGGTCGGCGTTGACTGTTAGTACTGGTCATATTTCAACTGCCATTCTAGACTCCTATTTAATAGACGCCTATTAAATATGAGCCTAACATGGCAGTTTCAATCGCTTATAAAAAGAACCATACTGAATTTTTTGAAGTCGTATATAGAGCGCCGACAAATTTGTTGCTTCTTTTACTAAATAGCTATTTGCGGCGACAATGATGCCCCGTATTTACACACCTTTTTTACAGGCCTTTAAATGGAAATAAACAAAGTCAGTCCGTTTTGTTCTCTTAACTAGTACTTCCCTAGAAAAAATTTAAGAAAACATCAAGAAAAATTCAACGATGTTACAAATGGACTTATACTACATAGGTCTCTTGAATTTTTAATATTGGTGCCACTTAAAAGTCTTCGTTTAGTAAATGGGTCTACTCAGTTAGAAAGTCAGTTATTAAGTTGGATAGTGTTTAACCAAAAAGAGCCCTTTACGGCGTATGTTTTGAACCGTATTTAGAACACAGCCATACATGCATGCAGAGCTCCGTCGCTCCATCGCAAAATGATTTTTTTCAAAGTGCACGTCTGTAGAAGTAAAGGAAGTCAAAAGAATGTTCGCAGTGTGTTTTTGACATGTATAATTATGCAAATTTATCAAAGCATAAGAAATAAAGCGAGTTCTAGGGGTATCGGCGCCAGTTAACTACTGGTCTTGTGGTAGCACTAATGAATTCCGTTTTTTCAGTTTTATGCCACGTTTTGATACTAATTTTTTGATTGTAGTTTGCAAATGGAGGATCTGTCAAACAGCAACGGTACAGATGTAAGATGGTGAGACATAACTTTCCGAGCTATTTTATACTAAGCTTTATATGAAGAAGTATCGAAAATCACTAGTGTTCCAGAGAGTTTGTTTTTAACGAGACACTCTTTGCACATATTTTAACATTCATGTACTTATTTCTACAGAAGTAAATAAAGCCACAACAGTCGATTTAGAAAGAGCAGACACATCAAGTAAACGCCTATTATGACTCATTATAGAAGTATGCGCATTTCGAATATAAACCCTAAGGCACAATAAGGTCGTGAATATGTTTGATTCCATAATATAGTAGCTACTTCTATCAAAGCCTGTTGAGACTGGAGGCCACCACTGCTTGGGGACAAGGAAAAAACAGACTACTGTATATTGGAGGGCATGACCTAACAGATGCAATAAAACCGCCAATCAAAGCCTCTTTCAAACGTAGGTTTTAGTTTTCAACTGTTTTGAAGTCTTTAACTGCCGGTTCCAAAACCGGCTGCCTGGGGCGTTTCATTTTTGCACTCAGAGCATCTACCAAAAAAAAGCACATCATTTGTGCATAATAATCGCAAACTGTGTTTTTATGTTGGTGAGGCCGCCAAAATGTTCATTTGAATAAGCATTCTGCGGCCATTTAATATACTTTAAGTATTTTCTAAAAGGGACCTCTTTTACCTATTTAAATAACAGGCAATAACACCGTGGTTAATTATGTCGTGTAAGCTGTTAGCAGGTCTAACTCGAAAAGTTACATAGTTACTAAGGATTCTCACATTCGGCGGCAAGAGAAAGACAAACATAAGACACATATTAATGTTACTGAATGATGAACTTAATTTTGCTAATAACCAAATATTGACTACGATTGCCAATACAGTTATACACCACAACACTTAGCGGTATTTTTCGGTTTTTCACGTATAGATAGAGTTTTGTGGACTTCAATGTATTGCAATAATGTTCTTTTTGGTTTTTAGTTCATACGGCTCCTTTCTGGAAGTCTCCGTAAGTACAGATTTACACTCTAATTTAACAAAATATTAGTCAAGTCGTTCGCAATGCAAATTTCAACAAGCACTAACTAAAACTAGTTACAAGGAATGCTTCCAGTTTCAACCATGCTCTGAACTTGGACAAGGTGCAGAACTCATAAACTGTCCTTGTGTGTGCGGCGAGTTTGCAACCCATCACAGAGGTAATTTAAGTCTTTTGTTAATACTTTTTGTTAACCGTGCTAGACGTTCCTGCTACTGCTACTGACGCAACCGATCCCGATTGCGGCGCCAAAATTAAAACTCTATCACCAACCAACGCATTTGGACAGATTGCCTTTTCCTCAAGCACTTTTCCATATCAAACGACTGGCAAGGTTGGTATCTTTTCATGCAGAGCTGCATTGTGCTGTTGGCTTAAAATAGAGAACATATCCCTATATGCATTTTTCAAAGTTGCCACAGGCGAGATTTGCATCACACACATGAGTTCCTTATTCCCTACTCATTATGTCAAGTCGATTTTGTATGTTTAAGTAATTTGGTCTGTCTGCAGGTCAAATGTCAATTTTTTAAGTTAGTTAAGATCAAGACCTTTTATAAATGGAAAACTAAGATGTATTGTTTTTAATCTTTAAAAGAAAGTTGCTCCAATGTGGGATTTTATACGTCCAAACAAGCGTATTTTAAGGCACGTCTATCTTAAATAAGAGGCTTTACGCCTCATTTTTGTCTATCAAAATAGGAAGAGTTGGACACTGGGAAATTATTTTTGACCACGTATAGAATTCACAAAAAGATGTAGAAAAAAAGTGGTTACGTGGGTTTATTTTTGTCCACCATTTCTAATTAACCTTAGAAAGCCATACAGAGTAAGATTTTGCAAGAAAAATTATAACTTTAGAGTATAACGAAAAAAATTTAGAGAACACATGGCCTGTCTGGGAAGAAAACTGAACGGGAGATCGGAGTATAGAGGGCGGCATTTTATCATTCAATCGAACCGAGAACACATTGCCCTATCTTTCAAGCTCGTATGACTTTTATCGCCAGTGCTGTGGTTGCAAAAAGTAAGCAGCATCTGTATGACCATCTGACTAGTCAACGTCAGACTGCGTGCTCCATTGATCTTTAATAAGTCAATATGATGGTTGATTGAGCTTTGGTTATAATAACAGGCTATTAACCTCCTTCTCATGTTGCTACTAGATCGTAACTCTATTCTTGTTGTTGTGAAAAGATGGTTTTGCTTTACTAGATCGCGTTAGTTGAAAGTTTGTCCGAGAAGGCGGGTAACTTGCACATTATTACAAGAGATGTTCCAGTTATAACTGTCTGCACAAACGAAGGCACTGAAAAATCTTCCCAGAATTCTTGTGTTCAAACCATTCCTCCGAGCATTGCGCGTGCGCCCTAACTAGCAGTTAAAAGTGTCATCTAGATCTACTATGCGAATTTTCTTTAGAACCGTAGAAACCCTCTTCGCACGCTTAATTACATCGACGAATATTGTTTATCCTTTACCCTATTAAAATAAAAAAATGTGCTGCTAAGAACTGAACCATGAATCCTTACCTTCTAATAGTACCTACGGCTGTCAGATGACAATGTGGAAGCGGCTGTAGATTGCCTTACTGGTCTCGAGGAGGGGATTAACACATGTATTTCAATGCTGACATCTTCCCAGCCACAACAAATGCATCCCGAAATTCTGAATCCTCTTTTAGAGGTGAGTCTGGCTGTTCTTTACCGGGTTTTGTAAACGCAAGTTATTTTGATCATTGGGATTATATGCAAAATATCTACAGCAATCACATAACGTTTTCACCACCTATTTTTAAACTGTCGAGTGATTTTCATGACGGCTGGCATGCCAGCGCCACCCAAAAGGGTAGAAGCGCGGGCAGACTACAATGGTGAGGGTGTCTACTAGCATCTTGGCTGGCTTTCCCGTTCTGGGCCAGGAACTGACCATACATTTGCCAAGAAGATGAACACGCGATCACTGGGACAGTACGTGCACTAGTGCGGGCTTTCGGTCTCGTACAGGAGGCCACTGTCAGAGACTGTGAGAAGGCAGCGAAAAATGAGCAGTTTTGCAGTCACAGTTTTGACGCCGCATTCTAACAGCTTCTGACGATGGCCTCCTGTAAGAGACCGAAAGCTCAGACTAATACACATACTATCCCAGTGATCGCACGTTCATCTTTGCAACAAGAACCTAAAACTCGCATATTCGCTACCACCCTTGACCATACAGTGTTTGCATTGCAAACCGCCGGCGTCAGTCTGCTGCCTGATTGGCCCCAGTGATTTATTAAAAACGCACCAATCATACCGGATTTCTACTCATCTGTGAGTCTGCTCAAGATGCATTTATCATAACGTATACTGCAAACATTTGCACGATTCGAATTGTAAACGTGGTTAAAAATATTCAGTCTTTGTGTCTTTAAAATGACGTATACAGGTTAAAAAAGCCTAAAAAGCCCACATCTTCTGACTAACCAGAGGAAGGCGCATTTGTTTTGCTGTAGGTTATGAAGGCATTTAATTGCGTGATCGTCCATGAGGTATAAAAATCTGCCTGTTTGTTGCCTCATATATTCTTGCGATACCAAGCTGGCCAGATTACTACTCTGAGATTTGTAAGCCTAACCTGCGAGTTAAAACCGCATGTCGTTGCGGTTTCACGTTGACTGGCTACCGCGTCTTTTTCTCACCCGCGGAGACATCGGCACAGTAAATGAAGAGGACATTAGAGTCGATTCAGTCGAACACCAACTTCTTTCTCCGGTCTAATCGATTGGTCTTATGCTTACAGAATATACTGTGATCAGCGTTTATTAAAATCACACGGCATTCGGTTCGCATATCAGTACTGCACCTTTTGATGGAGCATCTAACTGCAAAGATGAAATAATTTTCTAGTGCCACCTTGCGTGAACCCTTTGCACGTTCATACTACATGTTGAGAGACGTTACTTGTTTTCCCTGACCAAAAAGTTCAAAATCTGTTTTAAGTTCCGAGGAACGTTTTACTCGTTTTCGACCAAAATAAGTAAAAAGGTGCTTTCGTCAGTGTACGTATATGCATACGTAAGAGATGCAAGAAAGGCTTGTAAGATACGGCCCTTAAAGCTGAACTTTATGGCCAACACTAGAAGAAGACAAACTTTTTTCGGAAAATATTTGTTTTCAAGTCACGACGCTGAATTCCTAATTCAGAAAAAAATTTTTTTGAAGATTTCTCGCGTTTCCTGAGCGCAGTGACTAGATTGAAAACAAAACTGTATTGGCAACCGGAAGGGCCTATCTATGGGTACATTTTGAAAAATTGTCCAAAGAACGATTCTGCCTCACTGCGCAAACGCCAGCTGGCAACAGCGGATTTATCCATTTATACGAGTTTTCTTTGCCTGAAAATTCACCCATTTAACATTGCTGAAGTTGGGATGTTCGTGCTTCTTTACTTATCCACGTTCAGATGTCTGCTATTACCCTCTGCAGTACGTAAAATCGTTCTCTTCTTCGCGGTAAACCAGCGCCCTCTTCGTCGCACTAACTATGACACACTTGAACGTTTCGCGATGCGTCAAAAGCCGTCACGGAGAAAGCTGCCTGATGACTAAACGACCTGGTCTTCATTTGAAAACCGAAAAACACTCTAGCAATTCTTCCTACTTTTGCTCTTATACTGCCTCCTACTTGTATAACACTCAGTATAGTGTGTGGCACACGTTAGACGACGCTTTCATGTCACATCAGCCCCTGCGCGCAGTCAAATTTACTCCGACAGGCTATTGGTGCATGGTAAGGAAGGGAAGTGTGAATTCGATCAAACTCGGCATTGAGGCCTTAATCCCTCACAACAAAGAACCAAATGCGCCCTGAACCTAGCACGATGCGCCAACAGTATTGGCTCGAGGGGTTGCCAACGGAATCGATATCTTAATTACCCTGAGGGGATGAGGATTCGACTGCATTTGCTCCTTCGTAATTTGACAGATCTCTCCCTTCTGAATGAAGTCAGTTGCGTGTGCAGATTGGGAGCCGATTATAAGTGACGTGCGTAGGTGGGCTACTTGGCTTCGTCAATTACTGCAATCTCGCCCACCTCCGGTGGTCCAACTTTGTCTTGTCACCGTAACGCAGTGGATATAGGGGAAAGGGGTAGATATGACGTAAGTATTGTTAATTATGTACTGTCACGAGTAAACGTCACCATTGTATCAACCTTATGGACATTAGTAGAAAAAGTCACATGCGACGGTCAAACTCGGATAGTTACGATGTAAGGATTAACTAGTTATCCACTTTATTTAGACCGAAAGCCGGTTTCCTAGTCTTGCTTGCGCTGTTGATAGTAAGCACCCATGGGTGATCTCCAAATCTCAAAAAATGCAATTCATGTCCCATTGTCGTCCGGTGCCAATCATAGGGTATAAAATATACATTTCGGTTCCATTTATCTGTGCATTTTAGTGCATTTGATTCGGTAATTGGCGTCCTGGTACAGGAGCTGATATATTGACGGAGGGAAGCTCTCTGCGAAAGTGTGATGTAGTTTTCAACTTTTTGTGTCAATCATAAAAAATATTGAAAAGTTATAAATTGTTTTCAGCTAAGTTTTCCTAACAGGTCTTTACTTGGATATAATTAAGGGGCTAATCAAAGCGGCCATCAGTTCCCGGGCTCTGGTCCTCGTTGACGGTTTCGATACTTCACCAGCGCGGGACATTAGCAAGCGCCTCTGGATGCATCAATTCCACGCCAGCTTGAGTGCTTCAAAGGCCGGAACCATCTCTTGGGCAGCCATTGTCCCCTGGGGTGACGCGAACGACCGCGATATGTTTGAGCGTCAGGTATATGCTGTTCAAGGCTGGTTAGATACCCATTATAAAATGCCGGTCAGGGTGCTATTAAATAGAATCTAAGAAGTCATTCACTGGCACCTTGCGAATGGTCAGTTCGTGAACGGACGCGGCTTAATTCTGCCAAACCGAAAGTTGCGTATTCAGAAAAGTTCCCCGGCACCTCTGGAATCCCTGTTTGAACAAAAAGGTAGTTTTCTAACAGCACGGATCACGGTCACGGATCCGGCTGTCATAATCAGCTGTCATAATTCTGAGCGTACATACAAAAATATTCCCAGGGTGGTCAAATGCCACATTCTTACCATAAGTGAGTTGTTATGTTGATCGTGAATCAGGACGTAAAGTCATGTCTGTCCTTTAAATAGCTCTACGAGACACTCTTCTAGCGGTTGAGCACTGTTGGGTAATCTATTTGATTTAAGTCAGTGTCCACTTAGAAACGCTGTTAGGAAACATTTCCACGATAAAGCCGTACTTTAAAAGTCAAGAGCAAAATTCTGCATAAATTATAAGTTTGATACTCACGAGGACATGCACTAGGTTACGGCTACAAATTTAGGGAATAATATGCCATTTAAAATGGTCACACTTTCGCTTTCCAAGGCAATACGTTGACGGACAAATTTCTGCCAATACATTGTTTTGTGGCAGGTTGTATTATCCCGTGCACAATCATACCAATTGAATATGTCATGAACGTGATCTAGAGGCCAGTTGATACATAGTATTTTAGCAGTGTAAAAGATATAATGCTAAATTCACGATTTACAGAGCAAGTTTCAGACTGGCGATTATACTAACCGGAATCAGACACTTTTTGTACAGCTTGCAGTCATAATACTTTGATCATTTCAAGCAAAAATAAAGAATTGTACGTTTCTGGTTCCATTTAAGTATCTGATGATCTAGTTAATTACTCCATGAAATTTTCGTAGTTTACTAAGTTTAGAGATTCTGGTAGTCCTAAGATAAAACGTACTACCGAATAACCGTGTGAGCAATTTTGGCCGGACTATACTTATAATCATGTAACCTTAAGAAAGTGATCTTCATGCTCTGTAAATATGCTCTAATTGGGGTAGTTTACTTCAACTGTTCTCCTCTGCATATTATTTTTCTGTTTTTCTTTCAGTTAAACCGTTATTTTAAAAGTCTGCTGTTTACCTAAGCAACTGATAGGTAACGATAAATACCACTCCAGATTCTCTTACGTACTACAAAATTAGGAAATAATCCTAGAACTATGTTAAGTTAGCCCTCGGCATCTCCACCCTTCCCAACCATTTTCTAGGCCTGTTTATAGTTTGATAATGAGTTTCGATTTTTCGATTACGGCCTTGCTTATAAAGTCCCCCGCTCGTCTGTATTCTTAAGCCTCCCTGCCAGTTTGCATATTTTTCTTTGTCTACTCATGCTGCTCTGTACGTTGCAGGATTCTGAGTGTGAGAACGAATGACGTTGCAGTACACTGTATGTGGCGGCAGACCTGATTGCGGAAGCAGCGTGGAACGTGACCATACCTATAGCAACTTAATACACAAGGATCCAGTGTAAAAATATGCTTGATAATGATTTATACAAACTCCAGTTTTCTGCATCTAAGCATTATTTCTTCCCTGACTCCTCATAAGTCTCAAATCGTGAACTACGTCTGCGACACGATGGGCGACCTCATCACCCCGCTGAACCCTTATCACAAATTATTTCTCATGGTGGACGATGGTCTGCGTTACTTGCATCCAAACAGCAAGATCAGGCAATTTCGCCTTAAACTGGAGAAAGCCCTGTCAGAGCGCTTGAGTGGATCGTCAGGTGAATTTTAGAAAATTTTGTCAAGTTATAAGTCTTTCACTCCAGTCACAACATACTGTACCATGGCAATAGTTGTGCATCCATTGAGATCAGATAGTGGAATATTCAAATGGCAGTTTACGTAAGTCAAAACAGACGTGTTAGGTGGCATGAATTGAGATGAGCCTAATTTTTATGTTAAGATTCACTTATGGGGTATACAATGAAAGTACTTTGATGCTAGTCAAAATCGATAAATAGATCACCCAAAGGATATTGTGTTAATTACACGTCTGGGACATCCAGGGCGCGCTTGCTTTTGACTGGCCAGCTTACATACAATTTTCCGTTGATTACTTCGGCTGGTTCATATTGTTCCTCGAAGGATAAAGCAAAATTTTTGATTTCTTTAAATTTGTTTCCAGTGTGTATTACTTTAGAAAAGATAATATTTTTAAGAAAACATTTCATAGAACGGAGATTTCTTGAGCGGCTTGCCAAACTTCAGCACAGAATTATCTCTGGTGGACAGATCTTCCACAAGGTAATGACCTCAGCCGATTACTGGGAAGGAGGCTGTTACTTCCATTGAAATACTAGAGAAACGGAGCCAGGTTTTGTGGATCGTTTGAAGGTCACTTGAAGTATTACGCTTAGTTTTTATACTACTTCTGACAGCTATCTACCCAGAAATCTTCCGGGAGAAAGAGATATGCTGTCTTCAGTAAATAACTTTAATTCAAACAATTTTATTGGAATCTGTGATGTTTTATTTTTACTACTGATGGTTGGCTTACCGAATGCCCTTATCCTTTCATATAACGCCCTGATCTGGAAACGTGTGTGTATATATGTATCGCATTTATCATCTCCCAAAGAAGACGAAGAAGAAGAGAAGGCGAATGCATGGAGCATATTGTATCCGAACTGACGCTTCGGAAACTTCCTCGTTCCCATCATCAAAGTAGCGTACTTGTTGCTCCTGTCGGTCTTGAGTTGTTCAGTCTTGCCGCTTGCCTCCTATTATAGCCGTGCTCAACGTACGAACTTTGACCTGCCTGTTTGCCGCTGAGTGACTTAGACCTCCCCGAGACTGACCGCTGACAGGCCTGCGTGATCTTTGTTCCCTTTGGGGTCCGCGCCGACCTTGTGCGTAGCGTCTGGTAGGCGGGATGCAGATATATGGCTTTGTAAAGTATGCCAGTCGAGGACCAACTTTCGAGCATCCGTCTGGCCATCTTATCATTGGCTCGACCGATTACTTTTGCCTTCTCAAAGGCGAAATTGTGGTTTTTCTGTTCGTGTCTCGAGCACGGATATAATATCAGACAGGTATCAAGGCGGAGGCAATTAAGGCCAGCAGGAACAGCCAACAAATTACTCTGATTACGGAAAAGAGAGGGTCTCCGAAACTTCAGTTCAAATACAATTTGATCCATGAATTCGCCCTCTCGTCTTCTTCGGGGGATGATGAAAGCGACACAATATCTGGACATCGAATCAATACCCATATATATATCAAACGAATTAGTTCACGTCGTTTTGTTTGTTTTATTTTGGGTAGTTGTAAAGGATTTTCAAGGTAAAACTTTATTGTTATTTCCGTAACAAGGTGTTGAGACAGAAAAGACAGGACGTTCCCCATAGGTGACGATGAACCTTTTTGTTGGAGACATTGTTAGAAAGTAATTGTTGAACTCCTGTTTTCACTTGTTTCCCCTGTCCCAACACTATCGTGTCTTCGAAGCTAGTATCGCCCAACTGGGGCTAGGAGAATTATTTATCTCTAAATAGCTCTCAACAGTGCATTTTGGCCATTGTTTTTTGTTTAGCCACTAGATGGCTCGTCAACACTGAACGCTTTATTCCTGTCTCCATAGATGCTCAAAATAATCTTTCGCAGTGTTTAATTGCCGTGGTGGTTGGCGGGGACTATAAGTCTCTGTTGGAGATTGAAGCCCGTATGAATGCTGGCATACCTTGTGTTGTTTGCACGGGTACTGGTATGGCCGCCGATATTCTCTATCTAGCCCGACAGCTCAGTGAAAAGGAGCCAGATGAGTAAGTACATTGATTCATGCTCACTGATTCCCCTTGTTTCTGGAACAATGAATCTTGCAAGTCCATAATTGCCACCTGTTTTCGAGATGTCAGGAAGGAATTTGAAATTTCAGTTCTTGCTACGAAAACGACCTAAATGACTGGCTTTAAAGGCTTGGGAAAACTCGGTTCCCATTGGTCTGTAGACATACTCATCGCTTGAGTGGATACACAACACAAAGCTCGGTTTTGCCTTCCTTTGTCCTACAGGAACTTTTATAACTCAGTTTTTTGGTCAAAAGTATCTTTTTAAACCTCCACAGCTCGAACTTTAATAAGGAGAAGAAGGACCTTAAACCGCCGTGTCGTCCTTCTCATCGAAGCCGTGTTTGCGCTACTCCCATATTCCTAAAGTAGGCATGCGCGCCTATCTGTTCGATGCGTTATTGGCATTTGTTTGATGGGATACTGCTGCTTCAGCCAAAGGCCATGTTCCATCTATGAAAGAGTGTCCAATAGATGTGACAATCATAGAAATCGGCAAAGTAAGCAGGAATGCGGGGATTTCAGGCTGTGTTTGAAGGAGTTGCGTTTTTGTAAGGCCACCCCGATTCACCTGAAATTGGGGACACTTGTTCATGTTTCCCATGCAGGACAAGTGATCACGTGAGAAGCTGAATATCTATCTGACTCTAATAGTCTGCTGGCATACAACTTTGTGAAGATTACCAATTGACTCATCAGAATTGCTAAAGTTCACAGTAATTACTTTTCACAAGTTGGAAGAGACACCTAGAATATCATAGATCTCCTACAGAGTGACTCACAGCAGCCGCGAAGCAACAGCTAATACAATGGTTCATTTAAACTTCTCTTAAATCTTCGCTGAATCTCTTACTGTTTACAAGCTTATACACCTTGTCTTTTACACTTCTGCTACTTCGGTGCACCCGCGAGCGTTCGGCTCTAGTATGGGTAACAAATGCGTACGTGGTAGGGGGCATTCTTGATCATTTTAAAATGTGTAGGCGATGCAAATATTGTATGGAGGGAAAAGGCCAATGTAACTCAGAAATAATCACAGGGTTCAAAAGACTGCTTTCCTAGAAGTAAGCAAACTAAAGCAACATTTTTAGGATGCACTGTATGACGACGTCATCAAATTTGGGAACCTTTCACTTAACAGTCAGTGAGTTTTTCTGTATTATGGGACGCCGTTACGCATGCAGCCTTGAGAAAACAGAGTCTGATAGAGACGAAACAACATGACTAAAGTTCTCCTGACCCTGCATCGTAAAGATTGGCTATGAAAACGTCAAAACGCTAGTGCATATGTAAAAAAGCAGGAAATAAGATAAAGAATGCTGATTTCTATGTTTTAGGAAACTAACAATGAGTGCTTATCTAAAGAGGCGACTGGCTGCCCGACTCTCCCGTCTCTCTGACGCCCCAAAGGACATCCAAGAAGCCATCGACCTCATTTCACGCCTCGTTAGCAGTGAGAGACTGTTGACCTTCTGCAATACACAGGCTCGGGACTCCTTTGAGGAGGCGATACTCCAGCCACTTATTTCTTTCGCTCGTTCCCCCAAGGCTGTGGCACATTTGGCGAAGCTGTGGAATAGACCAGACATCCTGCAACCCGTCTTTGTCAAGGATCAAAACGCTCTCGACCAGCGTACGTGCATCATCCTGTGCACTTAGGTGGGCTTTTCGACGTATTGCACAGACAACTTACTGCCAGCTTAGACATGCGAACTCTGAGCGTTTTTTCGCTAAGGCCGGCATAACAACTAGGGCGAAATCTGAAGAGAATCCTTTTGCCACTTTACCCGAGATTTTTTTATTTATTTGAGGAAATCGTAATTCCACTGTGTTAATCGAGATCGCATGACAAAACTGTGAAACCCAAGGGCTCATCTTACCCCTTGTAGTCGCATAATGCCGCAGAAACGCATGTCTGTGCTTTGAGGTATAACACTTCATGGAAGCACCGTGGAACTGCTTCTGCCTGTTTCTGTTCAACACATTTACTATTGCTAACTGACTGGTGCGAACGTTACGCTATTACTTTGTCCTAACTCTAACGTAAACATTAGAGTTGGATAAAATGCGTGCCTTTCCAACAAACGTACTTTAATTTCGTCTAGTTGCATTAGACCGTATTTAAAATTGCATATGTCCTCTTTGCAACTTTAAATATATGCTACGATGGTTTATTATAGATTTCTGAAGAAGGAATAATGTAGACATCCAATGCACTTTGTACCACCTATTTTGTTTCTAAGACTAACTTTAGGAAGTTGAGAGACCCAGGGGCTCACTGGTCCTTGAGAGAGGAAGGAAAGGGTCAAGCCAACACTGGGATGTCATCCCAATGACAAATCGGCGCATTCTTCACCGCAACAACTCTGACAGGTCAAACCTATCACAGCTTGTTAACGGTCGTGGTTTCGTAGGTTCCGGACCTAAAAATCACTCTATCATCCGCAAAAGTGACGGTCGAACTGCAATTCCTCTTAAGGTGACCCTTATAATACTCTCGCTTACGAGAGATCCGAACTTGCCTTGAATGAAATCTGTTACGCGTGGAATTCGGGAGCAGATCGTGTGTAACGCGTGTGGATGGGTTGTCTGGGTAACGGTAGAGTGAAGGACCCCACTTAAGTGCCGGTAAACAGTGGATCGTGTCATACAGTAATGGTGGTAATGGGGATTTTTCGGGCTGGGCAGCCCACCAGACAGTAAACTGACAAAGTGCAAGAAAACACAAAAAATATTTGGATTTCTTATCGTACCCCTTCGTGTGGCAACGGAAGTAAGCACGTCAATTAAAAAATACACAAAAGCCAATTTTCATAAAGTAACGGAGTTTGAGTAAGGGTTTGAGTTCATAAGAAGGGGCTGTTGTTGGCAGTTTAATGTCTAACGCGACCGCAAATGAATGTCAAGATAAAACCCCCCAATGACCCCACCCACAGTCCACAGACAGTTAAGTGGGGCCCTTCAGTCTATCGTCGCCATTGTCTGGCTTTGTCGGTCACTGCATTCACGCCCACCATCAGGTGGATCTGACAGTGTCATACCACACCAACGCAGTGGGTCTATAGGGAGAGAGAGAGAACGAGGTGTAGTGCATATGTGGTTAAGTATAAACAAATTGAAGCGCAAGTCACCATTGCAAAAGACCTTTTCTTGTGCCGCAGCTCTGTTGATATTCCACCTACTTCGGTGTGGACAAAGTCTGGAAGATCTAAAAACGGGACTTCTTGGCGACCCTGACGAGCCTGGTTTTGGGCTGTCTGCATATTCGCTGCTTTCAGTGATGCGCTTGTTTTAGTTTTTGGGAATAATCGCCGGGGCAAATTTATAAACGTCATAAATGATCCATATCCTAGATTTCCCTTCGGAGATGTCTTACTGCAGGCGAAATATCATTGCCGACAAGGGCAAGGAAATTTGAATGGCCACTTTTTGACTGATTAGCAGTCATTAGCTGGCCATGCCCAACCCTAGGTTTGGCAACACCTGAGACCCCGAAGGCCATTCCAGGCTTCCTTCTACTTGTCCGCCTCTATTACTTGTGGCTGTGCGGCTGATGGTGGGGCCGCACAAATTACATCGCGACGAGTGTGTCCCACAGCGCGATCAGTGAGCGCCCATCCACCATGTCCTAATTCGCACTTGCGATTTTTTCATAAGCTTGCAGGCTAGCGCAGTTAAGAGTTTATCCCTTTTCTCTGCATAATGGATCGTCCTCAAGAGTCCTATAGGTGGAGTACCTCAAGCTGTAACCTATTTTCACACACAGATCAGCATTCTCAGCTGTGAAAGAGAATAAAGTGAATGGGAGCGGGGTACGTGGAAATCGTTCTCATGGTAGGAGCATCAGAAGTAGACGACATCGAACACTTGAAGTCGTGTCGATTCAGGCGATGATGGTGTCCTCGTCTTATTAGTCCAGCAGAATCCTGGTTACAAGATGCTACGATGAAACACCTCAATTCTATAATGTGATTTTAGGATTTTCAGAAAGTATATAACGATGAAATGTAAATTAGGAAGTGCGTCCTACACAAACGGGAACAATAGAATGTGCAACCCTAATTTATTAGTTGTCATGCGATATTGATTCCCAAACTCTGGGTGCCGAAGCATTAAGTTGGCGACCACTGTCCCGTGGATTTAAGAGGTTTCATGTTTAGTGCACTATTCTTATGAGTCATCAAACATCTTTTTAAGCAACTAAGAGTAGAAGATGCCAAGTAGCGTCGGAGCCACTTCTGGCGCCCACTCTGATTTCAGAGTAGAGATAGACACTTCCGTCCTGCATTCCGAGTTCCAGAAACTTTTGAGTCGGTCCCTGCGCTGTGGCCATAGCACCCTCATGAGTGTATGATATGTGATAGAATATATCTTGTATCTGAGACTGTCTCTGATGATTTATTCGAGTGGGAATCCGAAACGTCAGGCCAATACACTTCTTATTCCAGTAATCTCAGCCTTGTCTTCCGAACTATCATACTTGTTAATTCGTGGTTCCCTTGTGTTGCGAAGCGCATCGGCGTCTAAGTACGATCTGTTTATCACAGACCTGCAGAAATTAGTAACATGAGTTTTCGAAGTCCTATGACAGTGCTGATTTAGCTTTATTTCTTTCCTCTGTATTTGAAAGATGTAAGATAATGTATGGACATTATCTCATGCTATTCCTATTTTAAAGCGTGCGAAAAAGCACGAGGAATGCATTACTAACACAAAAAGTTGAGCAAAAATATTGAAGAGGTTAATAGACATGCAAGTGATTTTCGTTGTTGGTGATGCATTTTATCTTTTGAACGCTTTAACCTTATATCTGGCGCTACACTGTTTATGACGAGGCAAATAACACCCAAAATTACGATCCCCTGGACCTCATTGCAGAGCGCCAGGCGTTAGCCAAGTGCGAGCAAGATAAGTAGGTTGAAGGGTATGTATTTCCGGTTGCGGAGAACAGGCCGAACGATGAAAATAAGCCAGGTTTATTTCAAGAACATGGACTTAACAGCTCTCTTTTCGCGACAGCCTGGTACTCCAACATTACTTACCATCATTTATCACTTTAAACACCCCGCCTGATGGTTATGACCGCCTAGTGGTTCATGTAATAATTCAAAAACTGTCGGTTTGGGATAAGCTAGACGAGAACAGGTTAACGTTGTAAATGCGTATAGTTTGCAGTCACCTCCCACTACTCTTGAAAGTGGTATGTCGCAGTAACAAGAAGGTCTCCATCCTCTGTGAGCCTTGTTTTTTTGTCGATCGAAAGTCTATGATGAAGAACATGGAACCGTAGGTGGATTTGATCAAAATCTATGCACTAGATAGGCTTTAAGTATTCTGAAAATAGTTAATCGTCGGAAATCTAGGAACGTAGAGTGTACAGGTTGTTGTGTGCTCGTGGCTATATTGCCTTCACCCTCCTTATTGCATTCCTCCCTAATAGGGACCATTTCCAGAATGCTCTATGAAGCAATCTATTACAATCGTATGGAATCTGTCAAGTTACTCCTTCCGCAACTGAAGGCTTTGAGCCTCATCCGAACTTACTGGGTCTACTTCCTCTACACCGAAACTGAGGAATCTGCAAATGTGATGAAGGTGTTAAAGTCCTTGAAGATTTTAAAACGCGACCACTTTGACGAAATTGGAAAAACATGCAGACGACCGGTCACTGTAAACATGTTGAATACTTTGATTGATCGCATACTGAAGTGTGAAATCGGGAGCCGGATGTTCCATGTAATGGTAGGCGACCCTTTGTTTGTTCTTTTACTAGTTTTTTATTTGATTGTCCCCAAAGCTGGTAGAGGTAGGGCACGGGAGTATGGACCCCTCTCCCGTATTAAAAATGACCTTACGCTGAATTCCATGGGTTAGGGTTGGGGTCATTGTTAGGGCTAGGAGGGTTGGGATTATCGTTAGGGTCCAGGGAGTTATGGGGGTTGGGGTTATGGATAAAGTTAAAGACATAGACGTAGTTCCCCTGTGGAATTTAACGCAAGGCCACCCTTGGCACGGAGTTCTTATTACCGTATCTAGTCATGGGGGAATTCATGGGAGGGTTGATGTATCGTAAGATAAGTAAGTAGATAAGGGCATCTCATGACACGTTGCAGTTCTCATTTTGTTTAAGCCTGCCGTGCGTCGCAGACCTTATATATTTATAGAGGCAGAATTACTGCGTTTCAAAGGAAGGGCTTCGGTTTATTGGGAATATGGGGTGAGAAAGATATTACGTTGACATAGCGTGATACTCCACTTTACAGGGGACTCTTGAACAAACACAAATGGTAATCAAGCGGTTCAATAAAATACATGCAGACTGCAGGCAAATTTTAGTCTTATACAAGTTACAGTATGGCCAGCAGGCCGCACCAATTCAGACAACATGGAGGCGAAACCTAACACAATACTACTTAACATACTCACGTATGGTAAAAGAATAGTGCAATGAATTGGTTGACGCCATCAAGCCACAAGATTTTCTGGTATGGATTGGTCAGTAATTACGTCTGAATTCCAACCGTTCGAATGCGCTCACCTAGGTAGCCGCCAACGTTTCGCCTAGGTGCTGCAATTTTTGGAATACGAAATTGATTTTTGAGAATCAAAATTTTAGCTTGTTCTTCAGTAGGCATAAATATGGAGACGCCTTCTTTGAAATTTATCATACATACTGACCCTCACGATAGTGACAACGGATCTTTTTTGTTGAAAATCATCTCCCAACGTTGCTTTACCTGGATTCCTAGAAATACGAATAGAGCCCTGTAAAAGCAAGACCTGTTTGCACCATAATGCTTTAAAAGTCATATTATACTAGTTTTGCGTCGGGAGAAGTGTACTCAGATCTTTCTGTTTACGGACAGGCTCGGGCTATAAACTGTGCTTCCAATTAAATGCCGCTATTCCGAAATAGAAAAGAAGTAATCGCTTTATATCCATGTCAGATCTAAATTCCTGCTCGAGCATACCGTTACTGAAATTTTAATCTGCCTAGGATGTTTGACGGACCACAAATGCTGACAAACTTTTTCAAGTGCTGCAGTCGTCTGTATTGCGCTGGGATTTGCAAATAATTTTCCTAAGATTTTTCCCGCAATGCTCATATACAGCTGGAAAAATTGTTGTTGTCATCAAAACCTTAATTTTTGAATGGTTCGCTAAATTATTCGTAATTTGTTCATCTTCCGCAGAAAGAGAATTCAGCGATATTGGACGATATTTCCGACCCGGTAAGTGATATTTGCGATTTAATAAACACTGCGCGATCTTTGGACTGTTTTAAAGTTGCAAAAATTCTCATGGTGTAATTCAAAAGGACATTTGGCGAGCATTTGCGCGCTTTGGATAAATTCTCATCAGGCCAGTAAAGTTGAGGGAACGGGGTACAAAGCAAAACATGTGAGCGATAAGAGAAATCAATTACGGTTTGTCTTTTCATACAAGAGGGGTCTGTAAATAGGCGAGGGAAAGGAGAGGCGGCTGTAAGTTGAAGCGTGGGTTAGGTAGAGTTGTGTCACAGCGGGAGGAGGGAGGACGGGGGCGCGGAGGCATGTATGCAGTTAATCGATCTTCGGCCACGATAGACGCGGAGCTTCCGGGAGGCTCCTCTGCGCGCACAGAACCAGCCTCCGTGGCCTGATGGCAGTCGTTTCTGCTGTTGCTAGTAGGTCCTGACCCAGTTGTTTAAGTATGTTAGGTTGGACCTTGTAAATCGCAAAAAGGCTTCGTTGGGGTCCATACGATGCTCAGAACCAACCATGTGTGGGAGGATAGAGTTGTGCATGCTCTTAACTGTACCCTTCTTCAATCATACCGGCATGTGTTCTCGTATTCTTATAGACAGGCGCCGACTCGTACAACCAACATCACCCGCTCCACAGAAGCAAGTAAAGGGGTAAATGCGCATGAATGCGGTCTGAGTTAGTCGCCTATCATTGCCTTCCCCACGTAAGACGGCGTTGGCCGAAAAGAATACGTGAACTCTTGCTGTCAGGATGGTTCGTGAGACGGCTTGGTCAAGGCATCCTCTCAAGAGTTCACTCACCGCGTCGCCTTGAAAGGGGACTTTGGAGAACAGAGTTTTCTTTTCCACGTTCAGTGTGATGAGTTTTGCCGGTTGTTCGGTAAGATTCCTTACAAGAAATCTGTCAGGATACCCGTTCTCGCAAAGCAGGCCCTGGATTCTTCTAAGTTCCTTATCAATGCTATCTGCCAAACAGATTTTTCTGGCGATTTGCGCCTAACAACGGATTAGATTACGTTCCTGTTGAATGGGCGCAAAACTGCAGAAGTTCGTATATTGTCCAGACGAGGTTTCTTTTCGATACACGCTTCTCCGAATGCTTCCATCAGCTCTTCTGCCCAGAAGGACGTTTAAGAAAGGCGGATGGCCTGCCTTTTCCATCTCCAATGTAAACTTGATCGACGAGTGTGCTTGATTTATAGCATCCAAGAGGGTGGCTATGTTGGTTTCTGTGGTGGAAATTGCAAAGATGTCGTCAACGTGCCGACCGTGGTGTCTAAGCTTATTGACTTGGTCGTTTAACTAAAACTTCTCCAACTTGCTCATGAGGACATCAGCTAGGAGACGATTGGGAGGCGGCCCGATAACAACTCCGTCTATTTGTCTATATATTTGGCATTTAAAAAGGAACTGCACATTTTGTATGCATTTTAGTAATAGTTCCTTGAGTGCTTTTGTCGAGCAGATATTTCTTGGCGGTTGGTTGACAGGAATTCACATACATACTCGACACTCTATGGTCCTGATTGTCGATTGCATTGTTTGAATGAGGTTATTCCTTACTTTCGGAAGGTTTCTCATCCGCAAATAAAGTTTCTCCCAATACAAGTTCATATGCTTGAGTGCTTTTTAAAGCCTGTTTATATAGTCCCTCGATCCTTGACGCCATATACCGTATTACCTTATATCGTTTGGATTCTTAGTTTAAACATGCATCAAATACACGCATGGCCGAATATTTTCGTGTGAAAAAAAACTTTTATCGAGATATGGCAAATTTTAAGTGTTGCCATTGTGATAGGCCGTTAGTGGCCATCTACCTGCAATGTTTAGTTTCCTTATCTATTGTCTCTGCTTTAGATAAAAGACGAGGGTCAAAACGAATTCTTCAAGGTATGGTACAGCTTTGCAGTCCATTTACATTTAAAAATGCACTTTATGAAATACCTACAAGGTTTGGATAGGAAATAGCTCCGCCATATATGCAGTATGCATTTGCCTGCACTAAACAAACATCAAGATTTCTGAAAAATTAGAAGAGGAGTGCATTTTATAAAACTTTGTCATTAAGCATTAATTTCGATTGAGGTCAGGCTGGTACTTCGTAAACTTAAAAACATAGACGTAAAACTATCAAAAAGTAAATTGGTATTGTCGTGCATTTTATCATGACGACTAGTTCGTTTTTATTCACAACAGGAAGCTTCTCTATTAAGGGTGATCTATATATTTAGACGATTTTGCGATGAAATAGCCACCACATTCCCAAATCTGTAAAAAGTATGGCGGACTGACAGATAGCCGGACACGGGACTTCGTAAAATAAACTGTGATTACTTTTAAAAGCCAAATAACACGAGTACATTCTTTTTGTTCATTTGCTTTTTAGACCCAATGTAAACCAATGAATGAACCCCTCGAAGTACGTAATACAAATCAAGTGCATTTCAAATCTCAGGCAATATAATGCATTCGGTTTCCAGTTGACCCTTTCTGGTTCACTTATAATGGAACGGAAATAGAGATTGCGTAGGATTTATTACTGAACCTTGTTAGAAAATATCATCTGCCCATAAGAGACATCAACGGTTTAGATAGCGTACAATTTCGAGCACCAACCTATCGCTATTTTGGTCGTTTTTCGACAAAGAAATATAGCAGCCATCTCGACTAGATTAACAGGCTTTCAGAGAGCCAGTAGTGTAGAAGTAGCAGAAGCATTAAAAACGAAAATTTTTAATAGTGAGTCTCTCTCTGTAAATGAGCGTCTATCTTGGACGCTGGTTAAAACAAAGGAGTTTAGCGGCCTCAATCTGGAGAGAAGGAATTAGAATGATGAAGTCATCTTTCTATCTGTTTTGGCAACCGGACCCTTGCTGTGGCCTGCCATTATATAAAATGAAAGAGGCACAAATTAACGGTCCTTTTTCCGCGTCACGTAACGTGTTGGGCCCGTCCTCCAGGAGGAGGGAATCAGACAAGCACTAAAACCCCCCCTTAGAAGGCCATCAGTGGCTCGAGCATTCCACCTGCTCTCTACTTCTTCCCAATGGTAGCCTACACCGTTCATTTTTCCCTGTTATTGAAACTTGCAGGTTTCAAGTTAGGTGACTGTTGCCGAAGATGACGGGGACTACCACTTCGGGCGGGAGCAGTGGTGACTGTCACGCAAACTTTACCGAAACGAGGGCGCCTTGCACAGCGCCAAACTTATGTGAATTGCTCGTACTCTCACACATGAAATCTTATTGACTTGTTATCGTGAAACCAGCGTTAATTTTCTGATTTCTGCAGCACATATTCATAGCATGTGCATTTCTCGGACGATTCGAGATGGCGGAGTACATCTGGGGCTTATGCAGTTCTCCCCTCGCTCTTGCCCTGATGGCTTGTCGTATCCAGCGACGCTGCGCTCAGATATTTGAGAAATCTTACGATACTAGCACTGCCAACCGATACAGGATGTACGCTGACAAATTTGAAAATCTGGCCAGTGAAATGGTAACCATAGGAGTCAGTATCAATGACGTAAGTGACCGTTTTTTCGTTGCAACGACACAAGATGACAATTTTAAAAAGATGGTTTATTGCAGTGGCTATCTACTTGCAGAGCAAGTAAAATTTATACAGTTTGTGACTTTGCCAACTGTTGCAACAGTTTATTGAAATGCGTCTTCAAAATTATATTTGCTTATCTCGAGTAACATAGTAAAGAACCTGGATTAATGGAACTTTTTGCTCCGAAAGCGTTTGCTGCATTATTTGTCGAAATTCAAAACTCACGCAGGAGTGATTCTGGCTCCGTCTTCAACGTTTTCGTCCGTTTACTGGTATAACACTTGAATAGATATGCCTAATATTTTCAGTTTTTTGTATGACCTTTTTGATTTAAATCGCTGTGTTCAACCATTAACTAGAAAAAAGGAACACACAAGCATATATATATATTCGATTACAAGACTCTGTTTGATGATTATCCTGCAGGAGGCGCCAGTGTAATCTGATGCGAAATATCTTCAATACGTCTCTAGGTAGCATATGCAATTAACGATAATGTAGGAATTTACTTGTACAACTTTCTTCGAAAAATCCTGTGGCGTCCATCGAAACTGCCCCACCTCTTTGTCCCATTCTAGTGGTTTGGGTAAGTAGTCATTAAGCAATATTCCGGACTTGGGGCAGAAGCCGCATTGTTAGGTGTAAGCGCATGCTGGCGCACTGCAAACTCCGCCTGTTATTTATCGATAATTTCCAGCGGACCTTTTGTAAAATCGACTAAGGAGCCTTCAGGTCTAATTCCAATATCACAAAGGACGTCAGGAATATTCCGATGCACTCGGACTAGCAATTCCTTTCCTCCCGCTTAAAACAAAGGTCTTTGAGGACTTAGGGTAAACGAAATTCTGTCGTGACATGCTAGGGAGTGGATGGTAAAACTGGATTTGAGGAGTTCTCAGTCAGCTACCGTGTTGGCTTCATAAATCTCTTAAAACTCTGCGAAGTTGGCGAAAATTTGCTTGATACCGCGCATCGCATGCTCGGGCATAGCGTGCAACGCCAAATGTCAACACTCGGAAAAACGTACTTGGCACGCCAACGACGGAAACGCATTCCCGCGTCGCAGGAATATCTTCGTGGAATCCCGATTTGTTACCTTTGTGAATGATGACCGTTTCGTTCGAGATGGTGGAGCAAACAAGTTAAATAATCTGTTAACCTGCTATTTTCAGTGCGCGTCAGTTTCTTCCTTTTAGCTTACCGAAGCAGTTAATCGGAAAGCACTAGATTCGGTTCAATTTGCGAAACCACCAATTCAGAAGACGAAGATGCGATCACTGATACAAGAAATTCATTGGCCTGACATTTCGGATTCTCACTCGAAACCATCATCAGAGACAGTCGCAGATAAGGGTAATGGCGGCACAAGGAGTACAGTATTTATAGCACGTGGCTGCCGTGGGACCATATGCGTACTGTAATTAACAGTTCCCATAATCACCGCTGGGGTCGTAAATGATGCGATGTTGGCTTGTCAGCCAGTGTCCGAGTCATTAATGGCCGTAATTTCGTCATCCGTGTTGGATGCTGGTGTGACGATTGCTCGGAAAATTGGCCCATTGTCACTGGGATAATTGCTCGTCCGCGCCCTCTCCACGTGACTGATTCTCCTGCCCAGGAAAAATCTCAGCACGGAATATGATAACGGGAGATCATTGCGTTTGTTTGTGGATTGTGGACACGAGAACCATGAATCGGGCAGCTCGCGCCTCACGTGGTTGTCTTGTGCCTGTGATCTCATCTTCGTCTTCTGAACTGATACCTGGAACTCGCCTGTTCGCTTCTATCAGTAAACCACTAAATGTTGAATTCTGAGAATTGAATTTGAGAGCTGGAATCGAGAAGTACCTCGTCCCGATACATATGCAGTTAAACGCAATAACTGGATACAGCCGTAATCAGCCACCGTCGATGTAAGAAATAACACGATTGGCTTCTCTCTGCCAAAAAGCCCAATACAAGGATTACTAAAAACAACCGACTTGACTGACACACCGCCGCGAGTTCGGAAATGCTTTTGTACCCTTTAGTCACATCAGATAAGGTGTTTGCATATTTTAACGATGGAAGAATGTTATTTAAGTTATTATGCTCGGCTGGAAGTGAGCATTGTCGGCCATCGACATTGTCTTTTGAAAGAGATTTTTCTTAATCTTCACTGGTTGCTACATGGTATGAAATCTTTTCCACAAAACCCGAGAGAGCACTGTTTCCTGGTGTTTACCGACAGTGTCTTCCTCAGTTTAACCAGCAGGTTTCATCCGGTGAAGAAAATTTGGGAGAGGATTGCGGCAGAAACAAAGTTTCTGTAAATAATGACGTAGCAGGTCAGATGTACAAAACAATGCCAAATGGCCAGTCAGAATTTTGCAGACGTAAGCTGGAGATGGCTTGCGGTCAAGCGATTCTCCTACCAACATACAACGTAATTCAAAGACAACAGATGGGTGTTCCTGTATGTCACCAGGCAAATAAGGCTTGCTACCAAGAAAGTGATAATCGGTCTACGGAGTATTTTGCTGATGTTCCGAGGCGCTCTCAAATTAATTTAGTGCTTTGCAAAGAAGAGTTTCTTTGATTGATTCCTTCATTTATGAAGCACTGTCAACTTCCCTTTATAGCCGCAGAAGTCGATTTTTGTCTGAAATCTTTGGCGTCTGTTTGGGCGCATTGTGACTGTCAATCAACTTATCAATCACTTTGATCCAGATCTGCTGCCGACCGACTCCAATCCGTCAGCTCTGCGCAGGCTTTCAACCTCCATTTCAGCACGCATGAAGGCCGTACCCCCACGCTGACCCCTTGCTACAATGGAGCAGGTCTTTACGCCTCTTAATGATTCGATAATTCCGATTCGCCAAGTGATTCGTGGCGCAGTGACCTCTATTCAACCACTTATGTCACACTGCCGTCGTCTGGGAACAGCAGCACACAGATGAGTGTAGAGAGCGTGGATGAGTTCTTAAATCACTCGAAGCTTAACCTCTTCGAATTTGATGTCTGTCGAACATAAACAGCCGCAGCAGGCCGACGTCGTAACATCAACATTTAAGAGAGTTTTCAAGTTTCAGAGGGCGCTATGTGAATCCTCGGAAGGGGAGAGTGAAATGAAAGCGGCAGTTCTCGTATCATTGATGAGAGATAATTCTGACTGTCAGTAGCCAAGCTATCTAACTCCCGCCATTTTTAACTCACTACCGCAAAGTAAAGTGAGGACTGCATCGGGCCAGATAAATGGAAACCTTATTGAAAATGGGCGTTTAAGGCACTGCATTATTCAGAGCCCTGAAGAGGGCGGTTTTAAATACCAGAAACGATAATGCCTGGATATCGTCCGAGCTTTTGCTCCGGACGACTAGCTCGACCCTGGCTGGATGCCTCAAGCAAAATTATTTGAAATCTGCTAATAGTGCTAAACGAAAGCTTTACTTTGACTTGATAAACAGTTTGTAATATTCATCTTCTGGACTACACTTGCAAAATGTGTTTTATAGCATGCCATCGTCGTATTTGCTATTTATGTGGTTGGTTCTGGTAGATAACGTTCATAAACGTTTGAGGTAATGCGCCGTTTGTCGTACGTTAAGCAGTATTGCATTGTGAATTAACCCATTCTTTCACGCTAATTGCTGATAATTATGCTTATACAAACGTGTTCAGTAAGTACGCACGCAGTGCTCCTATGCTTGCGATATATCTAATCAAGATCTAACATTCGCATTGTCGAAAACAGTGTTGTGCCAACTTTTAACCTAATTTATACCAACCGTTACGTGCTCGTGTTTTTAATTCATTTTCAGAATTGCGTAACTATTTTAATGGTATCAGTTTTTCTTTGAAGAACACAAAGTTTACGGTGAAATGTACTGTAGTACGTCCTTTCGCACATTTTCAATCGTTGCCGCAGCGTAGGCACAGTTACTTTAGGCCAAATTATCTAATCTTAGGGCAAAAAATCAGTAAGAATTTTGTACCTTAAGTGTGTCAACCCAGTTTTCTCTTAGCGAAATACGCGCCACTTCACCGTGTTTAATCGAACGGCAGACAAGACTATTCGCATTTCAAAATATGCTCGTAGAGACATTTTTAATTTGTCAGTGATCGATGTTCATTTATATTAAAAAAATCACTGCACGTCGGAGGACTTTTTCTTGATAAGGCGCACAAAAGGACTCTCATTGATGAATCATATTGTGGGTTAGCCAGTGTGAGCCGTGCAGATGGACCATAAGTGCACGTTAACTCGGCAGTCAAGACGTAGACGTGGGCGGAGTTTTTGTTGCTAAAGGCATTTTTCCTACATGATTAAAACTAAATAAACTGATTTTTTATTTTTTCACGTCAATGTACACCTCATGTCGGCCGAAAGAGACAATTTTAGAATGACGGACGTTCGGATTTGGCTGTTAAGGACATGAAAATGCCTCCCATCCAGAATTTACTTGTTTTGTTTGTACTGAAATTTACGATTCACGATTTTTTGAATGGGATTTTTATAAATACGTTTAGTCCTTTCGATTGTAGAGACGAGTGTATTGCTGAAATGGCCACTGAACGTAATATTTGATATGTATTAGGTGGTTTATAGTTGGTTCAGCTAGACTAAGTAGGAAAAGACAATAGGCGTGCTCTTTTATACATAGTTTCGGCGATGTTTTCCGCAAAACCCATTTTTTGATGGGGGAATCCTGTTGCAGATGAAGGCTTGAATATCAGGACAGCCCTGGGCTCCGTATGCACATTCTAGTTTTTTTGATTTCATTTTTGTTTTAGATTGCTGCATCTGACCTCGTTGGTGGATCATATATGAGGGCGTGGTGCTCTCCGATTGTCCTCGAAATTGCTGATTTGGCAGGCTGTACCAACTTTATGAGCAGTCTGCCAGCGCAAGAGGCGATCGAGTGCATGTGGACTGGCAGCATCCACTGCGGTCCTCTCGCAATCCTCCTTTTCATGTTTCTCCCCTTCCTTCTGAACATACACGGGCTTGTTCAGTTCGGCAGAACTGAGTTGTTCTCTCTCAGCTACACCCGCGATAGTACAGTCCCATCTTTCCCAGCCAATTTCTTTGAGCGATGTTACCGTTTTTACAACAGTCCCCGAGTGAAACATCATTTTAATTTAGTAAGTTGAAACATATTTTGTTTGGTATTTACTTTACCTTAGCACCCAAGGCTGCCTAAATGCCCAGACTCGATTTCAAATGTGTTATGAAAGAGCATAGGTGAATGGAATGATAATTTATGGCTTGTTTGTCGTCTTTAGTCAGTTCGACCCGAGATAGAGTCCTTTCAGCCTTGTGATTTGAACCCGCGCCCAAGTAGTCAGATCTTCAAAAGTCCATGGGTGCTTAACTAGTCATAGCCTATTAATCTTTTAAGCAGCATGCTCAAGCAAGAAATTCGTTAAGCTCTTTGCTTCCCCCTTCCCCCGCCCAACAATGTTTCAAGCGTTGCGTAGTCTAGCCAAAACTGATTGGCCTCAAGCTTAGCACTTATCCTTTAATTAACAGACAACCAACCAACGACCGAGGAACAACAGGAAAACCTGAAATTCAAGAACCGAACCCAGATCTTCAGCTGCACTTTACCTAGCCTATTCTACCTAAAATATGTTGCATGCACCAAAGTTTAGGGGAACATGCTTGTGAGACAAAGGAGGGTCACCCACTTACGGGCCTACAGCAGAACTCTGACAAACAAGTTATGGCAACGAGAAGTCGGAAAACTCCCTATACAAGAAGGTGGAGCGCACCATTGTGACGTGAGAATCAGGATAGCACATTTACCAGCAGCTACGGCGAGCAGCCCAGTCGTGTATAGCAATGGCAGGTCATACATTTCGTGCATCGCTTTCACCCGACGTTATTTAGGCGGGACAAAGGCTACAGTCCAGACTTTCATAAGAAAACGAGGTTGATCGGTAAGCCGATCGATTATCTCTAGCTGGTACCCAAAATAAATCATAAAGTCACTACTCTGCCTCTGCTGCCATAAGGCCACCTTAAAATTACAGAGACTTTTAATCTCTAAAGACGCTATGTGGGTAGGTAACATTTTGCTGGAGAGGAGCAAACATTGAAGACCGGCGCGGAAATCTGACTTTACTATCGGCTCCTATCATATTTGAAATCATAATTGTGTGTAATTCCGTCTTTCCTCTAGGATCAGCGTCTTTACCACAAAGTAAACACAATGAAAAACCGACTGGACCCTGCGAATATACAAGGCTTTTGCCGGTAGACGATACTACATCCCTTGACGTTCGAGAAGGCCTCCGATGATGGCTCAAGTGACAAGCAGTAATAACTCTCTAGCGCTCAATTCTCCTAATATGCCTTCAGTTCAGTAGAATCAGACCACTACCGCAAGTTAGCACCTCAACTTTGCTTGGAGCGGGAAACCCAATTAGATTATGTCGATTGCTATCGGTTGCGCAGTTTGTGTGGCTTGCGACAAGTTTTATTTTTTCTGACTTGACATGCGGAGACATGACTGTAAGCATGTTAATTTCGAAGTGCCACCTTGAAGCAACCTTGCACAGAGCGTAAATGACGGCAAATTTTTCGTCCGTCCATTATATTGTCTAGTAGTTTTTCTGTTTTGCAGACGCATGTTTTTTACTTTTTCCGACCAAGTTGAGCGTCTTTATTGTCCTTCTATAGTTAACGTACTTGGCGTTTGTAATCTACGTGTCCTACTTTATTCTTTTTGAAATGGACCCTACGGAAATCGATGATGCGGAGATTGCCTTAATGGCTCTGCTGGGTCTTCGCATACTGAACACACTACTACTGGTAAGTAAACGCTTTTTCTTGCAGCTTCCAAAAACCTTTGATTGTGGCTTCCCTGGATACTGGGTGCATGAAGAAGTTACAGGTGTCCCTGCGGTGGCGAAAATAGACGCCGTCAGTGAA
Organism: Spirometra erinaceieuropaei; assembly: GCA_902702965.1. NCBI lineage: Eukaryota > Metazoa > Platyhelminthes > Cestoda > Diphyllobothriidea > Diphyllobothriidae > Spirometra > Spirometra erinaceieuropaei. Next base: position 178,622 of record CACRXP010000250.1, on the reverse strand, counting down.
TTCTTTTTTCAAATTACTACATTAAATAGCGAGCTGGGAAAGGACGAAATCTCATTTAGAACGCATTGTCGCAGTCTGGACGGAGAAGAGCATTAGACCGTCGCCATGAATCGAAAGATACCCCATTCGGGGTTCAATCCATAAGGGTCATCGACAAATGCTCGAAACGGTCGTGTGGGTCACATCGCGCTGGCTTCAGCAGCCTTCCAATCTTAAGTACGCTCACAAAATAAGGATCAGGGGATCAGGTCAGCGACCTACTAGCATATGAACAGTAATATAGGTTCCAGAATGCCGGCCTGTGGAAGTGATACACACGTAAGTGCAAATAAGGCACGGGACGCGATAAGTAACGGTATTCTATCGCACTTTTTAGATTGGATCTTCTTATCGCAAAAGTATCGTAGGGCAGGAAGACACTGCTCTGTGTGTGCAATATGGATACCGATGGGAAGGACACCGAATTTTACGTCACACCTTCTTTTAATAGGGTGGAGCAAATGTATTTAGACCTGGCGCCTGGACTAGATATTTGCCTAACTTCTGCGGTATCTACTGTGTTTAAATAAGCGGTAGAAGTGGGCTGACGCTCTTTTTAACAGGCTGACTTCATAACCAAACTGAATGGCACAGTCGAGGTGTTCCTACGCGGTTCATTTAAAATCTATCCAACAGTCAGCCGCACCATTTTCTGTACTATAGACTCTTTTCGAGGTTTTGATTACGTTTTTTGCGTACGCTTGCATCTGGGAAGAAATTCTATCGCCTAATGTCTTTTCCAAACAAATTTTACTGTTAGTAACAGCTGTCTAGCTTCAGGTGGTTTAGTGGGTTAATTGCACTTTATATTAGCAAAGGCGTCGTCATCACGTGGAATTAATCATTTTTTGCGTCTATACCACTACCCGGAGCGATTGTATGTCAGAGTTCCGGTGAATGATACCCGATTGAATGATATCTCAATTGTACGTCTGCTTTAGGCATATTTAAGCTGTATATATGACACGACAGTTCAACCGTCGATTTCAGCAATTTCCACTGTGTGCTTCGCAGCAGAGTGAGAGAAGGAAAGGTGACTTGCGCGTAAATTAGTTTATTCTGATAGTAGATTTGTGCAGTATCTAACGCAACCTGTCTTACTGGCCCACCTGGATCCGGTGTAATGACCAAGTCAAGAAGACCGGAGCAGAAGGAGCCGCAGGTGGTTAGCATGACGTGCCTAGGCGCCTCACCACACCCCCTGGTCCACTATGTACACTGACCACGATTTTACACAACAATGAAAATATGGGGCCGGCAGGAATCCCAATTGGCGCGACGTGAGCCTGCAACTGGACTGCCACAGCACCTCAAATGTTGACATGATATGGGTGCGTATTCCCGATAACGTCTGCCACACTCTGATCTAGGCCCCGTGTTTTTCCAGCACATCTACCGCGTGGCCCGTTGTAAGTAGTAAGGCCGCAGTGCGGGATAAAAGGAAATCATACTGCTGAGGTCAACGCAGCTTACCATGTCTAGCCAAATGATCTCATTTGTCTTTTTCTGACAACTGTGGCCTATTTTTTTCTGTAGAGTATTAATGAGAGGGACCTAAGCTTTCCTGTTATTGCATATCGCCTTCGTTTTATGAACACAGTAACTCTCATCCATGCTGACAGTTAAGCCATCATTGTTGACGGGCATCGTCGAAGGGGATTTGTGGTCCACTTGAGCCCGTTGGCGCAGGCCTCCTCTGGGGAGATCGGAATTCAATAAATGGATCCAGGTCTGGCTTGGAACATTGATAACACCGAGGCCGCCTTGTTAAATTTCAACTCTGCTGATAAAACGTTAACTTCTTCTGATGTAAGGCCTATTTTTGAAGGGCAAAGGTATAGAGCAGGACCCCACTTAATTGTCAGTAGACTATGGATCGTGCCATATGGGACATTATCTTGGCATGCATTTGCAGGCTGTTGCAGTAATTACCTTGCCAAAAATTATTGCTTCCCACGACCTCACACCTTAACTCAAAATCAACAATAACTTTTCTACTTGCGTTCTTCAATTTAATCTAACCAGGAACAATTAGAGGCTTCTTTCGAAGGTGACTTATTTCTCCAATTCCTTATTGTCCAACGTTGTGTCTCCGAATACGCTGTATGTTAGCGATAAAAGTCGCCGGATTCAACGTTTGGGAAGTGAAGCTCAAAATACAAGCAGTTGATTAAGGATGTCCAATTTATTAAAAGGTTAGACACTTCATTATTATTTCGGTATGGGTAACCTCCCGGTCCCATTCTGTTGGGCGGACTTTAGGTGTATAGACCTCGCCAGACTGTCTCGATTATGATAACTTTGTGGGGAGGTTAACTGCTTAGAAGTCGCCTTCGGTTGCAGTAACATCATATGCAGTAACATCTCCTCTAAATTTATTCAGTGGCAGGCTGTTTTTAGCAGCCTGACTGTTCACGTACCAGACGCAATCTATCCGACTATCTTCCCATTATATATGCATATGCGTGGATAACCACATAATGGAACGACTGAATAGAAGGCCGCACAATTCTTTCCAGACATACAATTTCGCGGTGAATAAAGTGTGGAAGACAGTCTCCTACTTCTTTATTTGAGCATATAAAGACTTACTGATTATAAGCGCACAACAAGCGTTTATGGGAAAAAACTGTGCCGAGATCATCCTAACTCATAGAGACAACCATCCTGTAGGACACAAAATGAGCTGCGTCCGAACTCTCTTTCGTAGTTTTTTTCGTTATTGTGCTTGAGACGATCTGATTAGGCAAGGACTGACTAACGTGTATCAGTTGTTTTGGTCTCTTAGTTATCCTATTAGTTTGTGAAGCAATGCCTCAAGATCAGAGCCCACCGGAGAAATCGTGCCGCCAAAAATGCCCCCCCCTTCTATACGCAAGGAACCCCTGAAGCCATCGTTCGAAAGCCAAATCGTTATGGTATTCGCGTTGCCCACAGGGCTGAATCCCTATTACGTGTAGCATTGTCTTAAGGGAAGGACCATGCCTTTAAAGAGCAACATCCGAATACCATTTATCGCATTCCACACGCTACTTGCTCCTGCGCATATGTTAGTCATACTGATCGAAACCTGGGCGATCGTATTAAAGGAAACAAACTGGATACCTGTCAGCAGGACCCCCTGCTCCTCGTTTTGCGCACCCACTAGAAAATGACCACCAGGTCAATTGGGGAAATAGTCTAGTTGTCTCCATGGTTAGCGTAAAACAGACAATGGCATACCTACCAGTTGAGATGTAGCTCAATATGGTCACCCCGGGAAATTTGCCTCCGCTAGTACTCGCGAATACGAGCTAACAGTAAGGTAAAGCCTCATTATCCTAAGCAGTCATGCAAACGCCGGACACATATTTGCATGCGAAAACGCTCGGAATGCAGGCGCCAGCCCAAAAAATGCCCATAAACACGTGGAGGCCGTGCACACAGGTGATATATTCATGAGTAGTCATGTACATTTTGGTGTCACAAAACAATCTCAAGGAAAAGTGGTGACGACGCAGAAAATGTGGATCGATTGAGGGGATGCCCTAGACGCATATTGGAGCTGACGTCGGCCAACCATGCAGCACTTTTTTGGACGCGTTTCATTTGACTGTTTTCGAACGTTTCCCATTCGTCTGATGACGAGCCGGATATATTGCGGGCAGCTATCATGGTCAGTCTGCCGTCATTGTTAAAGACCTCGCTGCCTCAAGGTCATTCAGCCCTTGCAGCGAGCCTTTCAAGAGGCGCTGACCTGAAGCCACTCAACCAACTTCAGCTCGGACACCCCTGCGCCCGGACGGAGTCGCAGCTGCCCATGCGCTACGCCTCTGCGACCAGCAGCAAGCCACCGGGACACCACCCCTATGCAAATGCAAAGCACACCGGTTGGAGACCAATTACCACCACTGTCCCAAAGACTCTCAGGCATCACTAGCCCTGGCTTCGCCAGCGGCCACTGCCGCTTGAGAAGACACCTGCTGGGTTCTGTATATAATAAACGCCTCAATCTGGTGGCTTCTGTCTTTTCCCCCACCACGGGATTGCGCCTGATGATTGTTGCTCTCTGAATACGCATTCTCTCCGCCTAGCCTCTAGAGATATAATGTTTTGACCATTTATGTAGCTATGTAGGGTGGATGTAGACCGACTCTCGTAGGAACGGAAAAAGTTCATCGTACGCGTTGCCAGGACTAACGCCAAACTTGTCGATCTGTTTGGCTTACCAAAGTACCAAAGGCTGGTCTAGGTTTATACAGATCCCTGCTGGTCGATTATCTGCTAGGCGTCTAGTTCAAAGTATTTGTCCTCAAGGAAACGGTAGAGCTTGAAACACGTGAGAATCGCCGGGGAAATGCCTGATCTAACTATCACTAAATGTTGAATAATTGTCACTTGTTGCTCAAATTAGCCACATGCTTCACATAAACATATGGACTAGAGCAAGTTACATGCGCCAAAAGCAAATGCTGCTTTAAGTTTTGTCACCTAATCTGATTACCGGCTGTTAACTGGGGTTATCCTACAGAATAAAATGAATTCTTCAGAAAGAGTGGCCGAATATGTTGAATGCAGAGTAGGTTTTTACATTTTCCCTGTGAAATGCATACTTCTTGCAAAAAGACTTCATACCTGAGTAACACGTATACCTCGCCATGCCATTTTTCTTGTGCTTCCATACTTCTCATGAAGAATGATTTTGCAGATGATCGTGTGTCTGTTACTTTTAGTTTCTGAATGGTGATCGACACCTTGAATTGCAATTCATCAGCGGCATAACGTCACTCGTATACATTTTGCTCCGTCTTTACTCCACTTATGAGAATGCCTCCACTGCCCTCGTCGTCTGCTGTAAGCCATCCAACCCTTCTACTTTACTTTCTCCCATTGCGCGACAACACTTTTGTCTACTATTGCCAGCATTTTAATTACAGTTCAGTAAAGCAGTAGGTATATGTTCAGTTCAATTATTTTAACCTATCATTCAAATCAGTCAGGTCTTGATTTTCTCATGCCTATGGCGCAGTCGACGAGAAAGCAAACTGCAAAGGCGTTTAAGGCACTTCAGCGTGCTGCATTTCGAGACAGGGTGTGGCTTTTAGCGCTCTCAGCAGGTCGAGGAGATAGCCATGTCATTTGGTCAGAACTGCCTGCGTGTGGGTCGCTTCGAATAATTCAATCAGTGAACTCTCCGATGACAGGCAATTGCCGTCTAAGGGTAACATTCAAGACACAAACAGGCAGATCGACAACAGCAAACAGTGCGAAAAAATGCGTTTTAGTGTTCAAATAGACCTTTGGTGAATCAGATGGCATAATATAAACGCAATGAAGGAACTAAAAAAGAGTGATGAGAACGTTGAACTGCCGTCGAGTATAGTCCACTGAATTAAGAATTTCAGTAAAAGGGGACTCCATAAGAAAGCATTGAAAAAACTTTGTTCACGTAGAACGTATTTCTGTAAGAAGCGTAAAAGGCCGAATAACTACGATATTGACATAGGTCAAATATTCCCATTTGCTAATTCGGGGAAAGAATGGGCGTATGTGCGGCAGTTTTCAGTAGTCTCCCAGAGGATCACTGAAGTTATGTATTGAGATTGTATTGAGGAAAGTGATGATCCCAGTGATGCATTAGGGGCTTACCATCGTATGAGCTTCTAGGGAGACCTTCTTGTTTACGGAGGTCAAATAAGTACTAGAATCAGAAATACGCACTGTACATGGCGAGTCGCGGCAGGTACCGAGGCGACGGAAATCGGGTTCTGCCAGCCTATCCTGTATGCATAGGATAATATCGGTAGACCCTGTAGTTGCCTTAGCCAAAGGCCAGTTAGCCGATCCGTCTGTGCATATCCAGTGGATCCAGTACTCGATTATCACTTCCCCTTACCGCTCACCCGTAATTACTCAATCTGTTCACTGGTAGCATTGACTCGGTCTAATCCCCAAAATAAATCCCACCTCCCCACATGGCTGCATTTTCCCTATGGGCAATTGTATAAATGCGTGCATGTTCGACAACTCGTCTTTAGAGATCCTCCTAGAAATATTGAGCATGTTTCGAATTCAACGGTGGTAGGTTATTTTACACCTACTATGGCATGCTTTTGTTTACTTAAATGTCAGGCTATTATTACCATATCCCTAATTGTTTTCCTCATTACTGTTATTGATTTTGCATCACTAATATCATTTATATTCAACCCGAATTCTCTTGAGCCAAAGTATTCCTTTCTAATCGCTCTTTCCCAGCAAAATAGTTTCATTAAGTCATAACTTTCTATTAAACAGTGATTCTTCTGTATCTGGAGCTCCTGTTCTTTGCAATGAATAACAAACGTCTTGGACCAAAAGTAACAATGATTGCCAAGATGATCATCGAGACACTCAAGTTCTCACCCTTCTTCATAATTTTCGTTATTGCTTTTGGTGTCGCGGAATACTCCACTCTTTATCCCTATAAAACCGGTTTTGATCCTGCCGCCATGGAGGACGCCGTATCCATTCCGTTTTATCAGGTGTTTGGTGTGAATTCTCTCGACATAATTACCGGTATGTCCTGTTAGAAACGTTCCCTCCCCTCTTTTCCAATTAACAGAACAATTTCTGTGCATTGTTATATTGCTTTTGAAGTAATAACTAATAGTAAGGTAGTTTGCCCTGCACTTGCCACATGCAATGGAAACCATGCCTGACACATATTTTGCAAACCTTTCGCCAAAACTCACGTTCGTATGGGTCATTTTCCTTAATTTTGCACACCAATTTTTCTGCATTCAGAAGAAAACGAAACCTGCCCAGCTTCACAGGTCGGCGTCGACTGTCCCATGCCAAACAAGTTTACGACGCTCTTGGTGGCAGTCTATGTCATGTTCATGGCTGTACTAATTATGAATCTGCTTATTGCCTTATTCAGGTAAGTAAATTGCCTTCCTGCACTAGCCCTATTCAGTAGGCTTAAAAGTACCAAAAGTTTGTCTTATATTAGAGAGACTATCATTTATTAACAATTGATTAGATCCTCATGTACACTCTTCATACTGAATCATGGACGGCCGAACCCTGGAAGTGGTGAATAAACTACTGTCGAACGATGCTAATCTCCATGCAGAGGAATAAGATGGTTTGGGTTTTATTCATATTTGGTGTGGTATTTACTCGAAAGCATTTTTTTCGAATTGACTTGGTTAAATGATAAAGTCAAAACAGACTAGAATCGCAATTCCAGTCATACATGTAGCTCACCAACTAGTTCTACCCCAAGGACAGTGGAACACTTAAAACTGAATCTGGCTTCAGTCAGTCGTTAAACCATGCACTATATCAGTTCAGCTGCGAGATCATATTCAATTGGATTTGACTCGGTTACATTCATTCGCTTAGAAATTGCTTAAATCGATTAGGTCCTATTTAACGGCGAGAAATGAGGTTTTACTTTTTGACTTGGAGCCTGGCTTAAGATTACAGGGATGTGTTCGTAAGGCGACAAGTATTACTGACAAATTTGGAAATGAAATGGCCATTTATTACTTATTCGCCGCTGTCGGCCAGAAAATTGCCTTTAAAATTTGACATTTTAGCCATATCTTCGATAATATCACGAAACAGGCGGATGGAATTTGGAAGCGGAACCGATTTTATATCACAAAGTCGTTTCACCATCAGTCCATTTTACCATGGCCATTTGGCGTTCCCTTTCAACTCGTCTACTACATTCGCAATTTGGTTAATCAAAGTGAGCCTAGCAATTGTAAATTTAATACTTCTGGACTTTAAAACATGCTTGCTTGCGGCATCGTCTTGTATTCGTTAATGTTCCTCTGTCGCGCCGTCCTGTGCTCCCTGTCTCCCTCAAATTAATAGATAAAGAAATGAAAAAATCAGGAAGAGCAAGAAAATGCGCACTCTGCCGTCGCATTCATCAGTATGGCTGGCTGCAACTGGCAGAGAGGCCGGAGCAATTTCAAAAGGAGTTGCCGGAAAAGGTCGTACGGCTCCTAGAAATGCGCTTCATTTTAGAGGACCATTGCCAAGAGGCAATACTGTTGAAGAGGAAAGAAGAGGAGGAGGCGATACTTTCTGCACAATTCACGCAAATGCACTGCGAGTAAGTACTTGCATTTGAATCACTGCCACTCCGACCCTTCTTTGACATCATACACGTCAATGGACTGGAAGTTATTGACCTACTGGACCATGCACAGACGCTCAGAGAAACTTCAAATTCTATAAACCCGGAAGGACCGGTGCTCAAAACAGCACAAAGTGGTGGTCGTCAATATATACTGTAGTCTGTAATATCGATTTCTGACGGATCAGTAGTCGTCTGCCAGCCATTAGCTGACTCAAGACTGATTGAGGAAGAAAAGTTAACTAGACATGATCATTTTCGTTTCCCTTGTTTTTGCCAATAATATATTCCAACTTTATTACTACTGGTTGTCGTGCAAGGGTCTGTGGGATTTATACACCGAGCTTTCGGGTAAAAAGCAACGCGCATCTTCATAGCGCAATCGGAATTTTTCGGATAACTTCATGCTTAAATGTCATTGACGAGCTGTATTTATTCATTCGATGTTCGTTTGCTAGTAGTGATCAGCATATGCGGAAAATTAGTGTCCGAATAGAAATAGTGTTCTTCGGATTGAAATTCTCACCACACAAGTTAACTTCCTGTATTAGATCAAGTAAAATAGTTTTTTACTTTTGCCACTATTTGCGTGGACCGTAAAAGTGCGGCAGTAACTTTGCTGCTACTTTCAGACTGGACCACTTGGACAAATTTAAGGAATCGGAGCGATTTGTTCGCGAACTGCCTGTCCGATACGTCCCAGAAACCTTCGAAGACCAGTTTCCAGGTAAAATGGAGTTTTAGACTTGTGCTCTCACTTACTTGGTTTGCTGAGTGTCATTCTTGAACCAGACGCTTATTTTTGCTTCTGTTACTTTTCCCTTTAGGTAGTATTTTAGGATGAGTCAATCAAAGGTTTCCTCGCCAAAAACTTAACAGTTTTAATATCACCGAGAGGTTGCAAGTGGATGACCATAGACTTCATTTTCACCGGTTCTCATCGACTTTTATCAGTATTTTCGAAGGTCCATTGACCCCAAGACTACAACCGAATTAAGACTAAATGAATAGAGATGTACAGTGGTTTTTGCCCATACTCTGATAAATTCCGGTGCTTTGCCTATCGCCCGGGGACTTCGAGAATCTGTGTACCGGTCATTGCAACGTCCTTCTTATTATGCAAAAGATGATTCCCTCCTGGCAAGTATTTTTAACTGTCACGTTTGACAACTTATTTCACCACCAGTTACACACTCACTCTTATAGCACAATCCTTAATATGAGAAAGCCAGTAAAATAAACATAAATAACAAATTGCTGGATCGTGGAAGGTCTGATAAATTTTCAAAGGAACGGCCTCATTTAATAAAGACTCTAACAAAGACTCTATAAAGACGACCTCTGCGTCGTCGAAGCTTCCTTCTCATTCTCCTAATTTAAATGGACACGGCAATGAAAGACTATAAACAGAGATTTCTCTCACCTTTTGAAGGAACAGCTTGCTAGAACTCCCAAAATAAATTTCAATGGGGTCGCTTGTAAACACTTAAGAAGTTCGGCAAACGA
>CACRXP010000250.1:149971-168906 GCA_902702965.1 Spirometra erinaceieuropaei | reverse complement strand
TGTACACTCTTCATACTGAATCATGGACGGCCGAACCCTGGAAGTGGTGAATAAACTACTGTCGAACGATGCTAATCTCCATGCAGAGGAATAAGATGGTTTGGGTTTTATTCATATTTGGTGTGGTATTTACTCGAAAGCAATTTTTTCGAATTGACTTTGTTAAATGATAAAGTCAAGACAGACTAGAATCGCAATTCCAGTCATACATGTAGCGCACCAACTAGTTCTACCCCAAGGACAGTGGAACACTTAAAACTGAATCCGGCTTCAGTCAGTCGTTAAACCATGCGCTTCGAGATCATATTCAATCGGATTTGACTGGGGTACCTTCAATCGCTTAGAAATTGCTTAAATCTATTAGGTCCTATTTAACGGCGGGAAATGAGGTTTTACTTTTTGACTTGGAGCCTGGCTTAAGATCACAGGGATGTGTTCATAAGGCGACAAGTATTATTGATAAATTTGGGAATGAAATGACCATTTATTACTTATTCGCCGCTGTCGGCCAGAAAATTGCCTTTAAAATTTGACATTATAGCCATATCTTCGATAATATCACGAAACAGGCGGATGGAATTTGGAAGCGGAACCGATTTTATATCACAAAGTCGTTTCACCATCAGTCCATTTTACCATGGCCATTTGGCGTTCCCTTTCAACTCGTCCACTACATCCGCAATTTGGTAAATCAAAGTGAGTCTAGCAACTGTAAATTTAATACTTCTGGACGTTAAAACATGCTTGCTTGCAGCATCGTCTTGTATTCGTTAAGGTTCCTCTGTCGCGCCGTCATGTGCTCCCTGTCTCCCTGAAATTAATAGATAAAGAAATGAAAAAATCAGGAAGAGCAAGAAAATGCGCACTCTGCCGTCGCATTCATCAGTATGGCTGGCTGCAACTGGCAGAGAGGCCGGAGCAATTTCAAAAGGAGTTGCCCGAAAAGGTCGTACGGCTCCTAGAAATGCGCTTCATTTTAGAGGACCATTGCCAAGAGGCAATACTGTTAAAGAGGAAAGAAGAGGAGGAGGCGATACTTTCTGCACAATTGACGCAAATGCACTGCGAGTAAGTACTTGCATTTGAATCACTGCCACTCCGACCCTTCTTTGACATCCGAATAGAAATAATTTTATTCGGATTGAAATTCTCACCACACAAGTTAACTTCCTGTATTAGAATAAGTAAAACAACCTTTTACTTTTGCCACTATTTGCGTGGACCGCAAAAGTGCGACAGTAACTTTGCTGCTACTTTCAGACTGGACCACTTGGACAAATTTAAGGAATCGGAACGATTTGTCCGCGAACTGCCTGTCCGATACGTCCCAGAAACCTTCGAAGACCAGTTTCCAGGTAAAATGGAGTTTTAGACTTGTGCTCTCACTTACTTGGTTTGCTGAATGTCATTCTTGAACCAGACGCTTATTTTTGCTTCTGTTACTTTTCCCTTTAGCTAGTATTTTAGGATGAGTCAATCAAAGGTTTCCTCGCCAAAAACTTAGCAGTTTTAATATCACCGAGAGGTTGCAAGTGGATGACCATAGACTTCATTTTCACCGGTTCTCACCGACTCTTATCAGTATTTTCGAAGGTCCATTGACCCCAAGACTACAACCAAATTAAGACTAAATGAGTAGAGATGTGCAGTGGTTTTTGCCCATACTCTGATAACTTCCGGTGCTTTGCCTATCGCCCGGGGACTTCGAGAATCTGTGTACCGGTCATTGCAACGTCCTTCTTATTATGCAAAAGATGATTCCCTCCTGGCAAGTATTTTTTACTGTCACGTTTGACAACTTATTTCACCACCAGTTACACACTCACTCTTACAGCACAATCCTTACTATGACAAAGCCAGTAAAATAAACATAAATAACAAATTGCTGGATCGTGGAAGGTCTGATAAATTTTCAAAGGAACGGCCTCATTTAATAAAAACTCTAACAAAGACTCTATAAAGACGACCTCTGCGTCGTCGAAGCTTCCTTCTCATTCTCCTAATTTAAATGGACACGGCAATGAAAGACTATAAACAGAGATTTCCCTCAACTTTTGAAGGAACAACTTGCTAGAACTCCCAAAATAAATTTCAATGGGGTCGCTTGTAAACACTTAAGAAGTTCGGCAAACGAACGCCTCTTTTCTTGTGCGAGATCCTGGTTTTTTGTGCGCGGACCAGGGGGTTTGATGGCGCGCCTAGGTTCCGGTTCACGCTTCGCCAGCCGCTTGCGCCCTATCCCACCTCCGGTCTTTTGACCGCCTTAACTCCGGACACAGGTGGGTGAGATGGAGGAGGAGGAAGTGCGGGAGATGCAGCACAAGTCTACTTTCAATATAAGCTAATTCACGCGCAATTCATCGTCCTTGTGCCCACCGTGCTGTGTGGCAAACACTTGACATCGTCGGAATCAACGGTAGAATAGACGTGTTTGCATTAGTCCCTAAAACGGGCCACGCTGTTTTATGCGCTGAAGCAAAATGGGGACCTCATTGGGGCACGACACACGTTAACCATGCTGCGCAAAGTCAGCGCATTTAAAAACACCCGCCAGACATGGAGCGTGTAGTGGCGCACTTAGGCACTGGCTTTTTACCGCGCCAGCCTCTCGCGTGCACCCCGCATCAGATGGCTGACCAACTCGGGCAGAAAACCCGGGAATCCAAGAGAATAGAGAAAATGAAGTCGACTCTGTGGAATCTATCACTCGGCACTTCTGGGCTTGTCTGACAATAATAAATCTATCGAGCGTTCAAACTATTATAACGGGGTAGAAGCTGAGGCCTGGAAGGCTGTCAAATGGAGAGGAAACTTGTTTTTTAGAACGTAGAGTCAGACTTCAGTGGCTTCGTCTGAACGTGGCCTCTATGAATCTCCCACCAATATGGGGTCGGTGCTGTCTCCACTTTTTTCAAACCCAGTCCAAATCTACGTGGCCAAGTCGTATGTGGTGCGCGCAGATGGACTCTTTATACATTGTTAGTTGTCGTGGACAGGCCCAACTCCGGTTGTCTTGACTCAACACTTTACCGCACCCAGGTAGGTGAAGGAGGAGAGAGTGCGATAGACGCTTCGCAAGTCTGCTATCATTATAAACGGATTTCTGCGCAAGTACGCGCCCCGCATCTACCACGCCATAGGGCACACGGTGGACATCGTCAACTACGACGGCCTAACAGGCACGTGTGTTTTGGGGGGATGGGGAGGGCTACGAGGTGTGGTGGGCGGGAACCAACGGTGCAGATGCACGTTTATTTAGGCTTGCCTGTACTACTGGATGGACGTTCCACGACCTGAAGCTAAAGTAAATTTTCAGCTCCTGGGATACTGGTCTGGCGCGCTGTTGTCGTGTTTATGCATGCTTGTTGTATTACCTGCATTACGAGCACTTGTAAATGCCCGGGTACGGAACTATGTCCACTGTGAATTCGCTCGTGTGTGAGATGGCATATTTGTATATTGCATTTACCGCCGGTTCAGCAAATCTTGCTTGTTGACGCCATTTGGATGGTTTTGCAGGACCCTGTAGCAGTAGCACTTTAAGGAATGGTGTGCACTTGATTCGATGCGTGCGTGCGAGTGCCGTGTCTGCGGGTTAAAAAAGCGGAAAACGAGAACGAATGGGGTTGGGGGCATGAGCAGCGACAAGATGGCGCATCACGAGTGATTGCATAATGCACCTTTATGCTTGCGTCCCGCTAGTGCACCAAATCTCTTTTGCTATTTCGCTCTTCCTCTGGTCTGTTAAGACCTCATTTTCTAGATAATATTTCCGATTTCACCTAGACTGCGTGGTTAATTTGCTTATGTGAAAATTGGTTTGTCAAAAACGTGAAGTAACAATAAAATGTAATCGCAGCGATGCCAACTACATTTCTTCCTGTGTTTGCCTTAAAACCTTCCTAATTCAAACACTGGCTGTAATTCGATATGTACAAAGTTTATCACCTCCGGGAAAAATTTTGCTGATCATTCACTTTTAACTTGCAGAAACTGCAAAGGAGAGATTTCGGCGCCGAAATCTGGTAAGATTTCCAATGCAAGACACTTGCATTTAGAACCCTAGTCGTTTTTCTCGCCTTATTGTCGGTTATTTAGATTTTCATAGCATTTCATTTCATTTTTTACTAGAGCACCCCGTCCAATTTATCCTATATTAGTTTGAATCCGCTCGAATAGTTCTTTGCGTCCTTGACATTTCTGAGAAATGTGATGAGTCGTTGTCTGTAAAAGTTCAGTTTTTTAAAGGTTTCGTGACGGAATGTCTCACACTTTTTTTCCATCTAAATCTTGTGTCATTGATTCTGGAAAATAAGCTCTCAACCAAAGAGACTGAAGGTGCTGCAGAGGGGTCGCAAGAGGAACCGCAATCTCTCGCCAGGGAGATCGCTGACATGGAAGCAGCCTTCGAGCAAACTCTTGGACTTTTGGAGGATATGCAGAAACGTTTTTCCAAACTGCAATAATTTACTAAGATTTTTGCATGCGTCTCCAGCTGTTTGTTGAAACAGCGTTTTTTCGCTTTTTTATTGCAGTCTGATAAGATCTGACACCGAATAAAGTATTGGCTTATAAAAATCTCAGTAGCTGCTTCGATTTTATTGCTGTGGACTTCCAAAATAGCAATATATTCGTGACGTGGGATCGGAATGTTTTTATGGGTTACTTGCGGCCGTCATCTAACAACAGTAACACGACACGCTGACGGAGCCTGAGTCCATGGTTCAACTGGTGCAATGTTAAATTAATGGCCAATTCGACCCGAGTTCAAATTCTTGGTCGTTATGGTCGCAAAAATTCTCATTAAAGATTTGAAAGACAAGTTGGTGAGCATACCTTTGCTTCCGGTAAATCTTCTTCGGGCCTGTACATTTATATTGCTATTGAAATGATTAAGGAGAAAGTGCAGCGGGAAGGATGTATTCCGTAGCTGGGGTCTGAGGGGGGGGGATGGATGAAGCGAAGAACAAGAGTTTTGTCAGTGTCATGGGGAAGGGGAATGGTGGGCACTGGAACAGGTAATTGTATGCGGGTGGCTGGTGTGGTGGCATGGCCCATCGTAACTGTGGAGCCTGTAAGAAGTTCATCCGCGTGCATAGGACTGGTCTGCATAACTTATTGAGACCGCATCTGCCGTTGCCAACAGACACTGCCCAAGTGATTTTTGATAGTTTGACGGAACCTCGTAAATCACCCGAAAGGCCTGTCGGACATCAACACGGTGATCTGTGTCTACCATGTAGGCGAGGATAGAGCTGTTAACGTTTTTTACTTGACCCTTTCGTAATCACGCTGGGAGATGTTTTTTCATTGTTTTGGACAAACACCGGCTCTTGAGACCAATATACTCTGCCCCACATTAGAAGGTGAAGGAGTGAATACACATAGGGGTGGTCTGGGCTGGCAGTTTGTCATTGTTCTCTCCGTATAGGATGATACTAATGGAGAGGAGCACAGGGGCGTCAGCTTAAGGGAAGGTGCATGGCACGGCTTGAATTAGGCGCCTTCTTGGAAATTCACTTGGCGCGTCGCCCTGATGGAAGGCTTTTTTCCTGCTGTTAGCGTCAGGGACTTTGGTGGTCCTTCGGTCATGTTAAATTCTTTGCTGGTTCGAGCGACGTGCATAAGCCAAAAAACAGAATTTGGTGTGTATAAGGTACGACTGATTGAATATATGTAACAGCGAAAAAATTACGAACCACAAGAATAGATACCTTAGCCAAAGAGGGTCTTTGTCACTATTCGGACAGCTTGAATTTGCAGCTCTAGGTCATAATATAAATGCAGTTAATTAAGCGAACGCAGATCATGCCCAAAAGAGGGCTACAAAAAGGGAAAGAGGAACGTCAACGGGGAGCCAAAATGCAAACACTCGCGGAGGGTGCGTGGAGAATTCCACGCGTTGACCAACTGGATATAGCAGGTCATGCACCTATCAATGAATCGATCAGGGCACCCGTTCTGACGAAAGGGGTTTTCAACAATCTTTAGTTCTCATCAGCGGTGCGGATCCTCCTCACTCTTTGCGCCAAACAGCGAGCTAAATTGCACTTCCTGTTTAACGGTATGAAACTCCCAAAACTGGTGTATTCCCGCGAACCACGTCTTCTTATGATAGATAAATGTACAGGTCTGAAGAGAATTTATCGAAGGCAAATGTATGCTCGCCAAATTTTCTTTTGAATTCTTGGTCGTTGTGTGGTGACGTTGATGCATGACTGTCCGGCAGTGGCGGGTGACTCATGAAAACACTGCTTCAGAAGTGTTCTTGCTAGCATGCAATACGGCGGGCAAGATTTAAAATGGGGAATTCACTTCACGAGCACAGACCTCCGCCAGATGAAAGGTCGCTGGCAAAAACACAACTTACTTGTTTGTCTACGAATGCGGTAAATCTTCGCTTGCTGTACAAGCGAGAATGCGAATTTGCTGACTGTTGGGAATCCAGATGGGATTCATCGTTTAAGGCAAATATTCGCAGAGAATTAGCTTGCTCATAAACTTACAGACATTTCCCATGCTGACCCCCGCCTTTGTAGCATGAGACCGTGTACGTTTAACACGCACTCCTCAAGTGGAAAGACAGGAATCAGCCAGTGCCGGAAAAATAACTCTCGTCCTGGTAGTTGACCGTTCTTCAGAAGAAGAAGAAAAAGAAAAAGAAGAAGAAAAAGGAAGAAGAAGGGATGGCATCTTCCTCTTCTAAACTGCTTTATGGAACTCGCCTTTTCACTTCTATCGCCGTGGCTCGTAATCCTGGTGTCGACCTGATGCAACCTGAATTCTCTTCACCCGCCTGCCTATCACGTGCTTAAACAGTCTACCCATAGTGAATAAATTGAAGATATCTATAGTAGTAGTATATTTAGGTCAATAGGCAATTCCCTTGACCCTATCTAAAACGGTACAAAGTGTTCGTGTTAAACACACATGTTACTAAAATGTTTCCTGAAAACGTTTCTACATCATGGAACTACGAAGGTAACGACAGACGGTCCTTTCCATGTAAATTTGAGATTGTACGTGAAGTCATATACAATCAGCGCACATTGTAGTCATTTGTGTATTTTGCGGGAAGAATGTGCATCAAACGTGCAGGGATGCGTTACGTAGGGAGTGAAATCAGGAAACAAAGGTCATGGCTGGCTGCAGATTGTCCTGCAGTGGGAGTCGTCGTTTATCAAAGATCAAACGGTCCAACTGGTTTTTGAATACGACCGTTGTGTCAGATCTTGCTATTTCACTCGGGATTGAGTTCTACGGCCGAACTACGCGCTGACTGAATGAAAACTTCCGACGGTCTTAGCTTGCATGCTCACGTTTGACTTTGTCCGGATGACCGCGGAGGTGACTCATGCTTGTGAACTCAAATAAATCTTAAGATTTGAACGAACAATCATGCCCGCAGATAATACCGAATGTCCATAACTGGTCATGTCTCTTTTGTCTGTAGGATAAGGGGAATTATTTAAGCTGGATCAGTTTTTCTGGATATGGCAGAGTCCTGAGACCGTCCACCAGAGTTGTCGCCTGTCCTTCCACCTGCCCTCTGGTATCACTGTCTTCATCCAGGGCAAGTATGCTGGCATTTCGCATTCCAAATGCCGTCTGACGAACGTACCGAATATCTGCGCAAAGAGTTCGGGAGGAAAGACTGCGGAGGCACGTCTAATCCAGGGCGTGATGCTGGTTACCTTTTGGACGGCTCTTCTGCAGTGCTCTGAGTGCAACAAGTTTGAACTTGTCCACACACCCAGGTCTTTGTGTGTGTCCACGTCTTTTAGTGGAGCCTCATTTGTGGTGTACTCGTGTTTGGAAGCGACCTATCCCAAGCGTAAGACTTCACATTTGGAGGTTTTAAACGTTAGAAACCACTTGTTGGACAATGTAGCGAACTTATCAATAGCTTGTTGTAGTTTCTGCTTGTCGTCAGCATAGCTGATTGTTCCCAGTTCTTTATATCATCTTAAAACATGGTGGCATCACATTCAAGATCTGCAGTGGACCAAAGACCGGACCCTCCGCTCTTGCTTGTGTTCCTGTAGGTGTTCAGAACTCTCTGTTAGTCGATAACGTCTTCACATCTTATTTATTTTCTTAAACGCGTTTTGTAGTTCTCGGTTTATCCACGTCGGACGGTTGCTGGTTTTCTTTCGTCTGAGTGGGCAGTTTAGATAATGGTTCTTTTAACCGGTGAGCTGAACGTGCTCCGGTACTAGTTAATTGTTCCCTGCAATATGGTTGTCCACGGTATTGCCGAAACCTGCGTTCGCATCATTGAAAAATCTCAATTCCAGATATTTGTTTCCGATTATTTAGGCGAATAAGGTTAGAAGAACGTGGAGTACTCGAAGAGCATCACAATACGACCACTAGCATCAATTGCCGGAAGATCTTGCACATCCAGCACACTATCCTCATCTCGAGTGAGAACCAGGTCAAGGCGGTTTTAACGTTGCACTTCATTAACACATGTTCCGAGAGTTAAATTCTGAAAAAGTAGTTTCTTCAATATCAATTCAAACAAACGCTGGCCGAATGTGTCCAATGGACCCGAAACCGTCCGAGTTTGCCAGTCGATATTGGGAGCATTACAGTCCCCAACAATGGGGACGTTTGTGTTTGAGCAGGTCTTGTTCAGTTCCGTCAGGAGAAGGCTATCGTGTTCAGCAATCTGGTTTGAGGGACGAGAGTCAACTGCAAAAGCCAGCAGACGGGCGTATGTAGTGGAGATGGTTAAAGATAAAAATTCTACCTCCGCTGTCATTTTGGGACATTGCCCAGGGACCGCGGTTCGGTTGTTGCTGACATAGACAGCGTCCCCTCCTCCTCGACATTTCATGCCTCTTCTAAATAGTTGAATACCCTCGAGAGACACCTGATGGTCGCTAACAGCTTCAGAAAGCCATGTTTCTGGCAACGACAATGATATCTGGCGTGTGCTCGTCGACAAGAGTCCTGAGTTCATCCATTTTGTTAATCAGACTCTGCACATTTGAGTACATCACATTTAGTGCCCGTCTTCTCGGAGGGAACCAGTCCTCATTACAAAATAGGTTTGTCACAGGAACTAATGCTCGATCTTTGCTATCTTTTCCCCTACTTTTTTTCAACCCATCCTTCCCCCCTTCTGTTTTCCTCCTCAGTTCTGCCCAGAGACCCCTCATTTTGTGTCTTTCTGTCCGTTCGTAATCCGAGTGAAAAACACCTCTTTATGCGAATGACGAAGGGTCATCCTACCTTATAGGAGATGCGAAGCCTGCAGTTTCATTTTCAGGAATGATATTGAGAGGCCTTGGTTATGACGCTCCAAACGACGCATTTTTGTTTCCTAGACGGAAAGCTTTGCGTACGATAACACATTCTCCTTCCTGAGGGACGACATTTGGATATGCTCGAAAGGGGTTGAGATCTTGTTCGATCCTTTCTTTTGCAACCGAAAAACTGAATTCAGGAGCTCCCGATCTGAATTCTGAAGGCGCGGTTTTCAATATTTCCTCCTCGAAGATCATGCAAAAGTGAAGGAGGCATTTTGTAAATCCTTCAATATTAGCGAGGCCTTCCGAGACTCGCAATGGAAAAAAATAAATAAATTCCATCTTAAAATGTTAAAAATCCTTTTTTTCTTGTAAAACGAGGAAATGCATTTGGTATCCATCTATTTCCCGTTATTTTACATATTCTCCGACATGTTTCACTTGAGAGCAGGTGTCAGGATCTAAAAAAGTTCTTTTCTCTGAATTCAGATGAGGTTTCCCCTGTATTTGGGTTTTTTATGCTGCAGGCAATGCAAAGCATGTAACCTAATTAGTAACGTGCGATTAATAAAATCAACATGATAATTTGCAGGTCTCCAAAACGCTGTGTTTTTTATTTATTTGCATAGCACCTTCCAGGAAATACTATTTTTGTGTAATATGTGTGTCGAAGTAATTTTGTCGGGTAAAAATTCTATAAATGATAGCAGGAGACAGCGTTGTTTTTGCTGAAGCATTTTTCGATGTTAATAGCCCTCATAAGCCTATTTTGCGCAGTTGGGCTTGTTTTTCTTTTAGAGGAGAATAAGTTAACCCCGAAAGTTTTATCAAACAAAACTCGTCGCATTCGAAGATTTATTTTTTCAGTCTTAAGTTATATGAATCACTTCGTAAAACCAGCCGTCTTATCGATTTTGACCACGTAAAAAGGCAAAGTACCTGAGCATCTGTCGAAATAATACAGTATTAAAGGAATTAAAAAATGGCAATTAGTAGAGACAGTTTTCCAATCGACCGAAGCATATTCGTCGTTGACATTGATTGTGGTCGTCCACTTTTTCAACAATGAGGTTTTATGTTTAGGTGAGCCTTCAAATATGAAACAAGCGGTCATCTACATGAACAGGAACGCCCAGACATTTACTACTTTGATAAATGCTAGAAAAAAGTATCTTTTTGAAGGTTTTAATATATTCATATCACACAATTTATTTTTTATGGCAAGTCGATTGAAAGCAGTGAGAATCGTAAAGAATTTACTGCATTTCAATGACACTTTGATACTCAACAAACTCCACCGTCAGCATAGACTGAACATAAATTCGACGGAGGAAAAGGTCCCTCAATGAACAAAAAACAGTACGCTTACGATTGCATCCACCAATTCAGTTTAATGGGCTCTGACCAGCCTGTAACTCTCGATCTTGTGGGAACATTTTATTCTCGTAACATTTCTGTCAGCACCATCAAGCGAAATCCTCATTGGTTTGATTACGCGTATTTCTAATAATACAAAAGCGAAAAGCCATAACGACTTTTCGTAATTAGCGTTTGAGACACATGATCGTACATTACGCACTTGACTTTGTGCTAGACATCCCCTAACACTAATTCTTGGAGGAAAATATAAAAATACAAATACGAAAAATACGAAGATACAAGGAAAAGGAATACATGAAACGTTGCCTTGCTTATATCGTCTTGCTTAACCAGTTATGTGCATGCATAGGCATCATGACTTCTCAATCTTGACTCTATTCATTCGAAATAAAGTTTCGGGTTTTCGGCACTTTTACTTTCCTTAGGAAAATGGTCAGTTAAGGGGATGGTTTATGGCCGGGGTTACTTACTCTAGTAAGCATTTGTGTTGAGCAAAAGAGCTAAACTTCCGAGAACTGTGAGGTATCGCAAATTTTGGTCCTCCACATTGTCGCTAATTAAAAATGAATACTATTTTTACCATTTAATGATAATTGTGAACAAATGTGTTGATCCTTTGCAGACATCGTCAACAACGTAGTGTATTGTCCTATTTCAACCCAGATGACTACCTTAAAGCATCTTGACCACCCTCATGCAACAGCCACCGCGCGGTATTTCAGATTAGTTAATGACTTTTCGCTAATTCAGACACCAAATGTATGTTTTCTAAGCCAAGGCCATATATCATAACAGAGGCGTGCACAAGGTGGCATATTATTCCAGACGTTTCGTGCGACACTTGCGTCTTCTCATCCTCACAGACTGCACAATCCTGTGCACAGCTCTCATACATGGCACGTGAGTTGCTACGCCTTGTGCCTGACTCGCCAAACGTCAGCGCTAACTGTACGTGCCAAACAGGCCCGCATTCTGCCATGCTCTGTGTTGTTACCTTTGTCGTCGATTGTGTGCCTGGGACTCTTCAGTTTGTGAAGACGGATAGTTGAACTTCATAAGCAAGACCTCAGAACACATGCATAGGTCTCCCGATTGACACCTTCCCTTCTTTTGATATGTTGGGTAAAAATCATACTTTAACTACTATGGGTCATCCGAACGTCTATATTAATGTTCCTTCGAGAGGACCTGTTGCGAACAGCCAACATGGATAGGGCTGATGTCCCTGTCCAAGTCTTCGCTGCCTCAGGGTCATCACCTCTTTCTGCAAGCCGTCCCAGACGGGCTGACCCGAAGCCCCTCGACCGGATGGAGTCGCAGATGCCCATGCGCCACTTGAACGCGCCACGCCTCCGAAACCAGCAACAAGCCATGGGGACATCAACCCTGGGCAAATGCAGCACACACCGGTAAGAGATCCCTTAAGTTCGGCCCATGAACCCACCAAAGAGGCTGTCACCACGGTCTCATGAACTCTCAGGCATGACTGGACGTAGTCAACACCAGCCCTGGCCCCGCCAGCGACCACCTCCACCCCAGAGGACCACCGAGGACTCAGTGTGGATTAAACCCCTCATTCTGATGACTTTCTGTCTTTTCCTACAACTCGGGACTTGACCTTATGATTGTAGCGCTCAGACTACACACTCACCACTCATTGGCCACAGACTTTCTAGTGCACCGTGCAAACTGTTAGAAATAAAGGTCGCGGTAGAAGCGTTGTTACGCCTGTGGATGTAAGACTACAAGATTGAGTAAGTTTGTCTCAAAATGCTTATAGTTGCCTATGCAAACAGAGCAAGTTATTAGAGCACTATTACGGTTTAGAAGCTTAAATTGTACCAAATACAAGGATATTGGTATATACGTATCTTTACAGAAACTAATAGCCCGAGTGTTAGGCGAAAAGACGGTATTTTCCGGAAAACTCGATGAATAATTTCCGGTGTCCAATCCTGTGTGAGAAAGGTGAGCATACTTCTGTTACCAGAAATCAAATGTCGTAATTTGTGCCTTTTTGGCTCCACCAAACTAATCTAATTGGGCCTCCTTATCCAATTCCCTCCTGTAAAATCAATAAAAATGCCTCTATTTCGATTACTTTCTTCCCCCCACGTTCGAGACATTTTTGTATTTTGATAGTAAATCTAAAGCATACATAATTTCCGTGCCATATCTCGACACATTTTTATGTCCCTCTACACCACTCGGTGTACATTTTGAAATTATTTGGTTGTTCATGGAAATGCTAATGCATAGTTTTATGCACTAATGCGGTCAGGGCCACTCACGGATGCATATATCCCGGGTCCTCTCAGCCCGGGTTTGCGATATGACCGTAAAGTGAGTGATCCTTCTGGTTTCATATGTATTTGTCTAAAATATCTCTCGAGAATGAATTGCCTGTCATTATGCGTTTGCCTGCGTTGGACTAAGAACACAGATCCAGAGGAAAACAGAAACGTTTTTATTTCGTACTACAGTAATGCCATATGAGTGAACTTCACTCCTCTGTGCACCTCTGAATTTTCTTATTTATAGCCGGCAGGACGCGGGTCAGTTGTTTTACGGTGGGCCAGCTGATCGAATGCACAATGATAAAGAAAATCCGGCCCAAGCCGCGGGTCTTTTGGTTTGACATTAGGCTGAGGATGACATGCGTCAGCAAACATGTCAAAAATGGCTGTTTCGGATTCACTTGCCTCTTCTGGCATTTTATTTATCTTAAATTACCGTATCGCTCTTTATTCCGTCTTCAAATATCCATTTGTGGAACCATATGCTCTGTTCGCAAATGTAAAAATTCCTGAATGATCTGGTTGCAGTCGAACTTCTCATCTTTAGACAGATTCATATCGTTGGGATCTTGTTTCTTTCATCCATAAAATGTAGGATGTCAACGGGTTCTACGTGAGTCCTGTATAATTAACTAACCAAAAATTGTGGCGAAATCCTGCACACATTAAAGTACTTTTGGACTTGCACTTTTTATCAACTCAAGATCGTTAAGACTTGCAGTACTCAGACAGGTTCGACGAAAAAATATGCCAGTGACGTCTACATACGTAAGTAAGTGGCGCCAGTTAAAAGTCATAACGTGTGTTTCGTTAATGTTTATGCTGTTATATAGAGCAACTGTGCGGGGTTCGGTTTTTCAGCAACTCAACGACCTGTAGATATAACCGTCCAATTAATAGGTTTTTAATGTAAATAATCTTAAAAATTCGAAGTTGGCCCTCGAGACTCGTGACACGGCCTTTCCAATTCAAGTAACGTCCTCAAAATTTATGGACAATTATCGTATGAAAAAACTGCTAGATAACTTGTAATTATGGTCATAAATCCTCTTTTTGGCTCTATAATAGAAAAACAACAAACTGTTACACGCAGTACGAGTAGTCAAAACAACAGATAAACTAAGTTTATTCAGCAGGCAGATGAAAATTGTACATTCACTAAAGTAAACGTATTTTAAACGAAAACACTGGGAAATGTATCAAATATCTGTTTCATCAATACCCGATTGTGCCGCCTTATGTCACTGGCTGTTGTGAGAGCAGCAATTGGGCAAAAAACTATTGTCATTTTTCCTTTTGCTAAAATCAGCATACCAATATATGAGTGTACGCAGCCATCTGTCTCGAGTATGCAACCACCCTTGATATACTGTTTCCAGAAAAAGATTCTTCACAAATATATTGCATATTCTAAAGCTTTTTTTAACAAAATATACAGCATTCGTTAGTTCATTGTCGGGTTACTAATCTGACAGTATATCTGCTAGGTATTTCCGATGTATTTCGCCTACATTCAGGGTTTTTCAGGTGGTGCTTTAAAAATAACTCAGTGACTATAAATGACATTTGTAACCAGGTTGACGGAAATAGTAACGAAACCAACTGTTGATTATGGGACGTTCAGAATGATATATCAAGTCTGTTGATGATAACAGAGCCCGACGATAGTAAAGGCACCTGACTAATAGGAGTCAGGTGCGACGGTGGTCTGCGGCCACGACAGAGGCAATGCTTGAGTTCCTCTCTGATCGAATTAACTAGGGCTAACCGCTGGTTTGTGATGAAAGGAGAGAAAGGTAGCTCTTGCTCATACAGTCAGTTGCCGCACTCATGACATGTTGACTAGAATTTTGAAATGCGTACTCCATTGGAAGGGATTGTTTGAGTGGGGTTGTAATATTGATCATCTTACGACACGATGCCGTGATCTATCAGACACGCCAGGGTGCTGGCTTTCAAACGAATTTGGTTTAGCCGCCTACAACGACTGCGATCGATAAACATGACTATTTAAATAATACATAACCTTTCTATTCATCTTAGAATGCTTTAATAAATTCAAATATATTGTATGGAAAACACTCATACCAATATTTATTCTCTCACTCATTTTACAACAGGTCTTATTCAAATTTTGTACTCGAGGAAAAGGTATCTTTCGGTTTTAAAAGGCTTCTAATTATGAGGTTTTTAGGGCCGTGCAATGTCCACCTAAGTAGCATCGTATCCCATGACGTATAAACCATAGCCCACATCCGTTGCAGTTTTAGGAGCACTATATGGTACCCGCTTAATGGCATAGATGAATGTTTTTTCTACCTTGCACAAAATGTATGCAGTAAGTGGACTGCAACAACAAACCGGGTTCAGAATTATACTGGAACTGAAAAACCTTTTCTTACAATTGAAGGACAGGCTTTCTTTGGGAAAAAACTGGTAGAAAAGGCTATTTGTTAACTGTTGAGTGTAAGAAGGGATATGTTTTCTATAAAACGTATTTAAATTCATAGGGACAATGAAAATCGATAAAATGCACACAATTGATGTACTTAATTTTTGCTGAGTGCAATCTTTTAATGCGGTCGAAAAAAGCATATTCAAGGCCAGCATCATGCTGACTGAAATAGTATAGCATCATGCCTTCAGAAAAGCAACACTAAAACCTACCTTATTAGTCCTTCATAGTCGAATACGCATTTCAGTGTTACAGATAACAGTTCATGAGATCGATCATTGACAGTTCATAGTTGTTATACCAAATCGTCAACTAGCGCGACGCGCTTAGACTCGTGGTTAGGAAGGAGGAACACCGACAGGATAACTCGATCCTGAGAGCTGATTGTGAAATGACAGTGACAATGGCCCAACCTCAATAGGGCCATATAACATCTCTCAACTGTGTGAGACCAGTATTATGTCTGGCTTGCGTGAAATTAAGAAAAAGTACGTACATCGTACGAATACGCTGGACTTTACGAAAAGTAGACAATATGTCTGTAGGTTAGAGCTCCAAGCGTAGCTAAGACACCAAACTCGTTACTAAAATACAGGTTAACATGGAAACGTGTAAGACAACAGAAGTAGCCTGGAGAGGCCAAGGTATGTGCCCAAAAAGAACGCATCTGACTGACTGAATGCGTTCGTGCCTTCATCAGGTATTCATCTCAGACGATGATCACTTGGATTGTTATGCTTTAAGGCTGGCTTAACTATCAAATGATGAAGCTTGATGGGCGGTCCAGTAAGCATTATTGAAGATGTACACGCGTAACAGGTATCGGCATTGTGGGTGTGGCAGCACGCCCACATGCAGGCCCACGCCGCGCCATCTGGTTTCCGAGCCGCCCTCTTCCCCCCCCCCCTTTGTCGTAAAATAATATACTGGTCAGTGTACTTTGTGGGCCAGGGGTGTGGTGGTACGTCTAGGTGCGGGTTTTCGTCATGCCAGCCACCCGCGCCCTCTCCCGCCTCCGGTCTTCTTCACTCTGTCATGACACCGGGCCTAGGTGGGGGAGGGGAAGACAGTATGATAGGTGCTGTGCAAGTCTACTATCACTAGAAGCTAATTCACGCGAGTCTCCGTTCCTGCGCCCATCTCGCTATGGGACACACGGTGGTCATCGTCGGAATCGACGGTCAAACTGTCATGGGGCTTGACCGATCGCTGTATATAGGACAGGTTGTGGCACAAATTTCGCCCTTGCCAGCGCCGACGCCTTTGGGTCGAGAACAGAAGAAATTAAGAGGATGGCGGCGGCGCCCAAAGAGAGGAAGCAAACTATAGAAAGAATTTGCCTCCAGGATACTACACGCATGCTCGTCTCTCGTCATGTTGATTTTGTATTACCATAGAAAATTATCCGTACAAGGGTACTGGTTAATGTTGATACCTCACAACCCAGACGCACTCTGTGTTAGTTCATATGCACATGGCACTGCCGCTCCTCCAGAGCACTGGTATTTGTAGTCGCTTGAGACGGAAGAACTGCCACCAGCTACGAGCTTCTGCGGGGGGCCAGCAATATCTAGTTGTCTTACATTGCAGCTCCCTATTATATGTAGCGCTGAAGAAGTCAGATAACATGTTTACTCTAAAATATGTAGTAGTTTAAGTTGTGAAAGAAAGACATCAGCGAAGTTCACCGGCCGAGACTTGACAGATCCCGTTTTTGTTCGTGGCCTCTCGCAGTATCATTTTGGGCAACCATAAATAGCGGGATAGTGAAAAAACACTGCCTAGTTCAATTACCCACTCAGACCTTTTCACCTTTCAGACTTGCTCTTTTCTCCAAACATCACATTTACAGGAAAAACGGTACAAATGGTCTGACTGAAAACTAGCCACCTGCCACAGGGTAGATAGCGAAGTTTCTGGCATCCTTTTCTTAACTCATGATAAAAAAATCTACAACCGAAAACATTGCTGCTCACTGATTATTTTGCCCTAAATAACTACTTCTTAGGACAGCAATACAAGTTCGATCATCTTAAAATATTCTCTGAGTTTACCAACCTGGAAACCACTTTAGTGAATGTGATTAACCTCACTGATGGAAACAGGTGATCGGCGACAGTTTTAGCAACCCCCATACTCTGCTTAGGCTTTTGGTGTCACACGTCCACGCTCCTTGTTTCTGGTCCTCTAAAGTCGACTCTCGCACTCTTGCGCACCATGTAGGCCGCACCTTTATTAAGCCACATCAGGCCACAGCAAACGTGCCGGCTTACGATGTGCGTTGGCTTAACAGTCATACATGACAGCCAAACCGACCATCGCCTCAAAGGAGCGCATTGCGAACACATTCGAAGATTTAGCTAATTATAAGCATTCATACCAGAGGTTCCTGTGGACGCAGGGTTCTTTCTCTCTGTCCACCGATACGTTCATTAACGAACCCTCCCAAGCATATGTTGTATTATACAGGCAGCATGCACGGCTCTGTAGATAGCAAACTTGTGTGCTACTAACAAGACACTACCTACCTCGGTTATTCTTGTGGTGATTAATGTGCATTTAATGCCATGACTGCTACAACGGTACGCGGGCGACGTTACCAGTGAAGATTTTCTTACTGAATGTCGTGGTACCATTCGCCGTTTAGTCAGGACCCTCAGGTGCAGCGTCAGGAAATCAGTACTACCGGCATTCTCTTCCGGTCAATTTTGCATTTTGTTACTGTACAGGATGTCAAACTGACTTTTTCTCCTAGGTTTCAATCCTGGAAAATTCGTCAGTTTATTCATTATAAGATAATTATCTGACCAATGACGGACATCGGTAGAAAAATGGATTTAATCAGTGATCCATTCGAGGAGAAGACGGCTGTCACCAAACACATCAGATGGCTGCTACATTTTCCACTTTACTTAGAATTGTTTATGTCTTTGCTTTGTCCGATATGGTGCATTTTAGCACGTTTCCCAGACGAAATAAATATCAGTGAGGATCCTGCGTCGACTTTCGAGACAACTATTACTTCAAAATTTCCACTTGGTCTGCACTAACAGTAGTCCAGGACGTTACGTCATTTATCTATCCGAACTAGGCAATACATTGCTTTCAGAGAAATCGTCATGTAAATGCAGATTAGGTTTCTGCAGCAATATTTCGACAACACTGTGCAATCCAGAGCCCAACTTAAAAGCCGCAGTCCAAGCGAAACTGGTGAACAGTGTGGAATGGAAATGCGGCAGACTCGTGACGCATGTATGTTCTCAGCACTGATTTTCACGTTTGTTTAAATGCTGCGAGATAATGATGACCATGAAAGATAAGTTTTCTGGCCACAATGGTGAAATTGAAAAGGCCGACCGAATAAGCCTATGGTAGAATAACAGTGTAGAGTCCAGCAGTGGATCTCATGTTCCGCCTACTACGTTATCCAACTTCGCGCAAACACGACGGGCGACTGCACAACTCATCATTCATGGAGCTGGTGGGAAGACAAACGCGGAGACTGGGATAAAAGATCATTTATGGCACAGAAGCTGCCAACATTGT
>CACRXP010000250.1:81573-148616 GCA_902702965.1 Spirometra erinaceieuropaei | reverse complement strand
GAGAACTTTGATGCCGAAGACTGAAATCTCACTTTGTCCCAATGGGTGGGATCTCTCATTGTACAACTCCACGCCAACTGTCCTACAGTGCGGAAATAGTTTTACTGGCTGAATTAAAGACAAAAAACTATAGTCCAGGGAGGGGAAGGCAACCCATGAAGCGTATACATATCCCCGAGGGATTGAGAACGTTACCTCGAAAAAATGTGGCTCTCTTAGAGAGAACACGTTTGTATTACCGTCATTCTTTTTCCTAAGAAGCTATGTGATAAGAATTTGTTTTAGTAAATCATCCAGTTGATCGTGTGCTGTGATATGAAATTCGGAATATTGACATTGTTAGGTAAGTTCTTTCTGACGTCAAAATTAACAAAGTTGTCGTATGCTTCGTAGACCGCTGTTGTCAGGCTAATGTTAAACTGTTGCCGGACTGACTCCTACTAGGATTTGGAAGAAAATCACGCCCAACATCACTTTTTCTGCATCTGCCCGTGTCTGTACCTCCTCGTGCTAAAAGGACGGTGTGTACACGTTGCTCTGTGAAAATTTTCAGGAAAGTCGGTGTTTCTTTTCTCGAATTTTCTGCTCTCATTTTGCACCTTATACGCGAGCACTCGTAAGTTTGTCTGTGCCAAAAATTAATTAAGGACTGTAACACTCTCTGAATGAGTGCGGACTTACATAGACAACGTAACAAGTAGTCGCTTACGCCTAGCGTCTTGGTGCTTATACAAGTCCTCAGCAAGCCAATGCTTTCCACAGTCATCCTCCGGCTGTCAAACCTCAGTATCGTGATACAAGTGAGAAACATTAACATGGAAAATCAGAAGTGTTTATGTTTGTTTATATTCCCACAAAGCTATGAGGAAAGTGAAGAGAGACGGGCAAAGCATTCTGAACGCGGAAATGGGACAGACAGCGTCTCATAATGCTGTTCGAATTTTGCCTTTGGGGAAAAAAACCCACGAGGAGGTCATCGGGACTCCGATGGGCGCCTCAATCTCCGGGCCAGTGACAGAACAAGCCATGCAGGAGCTAAAGAATTCCGTCGTCATCCGGCAGGTGCCGACATTTCGTCGTCAAGTAGAATGTACTACAGAATTTCCATAATCTGCTCAAAAAGAAAAGGAGCGCCAGGTGCCCTCCATTGGTGTATTCGTCAAACGAAAAACCAACGGCGAAATAGAGAAAACAGTTAACAGGAAGGCAATGAACACCGCGCGGCTTTTCAGTTCTCACAGAAACGATCCATTGACTCATGGACGAAACTGTCTGAAAACACTCGTCAGACGAGCACAGACTCTCTGAAACAACCCGGAATAAAAAGCACATATGGCCCGATGCCTGCGCGACATATTTATGGAAAATGGCTACATGAAGGCGTTTATAAGTCGATGCCTACATGTTTGTCGAGGGGATACCTCACCAGAAACGCCATCAAGGATATAATATGCTCTACGATGCATAAAGGACGTCTCAAGGGCGACAAACGGATTGCTACGGGACAACGTGTTGGAATTGCCCACCCATCCACAGCTACTATGCTTAGAAAGTCATGAAAATCAAGGATTCCAAAAAGGGGTCAGACGTAGTGTATTTTATCGCGTGTCTAAGCTCATTTTAATCACACAGGCCGGACTGAACACCTGTTCAGAACGTGTATATACGAGCAATAGCTGACCGTGCGATGGGGTGAGTGATTATCGCAAGAAGCCACCAACACCTTCAGACAAATGAACAAATGGTTTCGGTTCCCTATCAGTCTTCTTCTTCCTAAGTTCTTTTTCCAAACTGTACGCAGCTGACAGTCTTAGACTGTATTAATCTGTTAAAGACGGAAGGTATTCCTGTCTACACGGAGCTGGGAAATTCTACTCAAGTAATACTCGGCGTCGGTAGGCCTTTAATAAAGGCGATGATAAGTGGGTTAAAACCGGAAGGAGCAAAAATAAGATATAAATCCATATTTTTAGGCCCAATAATGCCTATCGTGGAAAATGGCAAAGAATACAATACATAAGGCGATGTCGTACACCGGTTAGCCCAGGGCGAATACTACTGATTTGCAGACGAACAGCATTATAGTTCGATTTTGACAGCGGATGTTAGCATTAGGTTAGCAGTAGCGACAGTTCACAGTTGAAGTTAGAGAGATGTACCTGGAACTCGCCTGTTCGCTTCTATCAGTAATCTTTTTGGGCGCGAAGCGCTCCGATCGACTCGACGGTGGGAAACCTTTGCTCTGATGATGGATTCGAGTGTGAATCTAAAACGTCAGGCCAATAAATTTCTTGTTCCAGCAATCGCATCTTCATCTTCTAAACTTGCGTGTACTTCTGAGGCAATTTGGCTAACTATAAAAGCACCTGGTTCATCGAGCCCTGACGTCCTGACGGTCTACTGACCGCCGAGAAATGATCCCGCGGCAGACGCCCGTCTGATTGAGGACCTGGAGAGATTCTCTCTCTCTGGTCCGAAGTCTTAATCATGGGGGACATCAACGCACCTCTTATCGACTGGAGTTCAGCTTATGCATCTGGCCCAGACCATGCTTTCGGCCGACGTTTGCTGGACATGACGCTTAGGTTTTTTCTCACTCCCCACGTCTCTTTTTCGACGAGGGTGCGCGAAGGGCAACAATCAAACTGTCTGGGTCTGATCCTCGCAAGGTCGCTGGACAGCATTGATGATGTGCAAAGTCTACCTCCGCTAGGTCGAAGCGACCACGTCATACTGTTGTGGGAGTACTCCACTTTTTCTCTGCCCGAACAGGCCACCAGGGTTAGAAGGAACATTTGGGGCGGTGACTTTGCCCAAATGAAAGCTGAACTACACACCATAAACTGGGAATCAGCTTCTTCCGCTGACATAATCAAGGATTGGGGCTGGTTTAATGAGTTAGTGCACGTTCTCCTCAGAGACCACTGTCCTATTTCACGGAAGAAACTGAACAGCACACCCCCGTGGCTAGCACAAGCTTTAAAAAAAGATGTAAATAAAAAGCGGAGGTTATGGAGGAAATTTCTCTCGGATAGGAGCTCTGTGTCGATAAATGCATACAAGGCACAGAGGAACCTAGTTAAGAGGCTAATCCTCGGGACGCGGCGTACGTTCAAGAAATACCTACTGAATCGGGCCGCATAAAATCCGAAGTTATTCTATGGTTATATAAGAAGAAGCGCACGAAATGAGGATCGAATCCCATTACTGAAAGCTAGTGACGACCTAGAACTCAGTGAAGACGGAGCAAAAGCAGAAAACCTTTCACAATTTTTTAAGTACATCTCTATGAAGGAAAGCGCAATTCTTCCTCCCGACTGCGGCATAGTGGACGGGCCAACGATTGAGTTTGTCCCTGTCGCCGAAGCTGTTGTTTGCAAAGAACAGTTGACGCTGAATGAGTCTAAATCACCTGGGCCGGATAACGTGCCGCCCAAATTGTTGAAGGAGCTCGTTGGAGAACTATTTAGACCACTGTCCATGCTCTTGCAAGCTTCGTTCGAGGAAGGCTATTTGCCCGTCGATTGGAAATCTGCACGGATCACACCAATTTATAAAGGCGGCAACAACGTCTTAGCAGACAACCACAGACCAATCAGCCTCCCTTCAATTTGCTGCAACATTATGGTAAAAATAATTAAGCGAGAAATACTGCGCTTCCTAGAAGAGCGTAATCTGCTATTCGATGCCCGGCACGGATTTCGTAGAGGCAGATCATGCGTGACAAACCTACTTTATTGTTTAGATCGTTGGACCCGGGCAGTCGCTGGCGGCAATGCAGTGCACGCAGTCTACGTTGACTTTAAGAAAGCATTCGATAGTGTACCACATCCGCGCCTCCTGTACTAATTAAGCTGAACAGGCATTAGGGGTAATCTCCCGAGGTGGATCCAAAGCTTCTTGATCGGTTGTTCTCAAAGTGTTCACATCGGTGACAGGCAGTCGGCAGAGGTAGCGGTTGAAAGCGGTATTCCTCAATGCTCCGTCGTTGGCCCGATCCTATTCATTATATACATCTACGACTGCGTCAGTGAACTGAACTGTGATGTCGCGATGTTCGCTGATGATGTTCAACTTTGGAGCGTCATCCGAACTGAATTTGATGAAGAACGCTTGCAGGCAGACCTGACCCGACTACAGAAATGTTCATAGGACTGGCTTTTGACGTTTAATGTGACTAAGTGCAATGTTTTGCGAGTCGGCAGGACTCGATCTCTGGGTCGGAGGGTTTACAACCTAAATGGCGTACCACTGCAGGAGGAGGACGCGCAGAAAGATTTGGGTGTGGGTAACGGCTTCTCTTAAACCATCGCTCCACTTCTCCAAGGTAGCCAAGTCCGCGATGTCAGTCCTTTATCTCGTCAAGAGAGCTTTCTCTACCTTCGATGAGGACTGCTTCGTTAAAGTCTTTCGGACATTTGTAGGGCCACAGTTAGAGTTCGCTATTCAGGCGTGGAAAACCCTGGACCTTTAAAGATCCTAGCATCCTTCGGAAAGTTCCAAAGCGGGCAACCAACCTCATTAGTGAGCAGGGTCCACTACCCTACGAAATCCGACCATCCAATCTTGACCATTTTGCAGTGAGTTGCAGACAGCTAAGAAGTGACGTTATACAAATATTCCGTATAATGCGCGGCCAGGACTGCTGTCTCTTACCTGCTGATTTCTTTGGGTTACCAACTACAACGAACCTCCGAGGTCATCCACTAAACTACGTGTGACTGAAGCCAGGCTTGACATTTGGAAGTTCTTCTTTTCAAACAGAGTGATCGAGGTTTGGAATGATCTGCCTGCAGAGCATGTCAACCTTCGTCGAGACATTTAAGCGCAAGTTGGACCAGTGTACCACTAAACGTCATAATGTCACCTGACCGATATCGTTTTAGCATTTCGTTCGAACAGTTTATCACTGTTGTTATATTACTGCCTGTATTTCAGTAGCGTTTGCTTTTATTATTGTCCCCAAGACCGTTGAATGCGAGTGTTAGCATTCAAGTCGTCTCCCTCCGAAATTGAGATCGCACCAATTATTCATAGACAGACTACTATGCAGCACATTTAGTAAGGTTAATATTTTTAACACTTGGAACAATTCGTTTATCTGTCTGGTTTCGAAAACTTTGCCAATTTGAAAATATCTTCTGCAGTTGTTAAATGTTTCCATTTTCAAATTTTTTATATAATTCGCTTCCTTGTAACAAATAGAGAGTTCACGGGTTTAACACTTACGTTTCCCTCAAACAAACTGAAACTGAAACAGAAGTAAAAATACTCTCTTTTTAAAAAATGAAAAGGTTATAAGTAAGTTCCTCAGGGTTCCGTTGCAGCAATATACATAATCTCACGGGTTTTAAGACGAAATGGGCAGTAACAAAGTATTTGGACGTTGAATTCCTGGATAGCATCGAGGTGGTAGAAATTCAAGGCAGAGGAACAATAACTTCCACAAAGTTGGCGGGAAAGTGGCCTGTTCGGCCATTCAGTTCGCCGAAGTACCAATCATCGTCAATCTGCAATCAGAAAAATGATAAAAAGGGCTGATGATGGAAAATCGACAGTTGCTGGTCTGGGCAAACTAGCGCGCACTGAAACTTACAGTAAGGCGTCAGGATAAGTGAGATTATTTGATGAAAAACAGACCAAAAACGTAATTTCTTTTAGACTTAAGTAAGTGAGGTAAATGTAGGTCGCGTTTAGCCATTAGAATGACCAAAACAGACAGGTCTAAGATAGGGGTTAAAACGCGCATGAAAACGTCATGTCGTCAGGTCAATGGCCTCTTTTATTTCCAATAAGATTTCCAAAAGCTCAGTTTTAGCTAATTGATTTGATAGGATTTGCGCGAAAGAAGTGTTGCAGTGAGCGTAAGCGGTGTGGAGTCACAGCATAAGATGAAATGTAGGCTTGACCACACGCGGAACGGCAGGACAAGTTGGCAGTGTGGAACGCGTGTGAAATTAGGCAGCCAACCAGCGTGCACTGTAGCACCGAGCATGTGTGGTGACTTTGCTCGTATGTGCTGCCCTGTCGATGGCCGCGAGGGGATCCTCGCGCACGCAACGGCTAATCCACGACTGGCAAGCCACAGGCTGGGATTTTCCAGATCGCTCAGGGCCCCGACTAGATAAGGCGTCTTTTTGACGAGTTGGAAGCCGCGTTCGTAGTCTGTGAGAATAAAGTGGTTGTCCCACAACACGCTTGCCTTCTCTTCCATCAACCCGCCGGACTATAACAAGTAGTTTATTTCTTCACTCTGTTCAAACGCCCATAAATCATAAGTAACAACGGCCTGTCAGGGTCCACAAGTAGTTCGTCAGCAGCAGTTGTGTTGATTTTAGCGCTTTGGTGTAAAATGAATTGTTCCAAAAGGTCTTGACTTTAACAGGACTCGTCATTTGTGTTTTACAGAGCTAGAAGCATGTTTAACCGCAAGGCTAATAAAGCATTAACAAAAGCATATGCTCTAGAAAACTTGTACGACTTTCGATTTTTATGAACGATCAAAGGCGTTGAATTAGGAACTGACTAGCACACCGCAAGAAGGTTTAAAGTGAAAATCCTAACTTGTACACCTTTTGTAAATACCAACGAAGAAAATGTCGTCAAAGGATACCCTTCATCGTTAAATTTCCAGGAACAGATTCTAGTGAGAATTTTTGTTCCAACCCAATGGAAAAAACAACCCGGTTGCGGCAGGGGAAATGCAATTCAAATGGCCGTGTAAACAATGGCTTAGTTGTTAATTGTTAGCTAGTCAGTGTAATGTTATCTGTTAGTAGGGGCTCGCGCTAAAACAGTCCCTGCCTGTTTGCCAATTTCCCCGGTTTGAGACCCTCTATCAGAATCTTTATGCAAGGATTTTCTCCTAATCACAGTGGTTCACAGGCCTTTTCATTTGGAAACTAAAAGGACGAATTTTTCAGAGAATGAAAACAAGCTCAATGTTCGTAAAATAACGAACCTTTTTAATTATTTTTATTATATCGTTTTCTTGGAAGGGTAGATCCTCATCGAGTTCAGCCTCAAAGGTATGTAAGGCCCTGCAGCATGGCTCCTGGGTGCCATTGAGATGGGGCGCCGCAAGTGGTGCTAAAAAAAGTTCGGGGATAAAAAAACGGCGAAAACAGGATGACTGCGCTATTTCGCACAGATAATAGCAAAACAGTTCAAGGGGCTTGAGGGCTTTGTAGTGCACTTACTGAGCCAATCGCAAACTTCAGAAGTAAAAACTGTCATTTAAAGTGTAGCAGAAAAACAGAAGCGTTTTTTACGCGGAAGTACTTTTGAATGTTGCCGATATCCCCTGATTCAGTGACCCCGCAACTTAGGCGGTAGAGAATTCTAATCAAATGCTCAGTAGCCAGCCAGACTCTGATCAAGATTCCAGACTACTCTGGTCTGAGGTGGTGATATCACTAAGAAGACTGCTGCAGATTTCCCGCCTTTGTCATTACCCTATATGCATGTAAAATATGCAAAACTCAGGAAGAGCAGCACTAACTAAAGTGTAATGAGAAGATCTTGCTGGCAATGTTCTGCCTCTGTACCATCGCGTCCACTTCAGTTCACACCGACCGTCTGCGTCTGACGACCCGAGAACTGGCGTCGAAAATTTACATAACAATTTGTCTTAACCCAGAGAACATAATTGACTTAAACTTATATTTCATGGGATTCCTACGTTCCAATCTGCATATATATATACGAGTACAACTCGATTTTTTTCCGACGAGCCTTCTATCTTCTTCATATATATTTGGTAGATCGGCCCTCACTGATCGGTTCCGGGACTCAATCATCCCATGCTTTTGGGGCTTTATCTAAAGCCCCGCCGACAATCGCACAGCACTAGTATTATATGCAGAATAAGACTGTCGACAAAGACAAGGAAGGACAACGGGACGAGTAGGTCTCGTAGCCAATCTGTCAGCGCTCATCATCGTTATTCATGACGATGGAACCGACAGCACAATGAGCCCGTGGTTCAAAGCTTAAATCATTGGATTTCTAACCAAAAGGTGGCCGATTCGGGCCTGAAGGGCCGTAAAAGACCTGAAGTTAAGTATGGCTGGGCTGCTGGTGATGGCTAAAGGCCGGAAATGGTCATTCGAGTCTCCCTATCTTTGTCAGCCATCTGATTCTGAATTTGTAATGTGTAAAATACACTTTTATTAAAACGGAAAACAGTAATTCCTCTAGATTATTAATCACGCGTCGTCGTGCAACTGCTACAGAAGGTTTCAGATTCCACCCCAAAGCCTAATGAACAATAATTTCGCTCCCGAAATGGATACAGCTCGCTGAACGTCACCCCCAAATGCATCAACGTTAAGTATGTTAGGATTTCCATGCTTCAGGTTTAGTCAGGTCATTTTTGATCTTTTGGCCAGATTATCGCGAATTTCTTTTGTCCTAAATTAGTAACTTTCTCTATACATGGCCATGTCCGGACATATTTCGAAGCATCGTCTTATGCATGAGTCTGCTTACTTGTCGTCGAATCCACCGCTAATGTCACGTACTGCAAAGTCAATTTTCTGTCTACCGAGAAATTTAGCCGAATCTTTGTGCATAAAAATAAGACAACATGAATTACGAGCAGATCATACCTCCAACGACCGTGCTGAAAGTGAAGTTCTGTCGTGGTGAGTCCATATAACTTTCCATCCCGTTTGTAACCTCAGAATTGGTGGTTGCGCGTTCTTTTCTGTGGATAAAGTAACAGGAGGAAAGATTACTGCTTAACTGATACCAAAAGAATCGTAAGTTAAGAGATAATCAAAATAACTTCATAATACTCATCTACTCTGCAGTTAGGACTGTGCCAGATATGGAACTTTTCTGAACACCATACTCTTCCGAACGGATCCTTCCTGACTGGCAACTTAATTAACCGTATTCGGAATATAACTACGATGTCAGCGTTGCCTAATTTCCGGAAATGACGTCACAGTCCGGTTTTCTCTTTATGAACTAGATAATTTCCTCAAACAATCTGCATGCCATCTGCAAATATTTTTTAAAAAACAAAAGTCCCGTCAACCGTCTTGGCTGTACTATGCACTTTAAAGGGGTAGGGTATTTTAGCGGGACAACAACACATCTATTTGAAACAAAATTCACCAGTTGCAGCAGAACAACCGCGTCATGGTCAAGAGCTGTAAATAGGCAGTCAGTGGTATAGGACAGTCCAGTCGTCGTTGCCGACGATGTCTACCGTCCGCACCACAACAAGATGAGGGCAGGGACGGCAACTTGCCCGTGAGATAGTTTGAAGTGATTGCATACTTGCGCAGTATTTACCGCACTCTTTTCTCCCTAACCTGGACCCGGTATCATGAGATCAAGAAGAGCAGCGGCAGGAGAGGGCGTACGTGGCTGGCGCGGAGAAAACCCGCACCTTGACGTGCCATCACATCCCTTAGATGCCAACGGTCACCGACCAGGATCTTATACAACAAGATGGACGGCCCAGATCCTAATTGGCACGGCGTGCACCTGCACCTGGTCCTGTCGTCCCACCCACAATACTGGCATTTGTTATAGGGGCTGGTTCCCAGTAATGTCTGCCGGACTCCAATCCAGCCCCGGTGTTGGTTTTGCGCATTTACCGCGTGGCCCGTTCAATGAATCAGCATGCTGACAACACATGTACTGGTTATAGGCCCAGGCAAGTGTTTCGCCGATCTTATGCCGCGACATGATGTACTCTGAAAAGGTTTGCCCGAAGGATTTGCTCCATTTTTGTCTACGTGCGACGGAATTTTGTACTTCTAGGCAGAATGACGAGAAAAACTAGAGCGACCATTTCTGGCTTTTTGGCCGTCCTCCGCCAGCTTTACTCAACCCCGATATGTGCAACACTTGGGGATCGATCCCACGACCTGCTGGTTAGAATTCCAACACCCTACCCACTGAGCCATGGGCTCTTTGTCCTGTCGGTTGCCGTCGGGTATGTATAATTCGATCGGTGAGCACCCCTCTACCATTTTGTAGTTCTGTCAGCCACCGTGCTCAAGGTCAGCACCAGACAGGTTCGGACAGTCTACTGGCGCACAGCCAATGCGGCCGAGTCCGCCTTTGGCCGTCCTGACTCTGACTTGCCACCGGGTCCCGGTGAATGTGGAAGGAGAGAGTACAGCGGATGCTGTGCAAGTCTGCTATCACTATAATCTACTTCACAAGCAAGCAGACTGTGGAGCACATGACGGGCACCGGCCTTCACAACGGTCAGACTGACTCTCGGTTTGCGCGCTAATTTCTCAGTGAACTAAAAAGCCGAACATTAAAAAGTGGAGTGTATATATCGGAAAGTCCGCGAGGAATGCTGGAGGAACCCTCACAGCTGCGGCATGCAGCGGCGCAAAATAGAAGAAAGACGTGTTTGGGCTGGTAGTCAGTGCCCATGATGTCAGTTTAGTGAGCCATTCATGATTTGTAAACTAACTGTCTGTTGCGTACGAACTTAAGAACTCACGATCTTTGAAATTAAAAGTACCGACAGAACACAAACCAGCAGCTCCGAATCCGGACTTAATGTCACCAAAAGTATAAAAGTAGTTCACAGCTTCATTTAACTGGTTCGATCTCATTAAGCTCCTTAGGTGTTAGTAGTCGTTGAAATACAGTCCAGATGGGAATGCTACCTAATGGTCAAGACCACAACATCTGTCACAGTAGCTGCATCGTTAGGTGCTTTATGTTTATCCTTTCATACGTTATGAGCAATAAACTAAAGGAGTCTGAACAATGTGTGCTTATTATAATAGCACAACCTCTTCCATCTGGAGGTTCAGAAACCAGTTATTTTGCACTTTAAAAAGTAAGACCCTCACAAATAATGCCCAAGGAACTGGGCAGCGATTACTTTGACTAACACTAATATTTAAACAGTAAAACGACGGTGTACCTCCAACATCGAGGAATATTGAATTGTCAGAAGTGGTGACTCCGAGTAGGGGAAACTCTGAAAAAAAGACATTTCTGGTTCTGCTCCGTCGTCATAAGCTTACGGAAAGGAGTTCATTTTCCCCATCTCTACGATGTTTTGCCTTTCGCTGAGAACTGCGCCAGTCATAACCGATGTTGTCGCTGCAAACTCGAATTACGACGTCAATGGGGTCTTCATATGAGAGACGTGCCTTTCAAGTTCACTGCGCAGGTTTCGCTGCATCGGGCGCGGGTTAGCACGCAGACGTGGGAAGCCCACGCACCATCGTGGATACGCCCACTCCTTGTCGCCAGTTGCGCACAACTGTGCTTGTGTTTGTGAGCGCACAGCTTAAGTTTTTGAGTGTCTGCGCTCTCCAAGACGATCGATAAGAAAAGACTAGTTGTGAGGTGTCTCCAGCTCGTAAGAGAAGCGAAAAAGCAGTCAAGATGCTCCGCCCAGGAGAACCTTAATTTCTAACTGCATGCCAGGGCAACCGCGGCTACCCTAAGCTAAGCCCTGTCCACGTACACTCCTCCTGATTTCGATGCAAAGTGAAGCCGAAATTGGACTCTGAACGCCATCAAGGATTCATGTGCGAAGTCCGCTTCCGAGACTCAAATTCGGAAGTCCATCATGTGAGTTTGGCTCTGTCAACACATGGGTCACGTGGGCCAAAGTAGGGAAGTGGTTAGGATGTAGTCCGCCTTCATAAAATACCAGATAAAAAGTACGCTGGGCAAATTTTGCTCTCAGTACTGCTGCTGCGATCTTTGAGAAGATAAGCATCAAAATTGGAACATTACTATTCCCGGTTAATGCTGCGCAAGTTTAAACCCTGCCAATTTCATGCGATATCCCAACTTCTCCTCGACTCGCGACTGCTGACTCTCTGCCTGGATAAGAGAGTTCTAGGTAAAATTTCATAAAAATTTGTGTTTAACTTCAAAACCAGTTTTAAAATGTGTCGTAAATCAATGCAGCCGATGAGACATCAAGCACTAAAAACCCGTTTGGAGCTGCGTATGCGATCTCACAACGCGACTACACTTCTGGCCTGCTGAAGAGCTGGGACCCGAGCTGACCGATTAGTGCCGCTGATGACCATCGGCGTGTGAAAACATATCACCAGAAGACCGTGCTCTTATGTCTTAGCAAAAAGAGCTATTCAAGTTAAAACCAAAAATACCAACGACCAAATATCCCTTCACTACGGCCATTCCCATGTGACCTCTTGTAGAGTCGGGTTTCCATCCGAGAAGAAATTTATGACACGCCCTTCGTAATGTGATGCATACTTGCTAGGATGAAAGCTCCAACGTCGGTATCCGCTATCGAGTGAAAAGCAGGCTCTTCGGCATTCCAAGGGCACAGACTTCTACAAAACCCTCTGAGGATCGGATATGTAAACTCCTGCTCGCCGATAACTGTGCAATCATCCGAGGCTCAGTAGCTAGAGGCGTTGGACTTCTAACCAACAGGTCGCGGGATCGAGCCCCAGGTGTTCCACACTCCGGGGTTGGGTATGACTGGCTGACGATGGCTGATTAGCCATAAACGGCCATTCCAGACTCCCTTGTCTTTGTCGGTAATAACATTCTGCTTATACCATGCGCCGCTGTGCGGCTGCTGACTGGGCTCAAGAGAGAGCCCGTAAGGCACGACGGGACGAGTGAGTTCCGTAAAAACGATCAGCGATCGCCCCTCTACCATTGTGCAATCACCGCCAGTGAGAGAACCAGACATGTAGCACGGCCCCGACTGTTATAACTTCAGATGCGAAGAACATTGGACTGAATGAACTATCTTCTCGGTCGAAATAAACAGTTTAAACAAACCCGTAAAACACCTTCCACAAATGCATATCTGAGAGCGTCCCACCTGATTTCTATTTAAACAAGGCCTAGTGGTGAGAGGAGCAGGATTTAATGCCCAATTATTCGGGAAAAACAACCCAGCGGACCGCACACGTAGCTTGAGATCCATGTGATGCTAGAAGACAGTAAAATTCTCTTGTGCACATGAAAACATATGCATAACCTATCTATTGCTGAGAACCGGAAGCGTCGATTTTTCCATTTAGTTATGCTTCCAACTAGATCGAAAAAAAACCCTGATAGGTTGAAATAGAAGCGCCTGCAAAAGCAATCGATGGAAGAGTACCGCAAACATGACAGCAAGTGTGTGTTAGAGTTGTGCTAGAGTCGTCAGGTGACAGTCAGAAACATTAAACCGTGTGTAGACTACCTAGTTCACCGAAAATAGCAAGTGTGCTGACTGTTATGGGTCTGCTCAGGTCGGTAAGCTCACCTAGCAGCCAACGTACTGACTCAACATTTGACGCATAAGAACCAGTTTCCATGGCGACTGCATAAGCAAAACTCAGCTCAAAATCGCGCGTGCCCATCAAGCGTCAGGGCGTTCTGATGTTAAAGTTGGGGCCCGAATCAAGAGGGCATACTGGACTGACAAATGGCATGCTCTTTACTACTAAACTTCCCGAATTGACGGTGAAAATACGAAAGTGGCCGACCAATGGGCCTTTTCACGACTTGCCTGGGCTATACTACGTTTTTCTTCCGAAGTTTTTGGCAGACCCTGGAGCACTTAAATCTCAGCCTAAATAAAAGAAAAAACTATAAACTCACATTTCGTTTAGTGTGTTCTGCAGCTCCTGGAATGCCTCTGCTGCTCTTCTATAATATTCGCATTCTATTTCTGCCGCTTTCTGCAAGATAGTGATTCTCTCGGGCTACAAATTAAGATAGGTGTGTAAAAGTAGAGGCTCATATTAGAGGCCGCTGTTCTTAAGAGCTAAACTGACACCTGGAGGGACAAAGAGATCTTCATGAACAGTCCTCATATTAACTTCTTCATATTTCTGCTCTACGTTTGAAGCATCCTGGTGGTAGACTACAGACGTGCAAAACATAATTAAAGTGGATGGGTGGAATCCCAAGCAATAAACTGATCTAATGATCATCTTATTGCCTGTTTATATGCCTTCGCTGTGGAGGTGAGATGGTAGTTTAACACTGCATTAAATATGGCAGTGCTTGCGCGACTTCATAAAAACGGAATATGGTTCAGTACTCCAAAATGCCTGTGGTTTGAAGGCAGTGTATGAAAGACAGTGAAGCGCTAGTGTGAACGTGTGACTAACGCCCGTGTTGAAAGCGCCGCAAAAGGTTACTCAACTCATCATTTCCTCCACCTTCCTGACACCTGACTTCAATTCAGTAGTCTGCCACACTAGCAAAATTGTAGACAGCGGCTTTACCTCAGACCTCAGGAAGGCGTCCATAGATACTTTCAGCTTTCTTTCGCTTTCACGAAGAGCTTGTTCTGCCATGTTAATTTTTTCGAGGGACTGTGAGTCTCCTGTAAATTTCAAGAAAAAAGATCTTTTACAAACTTTCAAGAAGGTGAAGGCTTTCACTGAGACAAATGCACTACCTGACATCTCTGTAACAATCGGGAGATGGCACCCAAGAAATCCGTTACCTAGAAGGAATATCTTTAACAGTGAACTGAAACGTCTTCAGGCTATATCAGCGGTTGCAGGCCTACTTTCACGCACTACTTGGACTTTCCGCGACGGCCTAGCATGGGCTGGCCGAAAGAACATCGCAGCAGGTTACATGGGCGATGGTCATTGTTACCCAACCTTCCCCATTGTTACACACGTACACCTGAATAAATGGCATACATTCGCATTGTAGCAGTTTATTACAAAAAAACACTTAATAGGATAAGTCTGTACAACATGGGACATGAACAGTTCCCGGGCATCTGCCAAAGACATGGCATTGAGGCCAAACCAAAGACGATACTGTACTTCCTATATGTGAGCCCACACAGCTCGACCACATACAGGGCCTCCCTAGTGCAGTTTCCTTTTCGGTCTACTCCAGTATGCCTCAATGGCATTGGTGTACCGTCCGGTGGTAGGGTCCTTGAAGTTCGTTGAGAAGTTAACAGAGGAACGTAGATAATCTTCTGAGGGAACACGATTATACGCCTTCCACTCGTCCGTTACCACTATACTGACTTTGGCGACCCATTTTGTAATAACGGAACGTAAAGCGGGCCAACGTCGATCATTCACCTGTTCAAATAAGGCTTTCCGTCGGCTAGTATCGTACATCCCGACCAGCCACCGCCCATAAAACCCCTATTACCACCTGTCCCATAAGACAGGCTGTTTTGGTAAGGCGGATTTTTTGGGTGCCATCTCCCGATTGTTACCCTGACATCTCTGTAACATCAGTCTTCTGATACACTTCTAATATGAATACGTATGGAGGATGTTCCTCTATTGGCAGGGCGGTCCCAGACCTCGTGGTTAGTACAGTGTGTGCCCCCCTAATGGGCCACGTGTTAGATTCGCTGGACCAACACGGGAACCACATCGGATTCTGGCAGGCGTTAACTTTGCGCGATGACAAATGTCAACATTTACGGGATGCGCTGGCAAACCCTGTTGTCGGCAGTCGTCGCACAACTAGGACCACTGCCATCACCCTGCTGTTTTGGCGGTCAAAATCCCGGTCATTTGTTGTGTGGACCAGGGGCTGTGGTGGGACGCCAAGGTGAGGATCCGTCCGAGCCATCCACCTGCGGCCTCCCTTGTCTTCGGTCTTCTTGACTCCGTCTTGACACCGGGCTCAGGCGGGGGGAAAGAGAGACTGTGGTAGATGCAGCGCAAGTCTACTGGCACTATAAACCCCTGCGCAAGTCACCGTCCCTACTCCCAACATCTGTCGTGGGGCACACGGTGGAAATCGTCGAAATCGACGGTTGAACTATCGGCTAGTACAGCGTGTATGTGTTTTCTCATCCTTCTGGGTCCTAAGGATTGTGTGTCCGCTATGCCATGATTTAGCAAACCATGGCCCTCGCAACCTGGTGTGCGTTGGAAGTTCTCTGGCACCTGGTTCCCTGCCGGTAGATGCGCCTGCGCTCCCGCTGGATATACATATTGTGTTCATGGTGTTGCCCAGTCATCCCATTCACACACACAGTGTGAATCCCCGCTGCCACCGCGCCCTCACCTCACGCATCAGTGTGGTCGGTCACTAACGGATCCATTGAACGGAGACTAATGAATCAGCGTCTGGGGTCCCGACACACAGTCGCCGCGTCCGCCTCCACTGTCCACACTGCCTACGCACGTTCACTCACCGCATGGGCCTATTTTTCCACATACGTCCCCATGAAAATCTTTGGTGATTTACCTGCAGGCTTGACCACATCACCACGCGTTCTCTC
Organism: Spirometra erinaceieuropaei; assembly: GCA_902702965.1. Classification (NCBI taxonomy): domain Eukaryota; kingdom Metazoa; phylum Platyhelminthes; class Cestoda; order Diphyllobothriidea; family Diphyllobothriidae; genus Spirometra; species Spirometra erinaceieuropaei. Next base: position 132,415 of record CACRXP010000250.1, on the reverse strand, counting down.
CACCGACGCCTGGATCGCACACGCACCCCCCCCCCTATCTACCCAACGCCGACACCGCTCACCTAAGTGAGTAACCTGTTCTTCCGTACTTCTCCATGTGGCTTCTGAGCTGCAAGTAGGATCTGTGCCGCAAGCGTTATGTTATACGCAAATCCCGATTACGCGTTGACTGTGGCCAGGTAGTGCATGGTGGAGTGTAGTGGCATAAAGGCCCACGTCGTGAGAGCTGCCCTTATTCTCTTGTTATTGCATTAAAATCTTGGTCAGGTGTTTTTGGTGGACCACAGAAAGTGTGAGTATGCTTAGGTGCGGTATTTTGCCGTGTCAACCACCTGCGTCCTATCCCGTCTCCGATCTTAACTTTGTCATGACAGGGGGAGGACGGGGCGCGGTAGAGACTTCGCAAGTCCGCCATCACTGTAAACTAATCCACGAGCAGGTCATTACGTTCGCTTCCAGCCTGCTGTGAAGCACTTAGTGGACATCGTCAAAATCAACGGTCGAACCGTCATGCGTATGGGTTGACTGACTGGTGGACCTAAAGTCAGACTTAGTTGTTCCTTCTTAATATGGCTGCTACGGCATTCGCACAAAGGTGCGATCCACGTCGCTGCTGGTCGAAGCTTGACTGTCTTACAGATTATAATTATTGCTTCTGATGAATACATGTGTGCAGATTTTATTCGATCTCCGCTACTTTCTTAAAAGGTGTTTTGGCCCTGTCGCCTATTACAACTCGTAGTCATGTTCGGTTATTTTAGGGTCCGGCCAGTCCGGTATGGGAGTGGCGTCTGGTAGGCCTAGAGGCCGAAATGTCCCCTCGATTGGTTTTGTGTCCACGAACTAGATTTTTAGCGTGAGCCATTCGGTTCACTCAGAGCTCACACCAAAACTCTGTTACAGTCAGTATCAAAGGTGTCCTTTTTATGAGCAGAATGATATTACCGACAAAGACAAGGGAGACAGGAATGGCCATTTCTGGCTTATTAGCCGTCGTCAGCCAGCCATACCCAAGCCCGAAGTGTGGAACACCCGAGCCTCGAACTCGCGACCTGTTGGTTTAGAAGTCAACGCCTCTACTCACCGGGCCACGAGCCCGTTGCTCTGTCGGTTTTCGATCGGGAATATACAATGTTAGGGGGCGCTCACCGATCATCGATCATCGTGGCCCGGTGAGTAGAGGCGTTGACTTCTAAACCAACAGGTCGCGAGTTCGAGGCTCGTGTGTTCCACACTTCGGGCTTGAGTATGGCTGGCTGACGACGGCTAATAAGCCAGAAATGGCCATTCCAGTCTCCCTTGTCTTTGTCGGTAATATCATTCTCCCTATATATCATGCGCCGCTGCGCGGCTGCTGGTTGGGCTCGAGAGAGAGCCCTTAAGGCACAACGGAACGAGTCAGTTCCGTATGAACGATCGGTGAGCGCCCCCTAACATTGTCCTTTTTATGTCGTGACAGCCTGGGAGCACCAACTTGCGGGCCCAATACAAGCATTTCGTAGGACGCACGGAGTAGAGTTCTGTCCAGGCATTGATGACTCTCTCAAATCCGTTATGACGGGCAACCTGCAGTTCACTATTTGAACCTCCGGAAGAGCCTGCATAAGCGCACATTGTCCTCCTCACAAAGGATAGTGGGGCATTGGAAGGCTATACCCATCAACATTATGATGTTATCAACAGTACAAACCTTCAGAATGAACTCTGACATAATTATGCACTGTAATGTGCTTAAACATTAATAACTTGCACTTTTCCTCAAGTTTCATTGACTGAATCCGTCTTACCTTTGCCTGGCGGACGCAAGCCCCTCGAGTAACTCTTCCTCTTAATCATCTAATGCGTTTAAAAGGATTAAGACATGCTCAAAGCTGGAGCGTGAAAGTTAGCAGACTGACAGGATAATTCCGCTCCCCACCAAAAACGAAGAGCAGACTGCAATTGCTACTTCTTAATGCGGCCTTTACGATACTTCTTACTAGCTGGCACCCGAGCTCGAAGCGAATCGCGTTAAACAGCTGTTTTAGGCAGAGTGGTCGCACCAAAATTAAGGAGTTTACGTCCAAGTCAGCACTGAGCCGTCGGGATAATGGTGGACCCGGTCACTTTCAACGAATGAACTATCGAGTTGTCTGTAAACGTCCCACCGTCTTGCGCTGCAGATAGTGTCCAGAGGCTCAGGTTCATGTTTCCTTAGCAAGCTGAGTTGAGTTTGAGTCTCGCATAAACGCCATCATAACAAGGAGAGACCGAAAATGCCGCAAAGCCCGTCAAATACTATTCAAACTACTGCATATGCAATGAGCGTGGCTACCAATAAAACTGGAATATATTGATCTGATCGGTCCTTCCCGATTTGACACCGTAAACTTCGCGTCCGTCTAAGTCCGGCAGACATTACCGGCTTAATACGTCCATATGGAGCCCCCAAATGACTCCGAAAATCTGTTTACCCTCCAGTATCGTATTTCAAATGCATGTTGAGACAGAAAACGGGTAACCAACGCGTAGAGACCCAGTCGCTACCGTGAAGACGGGGAGTTGTAAGCGAATTCCCACAGATTACAAAAACTAACGGAAAATGAAAAAAATTTCCAAAGCAGTCATACCCATTTGCACAAGCCAGGTTACATCTCAATCTACATGAGGAAGTGAAGGTAATAAAAAGCAGTGGAGGATGAATAAACTGACTAATAACAACTACCATGACGAATGAATAATAGAGCCGCTTTTTCGAACGTAAAAACGCGGCAAGATGTCCCAAAAATAAAAGGGCGGTCTAAGGCGTGTTGAGCTGTCACCTGCATTTATTTGATTTTTGGTCTGGCCTATCAACCCCTGCAATCACTGGACGGCGGAGGGGTAGTTCATCAACAACGTAGAACGATCAGCCGCAGATGGATACAAGTTATGGGTTTTCGCCTTTACAGAGTGAATTTCGTGATATTATGCAGGTTGAACTGCAGGTGCCAATGCCTGCAGACACCTTAAGAACGAACAAAATCCTAGGAATGGATTAAAAGAATAGGAGCTGGCAACAGAGATCGTAGCAAACTCTGACGTTCCTGGGAAAGCGTGATCACCGCTTCGATTTCGACAGTGCAATAATTTTCGGTCGGGACCCCGTGCAAACAAAACGGCTCCCCTTGAAAACGTGGCTCATCGACACAGAAACAATACAGCAGCATTCCGACTTACATTCGGACCTATCAAGCCTTTGTCCCTGACTGGACCAGGAAGACGGCAGTTACCACAAACCACAAAAGCGGAATAAAGTGACGCCCAGAAACTGCACTCCTCGCAGATAGACATTCGGTCTGAAAGGCTATGTTATGGTCGTCAGCATGGGAATGATCACACGAGAGTCATCGGTTTGGGCCGAGTTATGTGGCCACAACAAAAACTGCGTGAGAAGGATGTCCAATCTTGGCCGAAAATTTTGAAAAATAATTACAGACAAGTTTGGGATGTGAGGGCTAACCCGATGCGCTCATGAGTTGACTGAAAATAAACCTAAACCCAGTAAATGTAGCTGGGCGTCGGGCGCACGCAAAGGCAGTTAACAATTCGGCCAATTGAACATGTGTCGAAATGTTTGCTGAGAGCAGACAATAAGGCACCGACAAGTTCGATAAGGGAACGTCCAGTAGACAGTAATGAAGTGTTGCATCCAACAGCTGCGTTTCAGGTCGTAATTCGAACGACGACTGGGCGTCTCCTATGCTGTTTAGAAGCCGCAGCAGTGCGAAAGATGAAACCAAGACAGAGTAATCGGTTGGGTCATGTGACCCGCTTCGCCCCGCCATGGTAGGAGTCAGTGAGTGAAATAACCTCATTCTCTCTCTCTCTCGTTTCCCAACCCCGTCCCCGTAAAACTGACTAATGGCCCATGCTGTAGAGCCTTAATAGTGCCTGACAAGGTTTAATTGTAGCTAAAACTTTCTTGCTCATGTGACTTACTTTCACCCACGCGCCACGCTCACCTATAAGTCTCATCAGCAATGACTCTGAGCAGTTGAACATAAGGTCACAAAATTTATGACGTCACTAGATTCTGCATGTCCTCACGTCACTATGGTGTTCAAAAAATCCCAGGAAAATAATGTCTCGACTTACCACTAATAATGGTTGAAAAAACAGTGTTTCCGTCATGTTTCATATATTCTCACCAACTTGCTTCCTGAACCACTTTGAAACGCGGATCCGAGGCGATGTATATGAGGCAAAAATCTATCCTTAGATTCTCAAACTGTTCTTCGTATTCAACTCATTCAAAGGAGCAATTTGCGCTGACAAACGCGCAACTGTTAGTTTAAAAGGCTGCTTTTACCATGCTTCAATCCCACTTCAACCTACCCAGGGAGTTCGTAGAAACGTCCTTAATAGAACCATGGTCATACGCTGGAGTTGCTGGTTACTGGACTGTGCAGGAAAAACGCTACGTGTCATATCACCAAGCCAAGTTTTCTATGAGAAAAAACGATTATGCACAGAATACAATCAACGTGGCGTTGCTTACGCCTACCTAAAAGGCGCAAGGTTCGTCGGTCTGAATAACAATTCGTCAAGTCCACCCAGAAGCCTTGACCTCAACATCTGCCTTCGACATTCTACATTCCGGACCAAAACGAAATTCTCCTAGTATTCATCTACACCGTGGATCATCGTATTTACCTAACAGTTTGCTGCCCAGTACACAGGTGCATACTTCTGCCAAACCGTAGATCACAGCTGTGAGAAAACACTCACCCGTTTGCGCTGTGTGCTTTTGGGCAGAGGCCAGTTTGGATTTTTGCTGCTCCACAGTTTTCTCTTGTTTCTAAATAAGAGGTAAATTAACAGGGAATCGATTAATCGTTGAGAAAAAGCACAAACACCAACATTACTACATATTTTAAGACAAAAAATAATATGGACGAATTTACACAGTCCAAAACCCTCTTTTCTTCACCCAAGCAGCATACCAGAGTTCAAGAGGCTATCTTTTGAAATAAAATAAGACAATAAAAGCAGGCTTCGTGGAACAGTTTTTTGCGGTCTGACACGAATCGGCTGACAAAACTCCGAGATGTGCTATTCCCACTGGCCGAAAAACTCGGTGGGCATAAGAAGATAACTCAAAGCAGAAATACTGGAAGCCGCGTCTACTGAGCTTGCTTCTTTCAACACTAACTTTTGCAAAGTCTCAATCTTAGACCTAGATGAGAGCAGCGTAGCGGAACCGATAAAAGGTAGTAATAGTATATTTTGCATTCGGAGTACTCTTTATTGTCTGGTATTTATTAAAGACAAATATGCATTTCAGTGAAATTATTTTTTTTAGAATCACACATATTAAGTGGCTACCTATACCCATTCATCCCTTTCAGAGGTTCGCAGCTAAATAGTCCTGAAAACATTGGAGCACATGTTCCTAGCAGGATCCTGACGTGTACATTACCAACCGCGCAAAACTCCAACTAAGCCAATGGAGGACATTGGAGGATTTATAGAGGTTTTTCTTCCCCTCAAACCGTCTTCAAGCCATATCACCCATAGCTTTATGAAATGTGTGGCACCGACAGAAGCATGCTGGTATGCCCTAACGTTCGGATCCTGTTCAAAAACGGCGTTCACTGGCTGACCTCGCATACAGGTTTTAATGGTGTGCTTGGTGAGGGGCTGTTTGGTGAATACCTTAAAACCAATAAGCGACTAAACTACTTCGGATATGCCAAGAGTTTGTAAGCAAACAGAGTACTTTAGCGCCTTTATTAACCAGTTTAATAAATTAACTGATTTTTGGACAACAGTACGGAACTAGAAAATGTGAGTTCACTCAAAGGCGCATACAGTGTTATGTTGACATTCCACCGATTCATCTAGTCGCTGGGAGGCATTTCACGCCGAAGTCAGCCGTCAGTGGGCATGGTGAATGACGACTGTTTGTGGTCAGTGATCTTTTTTCGGCCGTGATACCATAAAACGGGGCCTTTTTCACATTTACTAGGAGAAACAATCAAATGCAGTCTTGAAAATAAAATTCTGGTCTTGACATATTTTTCGAAGCAGCAACCACGCCAGCGAGCACTGCACACTTTCCAAATCACTTGAGAAGCCCATTTTCTGAGACGTCCCATGAACCCTTGAATGTTCTCGGTCACAGCCGACAGGATCCTGTCCCAGGGCTCGGTGCTGGAACGCTTGACTTAATGTTCATTAATCAATAGGTTCGAGTTGTGAGGTCGTCCCCATATTGGGTTGGAGTGTGTTTGGTTAACGATGGAAAATAAGCCTGAAATTATTATCTCGATTTCATTTGGCGTCGTCAGTAGCGCTTCTCGAAATGTCTGCGCTCTTTTGGAAAGCATTCTGTAGACGCACGCCATGTCGTGGGTGCGATGAACACAATCAGGCGACTTGCAGGTACTTTGGCGCGCCGACTTTTGGTCGGGATGTTTCCTCTTCAAAACAAACGATGTTATAAATAAAGGCACTTGGTTTTACGATGACTCAGATCCTTGTAAACTTGGGAGAGAGTACCTATATTTTATTAACTTTCTCCGTTAAGCATTACTTATCACACTTCCAAAACAGCAATTTTTATTCTTGGTGAATTTTTTGCAAATGAAAGGGAAAAATATGAATGCAAAGTCGGCACAAATTAATGTAAGAAGTTTCTCCTTTTCGGCAAAGAAATTTACTTAAACGTCTGGGTAACACTTTAGAAGACTACTTGACAAAGGTAGGGTAAAGGACACCAATTAGCTATCGTTATACTGTGGATCGTGTCACAAGGGAATGTGATAATGTGGAGGTTTTACGGGCGGGGCAGCACGTCAAGCAATACGTTGGCGGAATGCAGGAACACAATGAATACGGTCGGTGGCAAGGACGATTCTTTCGACTAACATGAGGAATATATGCGGATACGGTATCCAGCTGGATATCCCATTGTGTTCCATCTTGAAAGAGCGCCTGACCATCAACCAACTGTGCCTATCCCCTGGCAGACATTTCTGCTATCCCAAAATTAATGTTCAGTTGATCTCCGTTTTTCGTCTCTCCGCTCTTGGGTACAACTGCCAATCATCAGTATTCGACTAGATTTTGCAGGCAAACATATCAGTACACGATCCACAGCCTACCGACAGTTGACTGGGGTTGTTTACCCTACAGTTGCCTTCGTCAGATTTGTTCTCTGAGAAAAGTGGGAAATTGTCTGGAAAACATTGGAACTAGAAATACATTAACAATGATATGTTTCGATGCTCGTCGGTTTGCAGTCTAATTAAATGGCTATGCACCCATCCCTGAGTAAATAGGTATCGCATGCCCCTTGACATCTAAGTTCGAAGAGGCACTAATGGAGCTTTCGGTCTGACTAATCTGCTGACCTATCTGCTAGACGTCAAATGCTAACATCCGGTAAGCGGCAACCAGTTAATATCAGTTCTCGCATCAAGGAGCATTGCTTGCTTTGTTCAAAGTCTCAGACTAGATTCAACGAAACGCAAAATAATTTTACATCAGATTTTGTAAACATGAATAAGCGGTGTTTTTTCCCCAGAATTTCACGTGCAGGAAAGATTTTCACATGTCCTGGGCATGTTCGGTAGCCATTACCCGCTGATATATGCCAGAGGTGAAGAAAGAGACATTCATGATGTACAGATCACTGCTGACCTCTCCTGAGTAGTAATGGCAGACGTCGAGTTTGGTGAACAGAATACCATCAACGGGGCCATCGTTTACGCCCTCACGGCAATACCACACTTTTCCCCGACTTCGTTACCCGTAGGCTAGGAAATAGAATCGGAAGCTCCTTAAGTGTGGCCCAATTCTAGTGTGAATTTCGGCATCTATACAAGCTGCCGCTGAGTACGAATCGAGGACAGCTCATTTGGTAGTGTCGATTCACCCATTACGCAGAATCCTCTCAATGTGCATTTTATGGCTGATCTTTAAAAGTACGTCAAATTCCGAATAGATGTAAGTCCATCCTCCATGCATAGAGGCGCGTTGGTGTCATGATAGTTGAGTGGCATAAAGGTTGGGGTTGAAGTTTCCATCCTAAAGCTCAAGTTGTCACTAGGTTCTGCAATGCCCTGCGAGAATAACATTCCTCCGACTAAATAGTCATGGCTGTTTCTACAGCAAAGAATTCGCTACATGCTCCGGTTGTATAGCGCAGGTTTCAGCCATAATTATTTGGCTTTCGTTGGGAATCTCCAAGCGGACAATTCTGGCGACAGTCCACTACCGACGCATATCGTAATCGCATTAGCGTGATACAGTACTATTGAATCATTTGATGGAGGATCTATTTTCCGTCGAAAATAAACTAACAATCAAAGCTGTTGCGTTTCTGGGATGTGGTGGAAAGAAGGAACAAATTTCGAGTTCTTGAAGCCAAGTTTCATTTGCGAGTAAAGTACGAACTAATTTTTTTCTGACTCCATGGCTTCGTAGTTCCCACTCAATTTAAACATTTGAAAGTTCCTGACAAGTTTTCCCGAATTCTTACAACAACGTCCTACAGCTCTTCATTATGAATAACGAAGAATCGCCTTGGCCATGGAGCTCTTTCGAGGCATTCATCATCAGAGGGAAATCTTTTGTGAAGTCCGTCCCTTTGCCCCATCTTCCCTAAATCCTACGCATTTCATATGGCATGCTTCTACAGACTTTGACTCAACTTTAAACTCATAAAACAAACACGTTCGAATTACACTTGATTCGACAAAAATACCAAAATGGGAGGAAGATCGCAGACTAAGAAATGATGATGCGACACAGTGTTCGAATCAGATGGTCATTCACATAAGCACACCCGCCTCATAAGTCTCAGCAGATTCAGAAGGTCACTGCTTCGAACTTCTAAGAAAACCACATGAATATTTTTGGTTACACGGTGAAACGAGTTAAGTTATTTCTCCAACCCTTTCCGCATGGTTTTATGTTTCCATATTAAAGAACTGTGTGCGCGCCAGGTCACGTTGTTTAAAAATAGCCATGCCTGAAAACCAACACATAATCTGCATGCTAGAGGAATAAAAAGGGGATACCCTACACGAGATATGCGCGGATGGGTACAGCGATTTATTTTCCAAAAAGTGCACCACAATAAGTGGATTTAATCGGTAGAGCATGTGAGGCCAGCTTGCAAAGTTCCTTCAAACCAGGCTGCATTAGTTCAGCAATGGAATGGGAGTGTCCGGTGCGCGATTCAAGAGCGGCCTTCGATCGAATTTCAATAATGCGACCAAAACTTTCTGAGGCACTAGTCGAGGTGGGTAGGTTGCTTAACTGAACATCTTATCCACCAACGTAAAGGACGAATTAAGCGTTACAATCGCGGTTTTTAAGTTGGCATCCTGTAGACTCATTCAGCTACGCTGGCATTCTGCTGGGAGACATCTGATCTTAAAAACCTTTAAGCCCTCTTAGAAATCTAAAGCATATGGTGCTCTCGTATACGAGTAGTGTCCTCCAAATATTGCTATTTTTGTTCTAAAAATCCGGCTGTTCAGTTGCTGCATATCCGTTCCCGAGTTTTCAACATAAGCTGCGCGGATTTAAGAAGTGTGCGTATGCTCCAGCTTTTCACTGATAAAGACATTCAGCAAAAATGTTCTCAAAACACCATGGCCCAAAGAGAACAGCAAAAAAAGGGAAAAAAGACTGGTACCGGCGTGGAAAAATTGTGGATTTTAAGGTGAGAATGCCGATCTTAATTTTTGCATTTTGACTGTCCGGCAGGTCAAAACACCGGTCATATGTGACATGGCTGATTATTGATAAGCCAATGTACGACAGGAAATAGGGTAAACATCATATGGGGTCGGGCTGAGCGACCTCACAGTTCGTATTTTAAATTCAAAGGGGTGAGTCACATCCTGGATAATTGAATCCGAAAATAGCCTCGTTAACTTAGAGCGCTGGAATGTGAAGTCAACAGTAGACAGCATACGAAATATACGTCTGATCATACGCATATCACTGTTAGTTTCCATGAAACATCGCATGGGAGCAACAAAAGTCGAGACGGAGGGTGGATTTATAAAAATCGTCAAATCAAAAAGCTATTGGTGCAGTATGAACGTCGAGGTCGAATACAATGGAGTTTGTAAGTCGTATTTAAAAGAGATTAAGCGCAAAGGATCGAAGAAGGATTAGGGTTTGCAAGGCAACTCTAAGACAGGATGTCATTATTAGGAATTCCAGAAGAGGCACTACCGGGAAATAACCCAAAGTAGAAAAGTGCGACCTCAATCCAAAGTACACTTTAGCCGATTTTCCCTCTGGTGCTAACCACTACGACATTGAAAGTAACGCAACCCGGTAAGCAGATCACTTTCAAAATAAACGCTGTCAGGAATCAATACCAACCACTACGGATCGTTGCCACTGTGTTTTCACGGTGTAACCACAGACTGAGCAGGTTTATACAATGAAATCCGAAAGCGAATAATGTTCGCATCTTGCCTCCGCAGGGTCAAGGGAACAAAAGGACATTTAGAGAAATGTGTATTTGCACATGAGACGGTTCCTTAGTAAGCAGCATGTTAAATGTGCAAATTGTGGCAACTAAAAACACTTTTAAGCATCGGCTTATGCGTCACGTGATAGCTCAAAAAATCGTCCAAATGAAATATATTTTCAGCTCCTAGCTCTTCATCAATGTTTTTTTGCTGCAGCCTAATCTTTGTAGTTGTAGGCGCCAGAAAAGACCCTTGGTTCTTGTTGACATGCAACTGTTTTGACTCATCTTTTGTCAGCCTTGGTTCTTGCTGGCCTTACAAAGGGGCCGTGTAGTCGACATGCTCAAAAGTGAACTTTGAGTGACGGTGCAGCGAGTTATTCTCCTGGTTTCCCTTAAACAGCCCTCCTCAAACAAAATAACTTTTGGAAAAAATAATTTCCTGAGTGTGCATCTAAGCTCACTGCCACGTTTGGTGAAGCAACGTCTAAATCTTGCCAGTTATTCACCACCAGCAGCTTCTTCGTGTCAGGCAACAGTAACCTTGTCATTCCATCTCCCTTACACATAGGGTTCCATTATATTCGCTGCAGTAACTTATTGTACAAGTTCGCACGTCCAAAAATAGAGGGCACGCTGCGAAGGAAAATGAATGGTGCGCCCAGTCGAATTCAGGCAGATGAAGAAAGCCCTACCATAAATTTCAGGAAATTCTTTTTGTGAAACTACTATGATGTCGAAAAAAAGGATTTGAAAATGATTAGACAGCGGAATGCAAGACATTTGAGGCTCTTGCTAAGTGAGGCTTCAAAAGAACCGAGAAATATACCAAAGTGCATATTGCCAAAAATCCCGTCCTTATTGTTCTTGTCAAAGATGGGGGGGTGGGGTCTGCCGCGTGGCAAGTAAACGCCCAAAGGGGAAAATTGGCGGAAGTTTGCACACCAAGGTGCACGTGTTCGACCGGAATCTGTGAGCACTGCAAGGTTTATTTGCTGAAAAATAAATATTTTCTTCGAGTCTCAGGAGGAAAAACAGAAAGGATGACGTCTTTGGAACAGGTTTACTGTCTAGTCAAGATTGTGCATATGTGGGCCTACTCTCTGCGGGGCAAGAGAGAAGTTCATTACAAAATCCAAATGAGTTACGATCAGGCTAAGCGGAAGTACTGCGAGGACTGAGCAGTCGACTTTTGAGGTCCGGTTTTGCGATGCCAATCCAACGCCGCCGCGAACTTTCCAGCTGCAGCTCGGATGTTATCATTAACATGGTCAGTTTCGAGACCAACCAGAACGTCCCATGCAATAGGACTAAGTTATGAAAGAATCGGCCGCGGCATACATTAGAAACGCATGGTTTGTAGGTTGTCGCGTCCAACAAGTCTTGACAACGTCAAGTATTCCCACTAGCTGGAGACGCCAGACGTTCGGAAAAGTGTGTCAGACATACTCTCGTCCCTTTCGGGCTCAGCAACTGAACTGTCGATTTCGTAAAACTAGTTTGATCACTTTTAAGGAACACAGACCGGACGACCTCAAGCCAGTTGGTCAGGATAATTAGTAAATGCTGCATTCTTCTGAGTAATACCATAAGTAGGTCGATTTATGAATTAAGTAACTCAACACTGAAAGAATAAAACCTGTCCAGGACTCCGGTAACGGCTATAGTTTTGAAAGGGGGCTAATTTCTTGCCGTGTACATGCGAAAAGCTATCCTCCGAACGGACTGAAGTCCATTTACTCTTATTACTGTGTAGTTAGCATTTAGCTAACACCACATGAATTCCAAGTAAATTTCCTTTTCTTTCAAATTGAGGCACCAATCTTGGAAAATATCTGGGCAGTTATGATTTTAAAGTTTCATCTTGACATTGATATTGCATCAGCTCCAATTTCAAAAAGGTGAATTCAACTTGCTAATGATAGGATGGTGTCTGCCTACTGATTTTGAAAGCCTTCTCACATTATGAACTTATTTACAGTCACAATAAAAACATTATCCAAAGAATTTTTATAGCATCATAAAGACTATATCACTCTTCCATGTACTACCCAAAATATATTTTTGCATTTGGCAATCAGGACCAATCCTCAATACCTACCGATAGGTTCTCCAAATCTCTGGCTACTTCTCGCATGTTTTGATTGAAGACTTGGTTTTTTAGCTCCGTTTCACGCGATATCTTAGAGTCCTCCACTTGCTGGTATGTGGAGGACATCGACCTGAGGGCATCACCTGAAACGAGAAAATTGGGCTGGTGATAAGTTACTTCTGAAGAGTTGTTTGAAAATTTACCTAGTCTCCGGAACAAAAATGACAAAGAGAGGGAAGTGCAAGGAAGAAGACAGTCAGTTTGAACAACAACTTTCATATAATTATTCAAAATTAAGGTCTACAAGTTGTTCAGCTGGCAAAAAGGACGATTTCCGTTAGACGCGATAGATGAAGGTAGTCCAGAAAATAATGTCAAACGCGAGTCCTTGGTTAGTTCTCACTGTATAAGGTAACTTACATTCCGACTGAAATTAGTAGACTTTGTCTAACAGCTGGAGCATGCTGGTTGAATACTCTCGCTCGAAAAAACTGAACTTAGCAAGATTAATAGCTTTTTTAATTTAGGTTTGCTGATATGTAGCAGCCTACTTTCTGTTTGCTAAAAATTTCTTGTGCAAACACTCCACTGAAGGACTTAAACAAATTACTCAAAAATCCACCTTTTGGAACTAATCTTCACGCTTGAATTGCTAACCGATTTTTTTCACCAAAAAATGTTCATTCATTCGCCTTGTACTTGGCTAGACTCGAATAAGGACATCAGTTAATAGGTGAAGGGCAACAACCATAGAAAGGGCGTGCTTTTAAATAGACATGGGAATACATGTGCACTACCGCTGTCCGAACTTGCCGAGAGAACACTTTAGAAATCGGAATTCTGTGGGGTGGAGGGGGGGGGGAAAGAGGTCCTGATGGAGTTCAGTCCTTATCATCTTAAACCATCAGTCTAAATAGCCGAAGTCTATCACGACTGTTCTGCCGTTTAGGGTAGAGGTACGCAATGTCTTCGCTACCGGAACCGATGAGCTCAAACTATTTTTAGTGCTCTGACTAAACTTAGTGAAACCAAACGTCGATTTTCCCAAAAGTATATTACCAAGCAAGGTAAGACGATAAAAATCATAAAGTGTAGGCAGAAGTGGAGAGAACAAGTAAAGTGGCAACCGTGCAATATTATAATTAAGGACCATCGGAGTAATAAAAGGCGAAATATTTACTTATATCACAAGATAACGCAAGAATCAGTCTTATTTCTAAAAACCGAATTTTCGTCGCATGGTAAACGCACGAGGGTGTCTTGCCGCAAAGTCGGTTGCGTGAAATTATGTAATTAGGAGGGAGAAACCTTAGGAGAGCAATAGCGCAAGGCAAAATAAATAGTATGTCTTCATTAGATGGTATTGCCTTAGCTCAGTCTTAAATCGCTTGGTTGTTAGGTTTTCATCAGGATATGACTAATTTCTCGGGATAACTTCAAAGACATTCAAAATTCAAGAGAATGCACGATTGGTCTACTGTAAAGTACTTCGTAAGGCAAAACATACGGACAGTATGCTTTCGGTTATGCAAAGAGAAGCATTCCAAGAGACAACACCGGAAGTCTTGATTGAATCATTAAACAAGGGCCTTGTGAAGAGAAGTAAACAGAACTATTAAAAGAGGGTGGCATCGGAAATAAACCCCTGGACACCTGAGTGGAATACGCTAATTCGCAGAAACACCGTACAAACCACTGCATCAGAAATCACTAGAACCAATTGGGATACGAGTGCGAACTTTTTTGAAGGCCTTCCGTGCCCAAAATGCTGACTCCTTGCTCTCTTCGATATGGGAAACCAATGCGGCTCAAAAATCTCCTTCATCTCTGAAGTCAAATTAAGCGGACATTCCTTGGGAGTTTTTCCATAAAAGCAGATAACTGAAGCCCTGTTCGAAACAATTTATCTGCATATTAAGACGTGTGTTATGGCACGTGGTGACAGACTGCGGTAATGCATGAAATTAAGAACCGCGAGCCAAAGCTGTGCAGTAGTTAGTGACAAACTAGGGTATTACGGTCATTGTCATCTAATCTTTTATGCATATAAGTTATAAAGCTGCCTATCGTTGGGTTATTTTCATATTATGTGAGGGGATTCCAAATGAAGCATGTCCATCAGTTTAGGTAATGCACTTATCCAAACGCAATCTTCCATGAATAAATTATCAACGACTATTTTTTATTAATCGAGTTGTTTAATGAAAAGTCCACAGTGTAAAACCGACGGCGGGCAGAGAGGATTTATGGTTGTCGTAGAAACGTTAAGGCAGTTATCCCGGGGAGAAGATATGAATTTTCTTTTCGGTAGAAATATTTTCAAATCTAACTTTACGGCAACATTCGTCTTGCGGTTTCTGTGGATTCGGTCGTATTGTGTGTTGTGTGGTTGGAAGGCATTTGAAGTTAGTAAATACAGTGGATGCTTGGACGTAGTTGGTCGAGTTCGACTAAAAGTCCCAATGGAAAACCACTGTTATTTTATGCAGGTTACGTCCTTAACAAAAAGTGAATTGATGTACGCTGATCTGGTCAGGCATTCTGTTTGCAATCCCGATTTAAAAAGTGCGCATTTTAGACGATTAGAGAGTGCCCAAATAATACTAAGAATAAGCCCTTTCTTTGCAGTTTAAGAACCCTGAAGAACTGTGGCCTCTTTTAAAAAAGGCAAGACATGCTAATCTTAACGAGTTTTCATTTTTGTACCCTACAGACTTTTCTTTAATGATATGCAAATGCATCGAGCAGTGGAATTAGTTTCATCTAGGCTTATAAAACTAAAGGTCGTAAATTATTAAATCCTTTGTAGATTTACGTGAAAGTATACGCAGACCAAAGTAACAATGGGTATAAATCATGGCGTTGGCGGACAAATGCACAACTACTTTACAGAACGCTCTTGAACCTTCTTACATTGGCTTACGCTCGATCAAATTCTCTTTAACTAGTAGGAAAGTACTGGAAATATTAAAACCCTACATAAGAGAGCATAAACAGGAAGCAGTTACCAAATGCACCGGTGAGTCTGTTAGCTAGTTTGGAAAGGAACTTATGGAATCTTGATTCCTCGTAATGGTACTCCCCAGGCTTCGCAGGCTTTGTCCCGATATTTTTTAATGCCACCCTTGCTCGACTTTGTATACTGGGTTGCAGCATAGTCATCATTTTGGATTCGTAATGGTCAAAAAAGCTTCTGTAGGCATCCAGACTCTGTAACATACGAAATATTAATTTTTATAAGAAAACTGTCAGAGGCATTTTGAGCAGCCAATTTCTTTTACGTCACTATGTCACTTGTCGAAATGCAGGCGGTTCAATTAAGCAACTATACACTTTGCTGTTTGGAGTCTTAAATATATCCAGAAATGGCCTCGTATTATGAAGGAAAAAACTAATACTGGTTTATAGATTACTTTCTATTATCTAAACTATTATCTAAAAATGTGCAGTATATAAAGGAATAAAGCACTCAGACTTCGTATTCACCTTTTTCCACAAATGATAGGCCGGTTAAAAAATTATGATACCACACAGCAGCACTTGAAGTGGTTTTTCGGAACTGTGTAGGCACGCTATGCTGTGTTCATACAAATACGATATGCATGCTATAATGTTCTTCCCAACGAAAAAACATGTCCGTGAGTTTTCTTATGTTTTTTAAAAAGCGTATTCGTCTTAGTGTTTTTAGAAGCGTAAGTCCGTTAAAGGAAACGTCTGTCAGCTAGCTACGGTTTGAAATGGTCTAGGCGTTGTCACAGTAGCACAAGGGTCTGCAGAGAAAACTGATGAACAAAGCAAATGGAGTTTATGCTGCGACGTTTCGCAATTTCGAAATGCGCGTTGAAACTTGATCGTCTATATGCTACACATTTCAAACCAAACCAAATATATGTACATGCTGACGGTAAATACATCCAGACGACTGTGCGAACTTACCCTCAAGGACTCTTGTGAATAATGCGGCAAACCTATTAAAATTTCTTACGCAAATAGGAGTTCGTAAAGATACGTGGGAAGCACAAGCCTGCCCCGTTAAGAGAATCTGATGCACTTTTTGTCGTGCGACTAAGAACTACACTCAGATATCCGCGACATGAGCGGCGAGCTGGTTTCAGTTTTCAGAACGGCAGAATTAAGAAAGCAACAATCAAACTAAGCTGACAGTTACACTGCGACCGAAAAATGCTTTACAAGCAACTAGTACTACGCGCTTAGTAGCCAAAACAGGCCTAAAAACTGAAAGTATAAGTCGACTTCACATCAGCTGACAAACTGGCTTAGTGCAAACACACCAGCTTGTTTGTCTGGCTGGTCACAATAGAGGTCGAATACTTTCGCTCAGTCTTATTATATTCGTAACAGCACACGTATTTTTCCTAATGCTAGAATAGGCGCAAACTCTTCGTTACTGACGAGACCTTAAAGGTTACATATTAAGCTTGCAGAGCTTCACACACCCCTTGTTTTCAGTATCCTACATATATGAAACACTCCATATGTACAGAAGAAAGACAAAATAAACAGGTAACATCACTGCCTGAAACCTATTCCACATTTTCAAAACTTGCCTGTTTTCCATCGTTCGATGAAACCGAGGGTTTCGACTTCTTGTCAGACTGTAAGTAATAATAAAAAGCATTTTGTTAGCTTTGTTGTTTGGCCTGGTTGGTAAATTAACAAAGTGTCTGAGAAGATCAAAGGGGTTTTAAAAAATTCAAAATTCTATCAAAGTGATTGAAAAGTCAAATTCGTGTTTCTTTGCTGACAATTTCAGTTTTGAGGGAAAACAATCCTGACCGTTGTCAGCGTCCCCGCCTTAAACCCCATGTAGCTCCAGGGAGATCGGTATTCTATCAGGCATGACTAGATAACATGAACACCGTCCTGTATGTATAAATATCATTTGATACTACTTGCTATAGCAGGAGGATATCGCCATATATAATAATTTAAAGGCTTCAAACGAACCGATCCACATAAAAAGACAGACAGGTCATTCCGTGTTAGTTAAAAGTAAAAGTATTACGATGGAATTTAACAAATTACTCGATTAGAGACTTAACTGACGTATGAGCAAAACACACTTATCAACGTCGAACAGAACGAGTGTTTATTAAAAATGCATCTAACGCGCAACTCTTCAATGAGTGCATATTTCAGTGGGCAAGTATGTAAAATAACAGGGACTTACGTGGCCAAATTTTGATCTGATACTGCTCATTTCGGACAATATGTTTTCTGTGGCGGAAATAAGCTGCAGAAGTTAATAACCAAAGCTTAAACCAAAATTGTGCGACATATACGGCTCAAAGAAACACTACATTCAGATTACGCAGATATGAACGCGGTAAAAAGCAAGCAGCATAAAGAAACTAGAGTGCAACACAAAGTTGTTCTCTGTAATATTTCGGAAATGGAAGTGGGTGATGGTAGTTAAGTACTAGAAAAAACGCAGAAGATAATGATGGCGGCGTAAGACAAATAACCAGAGTTACACTTTGAAAAACAATATAAATGAAACGAAGCAAATAGACTTCATACGTAAAAGTAAACAAACCAACGATGAAAAATTGACAGGGATAAAAAATTAAGAAAAATCAGAAAGATATTGGGACGCAGCAAAATATGCTGATATTGGAACAAAATATCTTTTTTTAAGAGAATATGGATAAATTGAGGGAGAACTAAATATAAGAACACATAACACTGACCTTTGGTTAATACATAGAAGTTCACTTCAAAAAAAATTTCGTGGATTAATTTATTAGCGTGCAGACGTTCTGATTACTGTTCAGGCAGAGTGCTCCTTCAGAAGGACGCAAATGGGAGAATCCAACAATCATGCATCTGCAAGGTCACTGACGAAGGCAGAACGAAATTGAGCCAGATCGAAGAGGAGGCACTGACTGTTACCCCCATCCCCTCCCCCCGCCGTGCAGAGATTTTACTTGTTTATTTGTGACAGACCTTTCACACTACACCTTGATCATCAACTGCAGAAGCTCCTTTTAAGTAGTAACCGTGGTGTTCCCCAGAACATAGCTGGGTGAATATGACGCTGAGGTACGACTCTTGAAAACTATGACTTTACGGTCCAGTATGTATTCACTCAGTAGTTCAGAACTCCGGACGCCTTACCACGACTGATAACGGGCAACAGAATCAAGAAGACGCTGTGGTCACCAGCACATTAATACAAGATGAGGACGGGTTTTGACGTGTCATCCGGTAGTTACCCCTCACAGCCGAACTATCAGGATCACCACTACAACAGGTTCCTTCTTGTGTAAGGTGACGGAATTTATTCGAACGGTTGGCAGGTTCACGATAAAGTATCACCATCAATAATGCCCTTCCGGAACAGAAAGAGACAATTGTATATCACTGATGACTGCCGAATGCATGATAGTAAGGTGGTTATCCCAGCCAGACACCAGCAATAAGTTCTGCTGGAGCTCCACGCCGGACATCATGCTATAACCCGCAAGAAACAACTGGCTTGAAGGCACATATATTGGACGGGGATTAAAAAACGACGCGGAATCTTTCGTTCGAAACTGCGGTCCATGTGGACGGAGGGCTTAGAACCCACAAGGATTGCCGCCCGTGCCATGGCCGGAGGTGACGAGACCTTGGGGTATATTCCATATGGACTTCGCTGGACCGTTCTTGAAACGAATGTTTCCAATAGTTGTCGATGCATGATCAAAGTGGCTGGAGCATTTCGACGTCGCGTTAGCCACTGCTGATATCACGACAATGATACGAAAGAACTCATAACAAGAAAGGCATCCCACAAAGACTGTGACGGGCAACGGCACTCAGTTCACGTCAATACTTTTCCAACAATTGTGCCGGAAATGGGGGATCCGACATGTGACGCCAGCACCATTCCGCCCACAATCAAATGACTAGGCAGAACGTTTTGTCGACAATTTTAAGAGAGCACTGGGGAAGGTTAGAGCAGTGGCGTTAAACTGGAATGCCTCAGAATGTTCCTTATTGCTTATAGGATGACTTTGAAAAGTGAGTTAAGGGGGGCCGGTTTTTGGACGACAGTCGGATATACGAATACAGTACCTACAACCAGACATTCGAGTTAACCAAACGGCAAAAAGCTACTTTCGGGAGAAATTAGAGTTGTTTTCTCGCAATTACAAGGCCAGAGACAAGTCTTGGATAGAGGGTATAACAAGAAAACCCAGGGGCATTGTGCCCCAGGTGGAGACACCAGTTGAAAAAAATCAAAAGGCCTGCAAACCAGCTGAGGTCTAGATTTACCACAGACACTCAGTTCACGCTCGATCTGCTGCGTGACTCCTTTGAGGTACCGACCACCAGGGTGAACAATAAGCCTACATTACCTGTTATTCGTAGAAACAACAGAAGTACGCATTCGTCACGAAGCTGGTTTTGGACCCGAAAAAGAAGAGGCATGTGGTCGAACTTTTAAGGCGGGAGATGTCATGGGTGGCGAAAGCGGCGTGGAATCATGGCCAAAGGCGAAATGGGAACTCGGCCGCGCGCTGAACAATTGGCCAGACCGGCAGCATAATACGCGCGTGAAGTTAGAGGGCTGACTAGCATGTAATACAGCGCCGTGCACATGTGGTGCCTTTGATAACGCGGGCAACCCAATCTACGACTGACACATATAACTCCCCTTCGCATATACGGTAACCAGGCCTCGGCGGAAAACTGCTGGATCATTAGCTTGAAATACATTCTTAGCAAAGTTATTGAGGGGCTCCTGAAGAGCGAATTGGTGCAAATCCTAGACGTCCACAACTTACTATCGAATTAGCAACAGGCTTTCTGGAAAGGCAGGTCTCTCACATCAAATTTGCTGCAATACGTCCGGAACTAGACCCGAGCTCTCGAAGACAGGCGCGCGGTTTACACCGCTTCTCTTGGCTTTCAAAGTCCTTTGACATTTTTTTACGCCAAAGAATGTTATTGAGGATGTAAAGAATAGAGATCAGCGGTAACTTCCACAAACGGATCGAAAATATTTTTGTGGGTAGATATTATGTCGTGTGCATCGGTCAGCGTAAATCAGATTCTGGTGTGGTCGTGAGTGAAATTCCCCACGGTTCAGTACTGGTACCCTAAATATCTCCGTTGCTCCTACATGTGTGCTTGGGGATAATGCTGGAAATCCTAACATACTTTGTGCAAGAGCCCGTGTATTAGGGTATGAATATCAGAAGTATACTGAAAGATAAAGGCTTTAGGAGAAGGAGAGAATAATAAACACGATTAAAACCCATGGATGCATCGAAATAAACTTTGTAAGGTGCGCAGCTGCCGTCCGACCATTCTAACACACGATCAGAGAAGGAGATATGGTGGGTGTCGCAAGACCAAACTTTGAAGAATCCATGCCAAGCTGCTCTCAGCAGGTTATTCACGGACAAGTTACGCACGATTTTCGATTAAAATCTGCAGGATAGTTGACATAGTTGGGAAGATATTTGTTGGTCTATAGTCATCAAATGATGTAGAGCGACCGTGATTAGGGATAAGAAATGTACTTAATCCCTTCCCTGAAGTTGCAAAGATTTCAATTTCGAGAGCAAGGTTAAATATTTTACAAAAGATGGGCAGGAATAGCTTATTTTTGTCGGTCTATAAGAAGCTGATTGCAACACTATCTGTGCCGGAACTATGAAATTGCCGAAATCGTCAAACTGCTTCGGTTAGGTCCCAAAGGGTACAATTTATGATTTCGAGAACGACACCGGTCCAAACCTGGGTGTTCGGAAATGGAACGGTTGAATTTCCAACAATATTTTTGAACAAACAAACATTGAATTTGTCAAAAGTTAACTTGTCGTCTGCTATAGGATTCCCAAGACCGTCTGAGAGGATGAGTCGTTGTGTATTTATGTGAGTTAAATTGCCCGACGCTTCATCGCTTTCATCGCGACGCTTTACGAGTAATTTTCTACATAGTCGATTTATTCGTCTAGTCGTTTGTTCTTGAACATACACTTAATTTAATTCAAAACATGGCGGACACATTTTAGACCTAAACTTCCTGTTATATCCTCAATTAATATGATGCCAGTTCTGTGCGGAATAGAAGACAGACGGGATAGGAGCGAACAGCTTTACTGCGTCAGTCACGCTGTGCACATCAACTCTTCATCCTTTCGTCCGTGGCCTCGTTCGAAATCGTCAGATCCGGGATAAGTTGAAATTTGGTTATAATTGAAATATTTGACATATTTCTGCGTCAACTTTCAACCAATTTTTATTAGCTGTCGAAAATCACATAAATACATTTACACTCTTCCAAATTAATCATGACCGATGTTACTTTTACTGTCGACAAAGTAGATCTTTCGGTCATCGTGCGTTTACAGAAGTTTATCGAGAAACATGAACACATTTTTACCATTCCCGACTCATTAACAGACTCAAATACATTCACGAACAGCCTAACGAGTCTACCACAAATATAATCAATTATACATTTGGTTTCATCAGAAGTCGCGGTTCGATCAAAACGCAGACTCAATTTGATTATCCGCAATATACTCCACACGGTTAACCCAGCACCATCAATTCAAAAACTTATAAATTCGTGCGGCCTAAACATTCGAGTAGCTACCACTAAAAGACTTCACTCCAGAAGCAAAAACAAACCCGTCTTAGTAACCTTCTATTCACAGACCGAAGCTGAGATTGTCCTACAAAACCCCAGACTGAACAGAAATCTGCGGAACCTAAACTCATTTATAGGCCCAGAATTGACACCCATGCAAAGACGCAAACTTCAGGAAAAAGACACCAGTTACAAATCCGATAATCAGCTCCACGGTCCTTCAGCTGAACCTCTAGCTACTGCCTCCATTTTTGGCGCTAATAGAAAGAAGCGCACAGACCAGAATAAACAAACTGATAAAGCCACAGCCCCCGTAGGAGGACCTCTAGCAAGTACCTCTGATTCTGGTTCTCAGAACATAAAACGCGCAAATTCAAAAGCAGTTAGGGCTGCTGGGCAGAATAAAACAAGGGAGGCACAACAAAGTAACAACGTCCAACTAGAATAAAACGATGACGCAGATCCCGGACCCAGTCATGTGACACCATTAGTTAGCAATATAAGTTTTAAAACGCCCCCCAAGACCGAACAACCAGTACTAGAAAAGGACTGTCAAAAAAGACACACAAACCAAAAGGCCTTATTACGCACACCAGCACAACTAAAACGTCACAAGTGTGTTGAGATAACAAATAGGAGTTCTCCAAATTCTAACCAGGAACAAATAAGCTTCTATAACTGTACCTCGACTTCCCAAAATCCACATGCATGGCATAGGAATAAACCAAACCACTTAAGCA
Source organism: Spirometra erinaceieuropaei (assembly GCA_902702965.1). Taxonomy (NCBI): domain Eukaryota; kingdom Metazoa; phylum Platyhelminthes; class Cestoda; order Diphyllobothriidea; family Diphyllobothriidae; genus Spirometra; species Spirometra erinaceieuropaei. The sequence goes on along the minus strand of CACRXP010000250.1, from coordinate 109,511 downwards.
TTCCAAACTTCTTACCACCTAGTGGCAATTCCACAAATTACTTCGGCTTTTACACCTCCCCAACTAAAACTCCATTTAGGTACAATTACCACCTAGTTAACCCACCTCCCCATATGTACACTCAATCTATACACACTAACCCATGCACTCGCACTTCGCCATACGCATCACCATATCCTCCAAAAACCAAACACATACCTCCATTTAGTTCATCATTCAATCAAAGTACCCTCAGAAATCCTTTTTTTCACCATAGCCCACCACTTCCATATCCGACATCCTGAAGATAGCTCTTATAAATTCGAGATCGACTGTCAACAAAATGTCCCAACTTAGAACTTTCGTTGAAATATATAACCCCGATATAAATTGCATTACAGAAACATGAGCGAATGAGCTTATATCGAATGGTTCACTGCATGTCCCAAATTACAATTTCTATCGACAGGACTGTGTTAGTAAACGAGGCGGAGGTTGTCTAATCTACATCAAAACTAGCATTGAACAAAGTGGTATTGATGTCTCAACCGAAACCTTTACTGGAGAAGCGTCTTTTGCCACAATAAAATCTCCTACCTACGAAAACATACTAGTCGAATGCATCTACTCCCCTCCAGAATTTAGTTGTGATGGCACAAGCCTCAACCGCTTAATAAACAATATAGCCAACATTAAAACTGCATATAAGATAATCGCAGGTGACCTTAACCGCCCAGAAATAAACTGTATCGAATTATCAGCACTTACCAGACACGAAGAATTGCTATATCCAATTCTTTTTAATAACTGAACACAGAGATAAGTGAGCTTTGCATTTATCTGGATATTCTTAAGCAATTTATGGCTGTTTTTTACTTGAGTCCCTTTTAAAAGTCGCCTTTCAATACAAGATATAATTTTTCCCGGTTTTCTTTGACAGTCTGGCAAAATAGTCGTATTTTGTAAAAAAAACCTTTGCAGTGCATCCTTTCCCTTCTATCTCATTCTAGTTTTCGTAGTTAAATAACGGTAGCACTTGCTATTTAGTGCGCTTTTCCGTACGTTGGCAACGTGTGGATCCGTCTTCTGTAACGAAAAACTTTTCCTGTCTGTAATGCCCCGCAGAGCACGTGCTAAACGGCGAAAGCTTGCAGCCTCCCCACCGTCTCTGGGTGCTAAAATCGTGACTGAAGACATAGCAGGTGCCAGCTTATGTTCTTCACCGTCTGCAGAGCTGATTAACTCACAAATCCCTTTAGTACATGTAGAACCTCTCGACCCTTCAGTCTTCCAAAAATACGCCTCTGCTAGTCGTAGCAGGCCATCAGCCCGCGAAATAGTCGACCAGTTGATTTATGGCGACATAAACAGCACTTCTGAAAGGGTAATTGAACAAGCTTTTAAACTTATTGAGGTAATAAGTTCGGAAACTGAGGAAAGAATTAAGCGCAAGCATAATTTCGTACTGCGAAACATTCCGAGCTACTTATCTGCTATAGAGGGAGCGCATTTGTTCCTACAAAGTTGTGGCTTGAGTTTCAGTGTCATACAAGCTAAGCGACTTCGCTCGCTTAGCCGTAATGCGCCGATACTAGTTACCCTTTTCTCCATGATAGAAGTCGATTTTATCTTGTCGAATAGGGAAATAACTAGAGACTTCTGCCGTAAATGGCGCTGCTCCGTTTCGCCAGACCTCACACCCCTGCAGCGAAGACTGAATAAATTAAATTCGGCAAAAACCAGCACCAAGATAATGACACCTACTGTCAGTCTGAATAAGTCCTCTACAACACCATCTGCGGCATCTGCAAATCACGGCATAGTCAATTCCGTAGGGAATTCGACTACTTTTAATGCTCAGCTCTTTAAACACACCATCACGCCTGGTATAAACACGCCTCTATCGACTCCCCCAGCAACCCCTAGTAAGCCTAAGCATGTGTCTAAGTCAAAGGCAAATCCAATTGCTGTCTCAGTCACTCGGACACCCGATAAATCCAGCACCATTATAAAATCTTTTGCTCCACAATCGGCTAACACTGCCTCAAATACCCCGACTCAAAACGTAGCGGATTCGCAACTGCCCCCCAGCCCTCATATCGAGGCATTTAGGCCGAACATGCCGATTTTCCCGCCGTTTAATAAAACTCTTGCTCCAATGGAAACAATGCGTCCCCACCCCCTAACTGGTTTCCTCCACAGCCGTTCTTCCAATGTATTCCTCATGCTAATGTCCGTACTGGATCAGTTAACTCTACCGATCCTCAGTTTCGTTCCGGCGGGATTGTGTTGCAGTATCTGGTCCGCGGATTTCCAGCCGAAAATGAGTTAGCTATCAATGGTTACCAGTTTACCTGCTCGTCATTCCCTCCCCCAAGTCCTACCCCTTTTTATCCACGTCAGAATTTTTCGATGCCACAAAATTTTTTGCAGAACCGGATGGTTGCATCCGGACCATTTGCTCCGTGGGCAGCCCAGAACTGGACGATGTAGCCCACCTCCCTCAGAAACATACAGCCTTTCCCTTCAAACTCTTTGTTTTAAATGCCAGATTCTTGCTCAATAAGATGCCTTTGCTTCAGTCTCTGATGTTCGTCCATTGTCCTGTTATTGTTTTACTAACTCAGACGTGGACATCAGCCTCAGTAGCTCACTCCGAACTCTCGCTTCTAGGCTATTATTGCATCCGAAATGATCGCCAAGATAGTCGTGGTGGGGGCAGCTGCGTCTACGTTAAGCAAACACTTGCATTTTTGCAGTTTGACCTCCCGCATTTTTCCGCAGTAGAAGGCAGCTGCTGGCTCCAGGTTGCTTTAAAAAATACGTTCTCCTTACTCGTCGGCTGCGTCTTTCTCCCTCCCAAACGACAACGACAATTTTGATCGTTTACTCTCACAGGCATTTCATGCTGCGGCCGAATCAAGCTTTAAGTATAAATTGGTTGCGGGTGACTTTAATCTTCTCGAAGTCCGCTGGTCTCCGTCTTCATGCCCCAGAAGGTTCGAAGTCTTTCTTGAGGCTTAGACCATGACATAGTTGTTTCAACGTTGGAATTCGAGGCTGACAAAACGTCTTCCCCAAAGTATAACTTTTTTCGCGATTTCCGATCAACTCGCTCAACCCAATTATTAACATACCTTGATTCCTACGACTGGAATGATTTCTTCCTTAGTTCGGATGTAAATGTTTGCACTGCAAATCTGTACAAAATTCTGGATCCGCTTATTTCTCAGTTTGTCCCCCGTAAGAAAATTATTAATGTTGGGAATGAGGTTTTCCTTCCCTTACCCTTTCGTCGCAAATTGCGCAGACTTTATCGTCGATTCCATATTCAGACGATGTTTCTGTTTTGCCCTTGATTTGTAGTATTTTTGATCGAAATAAGAGATTGTCTGAAGAAAAACAGCTAGCCGAGGAGATCCAGTTTACCGCAAACCATTCGTTAAATGTCTCGAAACTTTTCTCTAGAAAAATACGAGCTCACCGTAAGACGCAGCATCCCATCCTCCGAGACGCTCTCGGAAATCTCATAGTTGATGCCCAGTTAACCACTGATAGCTTCAATGATTTCCTGTCCAAAACGTTCATTGAAGACTCGACCACTCCGCTTCCTACCATCCAATCTTTGACCATGGCAGTTCTAGCAACTCTAACTTTCACTCTGTGGGATGTGACTGTTGCGATTCAGCGTTTTCGTCAATCTTATAGTCCAGACCCTGATGGTGTCCCAGTAAGCATTTTAAAAACCGATGCAAATACGATTTTCCCATCCTTCTATTGCAAGATATTTAATCTCGCTCTTGAAAGTGAAACTTATCCCACCTTGTGGAAGGAATCACACATTTTGCATATTCCTAAGTACGGTAAATCTACATCATTTGATGAATTTCGACCAATAAACACCCTCCCCGCAGTTTCGGAGATCTTAGAGACATTGATCAAAGATAAAATGATGTGTCACTTAACAGTGAATAACTTACTGAGTGCTGCTCAGCATGGATTCCTCAAAGCTCGATCTTGTGACACCTGTCAACTCTCTTTCTTTGACTATGTTCTTCAATCTAGGGACAATGATTTTGCACTTTACACAGTATATTTCGATTTCACTAAGGCTTTTGATCGTGTTGAGCATGCTCTTCTTCTTGAAACAGAGCCCGTTTGTGCGCAACCGTTCAAAATCCTTATACTCGAGATAAGTTGAAATTCATTTATAACTGAAATATCTGACATATTTCTGCGTCGATTTTGCGTCGATTTTTATTAGCTGTCGAAAATAACACATAAATCCATTACACTCTCCTCATTTAACCATGACTGATGTTACGTTTGCTGTCGACAAAGTAGATCTTTCGGCCATCGTCCGTTTACAGAAGTTCATCGAGAAACATGAACATATTTTTACGATTCTTGATTCACTAACAGACTCAAACAGATTCACGAACAGCCTAACGAGCCTACCACAAATTGAATCGATTATACACTTATTTTCGTCAGAAGTCGCGGATAGATCGAAACGCAGGCTCAATTTACTTATCCGTAATATACCCCACACTGTTAATCCGATGCCATCAGTTCAAAATTTTATACATTCGTGTGGCTTAAATATCAGAGTAGCTAGCACTAAAAGACTTCACTCCAGAAGCAAAAACAAACCCGTCTTAGTAACATTCTACTCACAGGCGGAAGCTGAGATTGTCCTACAAAATCCCGATGTAAACAGAAATCTGCGGAACCTAAACTCGTTTATAGGTCCACATTTGACACCTATGCAAAGACGTAAACTACGGGAAAAAGACACCAGCTACAAATACGATAATCAGCACTCCGGTCCCTCAACTGAACCTTTAGCCACTACTTCTACTTCTAGCACTAATAAAATGAAATACACAGACCAGCGTAAACCAAATAATAAACCCACAGCCCCCGCAGAAGGACCTCCAGCAAGTACGTCTGACTCTAGTTCTCATGATAAAAAAACGCGCAACTGCAAAAACAGTTAGAACTGCTGGTCAGAAACAAACGAGGAAGGCACAACAAAATAACAACGTTCAACAAGAACAAAACGATGACGCAGATCCCGGACCGAGTCATGTGACACCCTAAGATAGCAGTATAAGTTTTACTACATCCCCCAAGACCGATCAGTCAGTACTAGAAAACGACTACCAAACAAGACACATAAACCAAAAGGCCTTACTAAGCACACCAACACAACCAAAACGCCCTAGGTATGTTGACATAACAAATAGAAGCCCACCAAACTCTAACCAAAAACAAACAAGCTTCTATAACCGCATCTCGACTCCCCAAAATCCACCTGCATGGCATAGGAATAAGCCAAATCACTCTAGCATTCCAAACTCCTTACCACCTAATTACAACCCTTCAAATTACTTTGGCTTTTACACCTCCCCAACTGAAACTCCATTTAGGTACAATTACCACCTAGTTAACGCACCTCCCCATATGTACCCTCAGTCCATACACACTAGCCCATGCACTCACACTACGCCATACGCATCACCATATCCTCCGAGAATCACACACCTACCTCCATTTAGTCCATCACTCACTCAAAGTACCCCCAGAAATCCTTTTTTTCACCAGAGCCCATCTCTTCCATATCCAACATCCTAAAGATAGCTCTTATAAATTCGAGATCGATTGTCAACAAAATATCCCAACTTAGAACTTTTGTTGAAATATATAACCCCGATGTAATTTGCATTACAGAAACATGGGCAAATGAACTTACATCGAATGCTTCACTATATGTCCCAAATTATAATTTCTATCGACAGGACCGTGTTAATAAACGAGGCGGAGGTTGTCTTATCTACATCAAAACTACCATTGAGGAAAGTGGTATTGATGTCCCAACCGAAACCTTTTCTGGAAAAGCGTGTTTTGCCACAATAAAATCTCATGCCCAGGAAAACATACTAGTCGGATGCCTCTACTCCCCTCCAGAATGTAGTAGTGATGACACAAGCCTCAACCTCTTAATAAGCAATATAGCTAACATAAAAACTGAATATAAGATAATTACAGGCGACCTAAACCGCCCAGAAATAGACTGGGTCGAATTATCAGCACCTAACAGGCACAAAGAATTCTTGTCTTCAATTATCTTTAATAACTGGACACAGATAGTTGACAAACCCACCCGAGGAAACAATATACTAGACGTTATTTTCACCAACGATATCTGGCCCCTCTATATGCACTACGACTGCGCAACCTTTGAAAGTGACCACAAAGCAATAATATCAACACTCCCCTTAAACGCAAAACTAGCACCCCATTTTGGTAACTACCGCCTAAACCCAAAAAAACTTGACGAGGACTCCATGAACAACTATATTAGATCATTGGACTCCCTGCCAGCACTTGGCCCCCTCTTGAAAGGGGGCCAAGAAGGGGCTATGAGGGGGCCAGCCCCCTCGTCGTTTTCTCGTCGGTAATGCACTATTAACAGGCATTAGTCCGTGAATAAGCGTGCATTTTTCGGTTTAAAATTGTTTTTTGAATAGTAAAAAGTACTTTAGGACCTCGGAAGTTGTGCTTTTTACATATCTTGGCAATCCTGATATGAAGCTCTTAATTGTTTAAGTGTGTCACTTTGCGGCACTTATCTCTCACGTGAGCTGCGTTCCTCTCGTTGTGAGTTCTAGTACCGTCTACGTTGGTGTACGTGCATACGTTACTGTGGTATGTTACGAACTGTCCTTTTGCTGACTTTTATGTTATTTTGTTACTTTTGACCTGTAAATTTGTATTATCATTGAATATTTGCCTGTTGATTTAAGCAATATCAATGAGATATCCGTTCTAGCAGAGTCATCTGAAAAGCTGCACTTTGAGTCTTTGTTTATCATTTTTGTCATTGACATTAAGTAGAAATGAAGCGTAAGTATTTTGGAATCAACCGGAGCACTGTCTATAAGCGAATCCAGCGCCTAAAGAGGGCCTACTATGCCGCAACGGAGGCTGCCCAACCGGTTAATGTTCCATCGGCGTCTACTTTGCCAAGCGACTTTCCTGAATTAGAAATGCCAGAATTAACGGCTGAGGGTTACACTGGTAGGTTTTTCCATCGATGTAGAATATTAGTGGGTGTAGATTGTGCAGGCAGCCAAGTGCATGTGACGGAAAATGTGGGAAAATCTTTTCTGTCCGATTTACAAGAACTATGTCTGAAAACACGAATGCCTCTCTCTATGACGAAGGCTTTATTCGATATGCTGCGGCCCTACCACCCAGAAGTCCCGAAGGACCCGCGAACGCTCCTGAAGACTCCCAGAAGTTGTAACAACAAGGTCCTCAGCTCCAGCTGGAGCCCATATCTTCTTACAACATCCCCTATGGAAGCAGTTAACCTATTGTACTCTGATTGAACGCATCCTTAGTGAGATCCATTTTAGTGAAGAAACTGTTAAAGTAGCCATCAAACAACTATCAAACACCAAATCCTATGGGACAGACAAAATCCCACCATGTATTCTGAAGCATATGACATATGCTCCAATACTCCTATCTAAGTTATTCACCCTACTCCAGTCAAATGCAATTTTTCCGGACATGTGGAAATACTCGACCATTGCGCCCATATTTAAAAGCGGCAACCGATCTCATACCAAAAACTATCGTGGTGTTCACCGAACACCGGCTATAGCTAAAATCCTCGAGAAAATAGTCAACAACCAATTGCTAGACCATCTCATGAACGCCAACCTCATTCCCTCCTCTCAACATGCATTTTTGCCCAAAAAGTCATGTCAGTCCTGCCACCTTACTTTTTTTGGAATTGGTTTCCAGCAATAGACATGATGGAAACACAGTAGCTTCAATATACTTCCATCTAAGAAAGGCCTTTGACAAAGTCCCCCATAAAAGACTACTGATAAAGCTAAAAGGTCATGCAATCAGGCCACCCCTTCTCGATTTTCTTAAATCCTATCTTAAAAACCGATATCAAGTCGTGCAAATTCGAAACGTCGTTTCAGAACCATCCCCTATTACCAGTGGAGTACTTCAAGGCACCATCCTAGGCCCCCTTCTATTTCTCATATATATTCACGACTTATCGTCCATATCTGTCTCAGCTAAGACGTTTTTATATGCGGACGACCTTAAAATTGCATATGCATATAACGGGAATACAGTAGCCAATATTCATAGAACAATTGAAACTGATCTCAGAAGACTCAGCGAATGGAGTAGTCAGTGGTAGATGCCCTTTTCACCCGAAAAATGCCATCTCCTGATATTTGGCCCACAAAAACTTCCCCCCATAATATTCGAGGATGATGAAATAAAAGACACCCAATCTGTAAAAGATTTAGGTCTCAGCTATACAAAAACCCTTGATTTATCTCCCCACGTCCAACAAATATCACCGAAAGCCACTCGCCTGTGTGGATTCATATGTAAAAATTTCACCTTAAATGCACTAAGAATACAACTGTTCAAAATGTATGTTTTACCTCTCCTAGATTACTGTTCAATTTTCTTCGGCATAATGCCCTCAGACGGCAGAAAGATACTAAAAGACATTCAGAGACGTTTTACTTAATTTTTATCCAGAAGTGATGGCATCCAGGGTTCATACTTAGAACTATATCATAAATACGGTCTTCGACCACTCTGGATCAGAAGACTCCAAAATGGTCTAAACTTCCTATTCAAGGTCACCCACGATCAAGATATTCTCAAGATGAATTTACTAACAAACCAAAACGCCCCCAGAAACACCAGAAATAGCGAGGATATTATAAAGATTCCCAAATTCACAAAGTCCCAACGATCAAATTTCTACACCATAAGATATGCGACTATCTGGAATTCTCTTCCAGGTTATATCCGGAAAAGTCGAACCCTAATCGAATTTAAAATAAAAACTAAGAAATTCCTTTCAAATAACAATACACATTTATTTTTGAATAAGATAGGACATTTTTCAAGTCAATTCTTTGATACTGAATTTGGTCCAAAAGGGCTCTGATGATGGCAGCCGATTGAAAAATACCGGAACATAGCACTAAAAATAATCAAATTTATAAAAGATAGCATCATTGATAAACATAGAACAGATAATGATATTCTTAGATAGACCTCTATCTGCGAATGTCTCTGATGATGGGTTCCAGTGAGAATCCGAAACGTCAGGCAAATAAACTTCTTGTCCCGGTGATCGCATCTTCATCTTCTGAAATGATATTCTTCTATTTTCTTCCCTTTCTCGTTTTCATCAGCTATGTCACCTGACACTAAATATCCCTTATAAAGCTAATAAAAATATACCCTTCGATAAAAACCTGCATATTAGTCGTGCGTATGTCTATATTAAAGCAATATTAAACAAATATAGAACTACATTAGGTCATAGTAAACAGTCGACCACTACTCCTATAATTTCACATTAACAAGAACAATATGATACATGATTCAATAGTATTTTGACAGTTTTGATTGTGACTTACCATTGAATGCTTCTTCCTCCTGATATATATTCATCTTTTCCAGCTCTTAGTCCAGACAACGATGGTAAGCCTCCTGAAAAATACGTAGGAACTGTGCGACCGCCCCCTTACAGCTGGCCAGATAGACTGACAACCAGCAACTAGAGCAAACCGAAATTTACCCAGCAGGAAAATAATTTCAAGGTCAGGCCGATATCAAAGTTCTTCAATTGCCATGATCGACATATTATTAATGCCCCCGAAAACTACCAAACTGCAAACTTCAATTTTTATATTGTACATATCGTTATTTTTTGAAAATTTTGTTATTATTTTCCCTTAGAACTGAGGTTTTTTTAACTTAAAACAAACTCTCAATTCGCGCTCTTTTGGCTAACCAGACACCCGAAGCAAATGAAGTCAAAGTGCAGTTGAAATTGACGAGTTTGTTTTAGGTTTTTTCCTGAGTTCAAAGGGGACTGACAGTGCCCAAGGGGCGCTACAATAAACCTATTCTATTCTATTCTAACTGTCCTCTTTCGGAATAGGTGGCAAACTTTTGAATTTTATATCCTCTTATCTGGGCACTCGTACACAACGAGTTAAGATTTCCAATACCATCTCCAACCCCACACGTGTGAGGAGTGGAGTCATTCAGGGTAAAATATTCGGTCCACTTTTATTTTGCCTTTTCGTTAATGATGTACCCGATTTATTTCAGAATGGTAAGCCTTTCATGTGTGCCGATGATCTTAAAGTTACATATCGATATAAGCCGGCAGATCATGACATCGTGCTTGTGCTCCTAAAGAGCGATCTACAGGCTTTCGTCCAATGGTGCCGCATATGGCGCCTTTCTCTTTCCTGGCATAAGTGCTCAGTCATGGTGGTTGGCGACGACCGCCAACTTCAACTTAGTATTGAAGGTCACGCGTAAAGTTGCCGGGGGTTATAAAGGATCTGGGCGTATCATACTCCAAGAGTCTCAATCTCTCTGAGCACTGTGCCTTGATAGTCTCCAAAGCAGTTGCTTGTAAACAAATAGGGAGTTCAAAGGTTAAGACCTACATTTCCCTCAATAAACTGAACTGAACTGAACGACCGGGTTTATCCTCCGAAAATTTACAACTAGGGACATCAGAAAGCGCCTTTACAACATGTACGTTAGACCTGGTCTGGAATACTGTTCGTTTTATTTAGCCTCATGCGTGCTACTGAGCGAAAGAAAATAGTTCAACACTTTTTACCAAGAGAAATTAAATCCCAGAACACCGACATTTGTCTTACGAAGAACGTTGCCGGCTTACGGGCATTGATCCTTTATGGTTCCGTAGATTACAAAAGGGACTATTTTTGCTATTTAAACTCTTATATAATCACACATTTAACCCACTCACTTCTTTAAGACATCGTATCCACCCACGACGTAACAGTCACCGTGAGGTCTTTTTATTTCTGCCGCTAGCACGTACTGTTAAATATCTTCGGTTCTATTCTATAAATGCAAATGTTATTTGGAATAAACTACCCATGAGTGTGAAAACTCTGCAAAATTATTCTTTATTTAAGAGAACTATTATTCGATTTTTGCATTCAGAAATTCTTCCACAAATTTTGGGTGCTGAATCCACTGATCGACTCTACCGTAGTGATGGCGTTTTTGGTCTCTGAATACTATGGCCGGTTTCACCAGCTGTTCCTCAACGCCTCAATTTTGACTATCCCCGACATCATGAAAGGAATTGACGTCCGATAATCTCCGATACCGTGCAACCCCTCCCTTCTTGATGGTCGTAATTCTTCTGAACCCTCCAAACCATGAAAACGACCATCAAGAATTTTTTTTACTGCTGGTCGGATTTGTGTTTAATCGCTTCCCTTGAAAATGCCTGTAAACTGGCATTTAGTAAATTATTATTATAAATGGTTGAGAAACCCATCCGAGAAAACAATATACTAGTCGTTATTTTCACCAACGATATCTGCCCCCTCCATTTGCACTACGACTGCGCAAAATTTGAAAGTGACCTCGAAGCAAAAATATCCACACTGCCAATAGAACCGAAAAGCCGAGTCCCAGGAAGTAGTCCTGAAAAGGAGAAGATCGTGTCTCCTTCTTCAATATCCACACTCCCCTTAAATGCAAAACCAGCACCCAATTTTAGTAACACCCGCCTAAACCCAAATTAACTTAACGAAGACTCCATGAACAACTATATTATGTCGGTAGACTGGGGCCCATATCTTCTAATAACATCCCCTATGGAAGCGGTTAACCTATTATACTCCGTCCTGTTTATAATTCGAGATACCTTGACAGACGAAAGACTCCCGCATAAGAAATCACTGATCCCACACTTCCTTTCAACTAAACTAAAAAAACTACAAAAACAGCTACACAACCCCTCAGTAAGTTATTTATCCATTCTTCGACGAATTAGGGAAATTCACGAACTAGTTACGAAAATGGATACACAAAACACCATAGCAGCAGAACATCGGGCTTTAGAATCCCCCGAACGAACAGCTCAGATGGTCCAGAAACTAATGGGTAATCATCGACAGTCAGGACCACGAACTATTATTGATGAATCAGGACAAGTTATAACAAATGACAACCAAATAGCAAACTCATTCAACAGATACTTCTCGGCTAACTACACAGTCGAGGAGGAAGCGATCCCCCAACCGACCGTGATGACAGAGAGCATCCTGAGTGAGATCCGTTTTAGCGAAGAAATTCTTAAAGTAGCCATCAAGCAAATATCAAACGCCAACTCCTATGGGATGGATAAAGTCCCACTATGTATTCTGAAGCATATGAATTATGCTTCAACACTCCTATCAAAGTTATTTACCTTACTCCAGGCAAGTGCAATTTTTCCGGACATGTAGAAATACTCCACCATTGCACCTATCATACCCAAAACTATCGTGGTGTTCACCGTACACCGGCTATAGCTAAAATCCTCGAGAAAATAGTCAACAACCAATGGCTAAACTATCTCAAAAATGCCAACCTCATTCCCCCCTTCCCAATACGCATTTTTATCTAAAAAGTCGTGTCAGTCCTGCCACCTTACTTTTTTGGAATTCGTTTCCAGCAATAGAGATGACGGAAACACAGCAGCTTCAATATACTTCGATCTAAGAAAAGCCTTTGGCAAAGTCCCCCATAAAAGACTACTGATAAAGCTAAAAGGTCATGCAATCAGGCCACCCCTTCTCGATTTTCTTAAATCCTATCTTAAAAACCGATATCAAGTCGTGCAAACTCGAAAAGTAGTCTCAGAACTATCACCTATTACCAGTGGAGTACTTCAAGGCACCATCCTAGGCCCCCTTCTATTTCTCATATATATTCACGACTTATCGTCCATATCTGTCTCAGCTAAGACGTTTTTATATGCGGACGACCTTAAAATTGCATATGCATATAACGGGAATACAGTAGCCAATATTCACAGAAGAACTGAAACTGATCTCAGAAAACTCAGCGAATGGAGTAATCAATGGCAGATGCCCGTTTCGCCGAAAAATGCCATCTCCTGATCTTTGGCCCACAAAAACTTCCCCTATGATATTCGAGCATAACAAAATAAAAGAGGCCCAATCTGTAAAAGATTTAGGTCTCAGCTATACAAAAACCCTTGATTTATCTCCCCACGTCCAACAAATATCACCGAAAGCCACCCGCCTCTGTGCATTCATATGTAAAAATGTTACCCTAAATGCACTAAGAATACAACTGTTCAAAATGTACGTTTTACCTCTCTTAGGTTATTGATCACTTTGCCTCGGCATAATGCCCTCAGACGGCAGAAAGATACTAAAAGGCATTCAGAGACGTTTTACTTAATTTTTATCCAGAAGTGATGGCATCCAGGGTTCATACTTAGAACTATATCATAAATACGGTCTTCGACCACTCTGGATCAGAAGACTCCAAAATGGTCTAAACTTCCTATTCAAGGTCACCCACGATCAAGATATTCTCAAGATGAATTTACTAACAAACCAAAACGCCCCCAGAAACACTAGAAATAACGAGGACATTATAAGGATCCCCAAATTCACAAAGTCCCTACGGTCAAATTTCTACTCCATAAGGTATGCGACTATCTGGAACGCTCTTCCAAGTTCTATTTGGAAAAGTCGAACGCTAATCGAGTTTAAAATAAAAACTAAAAAATTCCTCTCAAGTAACAATACGCATTTATTTTTGAATAAGATAGGACATTTTTCAAGTCAATTCTTTGATACTGAATTTGGTCCAAAAGTGCTCTTATGATGCCAGCCGCGTGAATATTACCGGAACATAGCACTAAAAATAGTCAAATTTACAAAAAGATAGCATCCTTGATAAACATATAACAGATAGTTATATTCTATTTTTTCCTCTCCTTCTCGTTTTCATCAGCTATGTCACCTGACACTAAATATCCCTTATGAAGCTAATAATAACATCCCCTTCGATAAAACGCTGCATATGATTTGTACGTAAGTATATATTAAGGCCACATTAATCATATATACAACTACATTTGATCCTAGTAAACAGTCGACCACTACATTTTTAATGCCACATTCAAAAGAACAATATGATATATTATTCAATGTTATTTTGACGGCTTTGATTGTGACTTACCATTTAATGTTTCTTCCTCCTGACATGTATTCATCTTTTCCAGCTCTAAGTCCAGACAATTATGGCAAGCCTACTGGAAAACACGAAGGAAATGTGCGACCACCCGTTTGCGGCTGTGTAGCTGCCGAGAACGTCAAGGGTAGCACACACCAGAGTAAGGAAACGCCGAGAAGAGATCCTGGCGGAGGTTGACCTGAACAGAACTGTTAACATCTCTCGAAACTCGTTCACACAAAGGAAAATAGAGTACGTCGAGTAAGTACGTCGAGTGTAATGGAACAACATGATAAGGAGAATGTATATAACAAATGTTAATTTACACTTGCAACGAGGAACAGCGGATAGGTGACCTGTCTGGATGGATAGACGACCCTGAGATACTAGCTAAACAGCCGATGGGGATGCAGCGCTGTGCGCAACTGCAGGGAAGGGCCGAGGGGAAGCCGACGTTGAGTGAAGGAGCGAGAGAAAGTCGAGAACGACGGTTCGTTGCGGGAGGAAGGGCCGGCGGTAGCGAGAGGAAGGGACACCGGTTGTCTTCGCCAGCACGCAGTTACGCCATCTCCATCCCAGGTCCGCGCGCCAAAAGTGTCACGGTATTCAAACAATTCTGTCCGTGCCATGGGGCGTTGTAACGCCCTGGACTTGAACATAATTGTTTGAATGTGTGACACTTTTCAGCGCGAGGGCCTAGGGTGGAAATGGCGTGACCGCGTGTCAGTGAAGATGGCCGGTGTCCCTTCCGCTATCATCCGCCGATCCCCTCCCCCTTTCCGTACCGTACCGCAACGCTCGCATCGCTCTCCGTCTCACCACATCGGCATCTCCCTCGGCCCTTCCCTGCAGTTGCCCACCGCGCTGCATTCCCCAACGGTTAACGAGCTGGCATGTGGGTATCGCCTCCCCACCCAGACAAGTTATCTGATGGGTGTAGCTCATTCCAACTGTACGAGTAACTATCATTATTATTATTATTATTATTATTATGTGTATCTCCAGTGATCTTCTGGTTATACTTTACTGTATTCCGTTCCCGACGTACGCTCTTCTACTGCATGTGAATGAGTATTCAGGGATGCTAACGACTCTGTTCAGATCTATCTCCTCCAGGATCTACTCTCAGCGTTCTCTTTCATTGGTGTGTGCTACCCTTGACGTCCTCGGCCGCTACAGCGTTACAGCTGGCCAGATATACTGACGACCACCAATTAGAAAACACCCAAATTTAACCAAATAGAAAATAATTTCAAGGTCATGTCGATATTAAAGTTCTTCAATTTCCATGAACGACTTATTATTCATGCTCCAAAAACTACAAACTGCACACTTCAATTTTTATATTGTACATATCGTTCTTTTTTAACCTTTTGTTATTATTTCGCCTTAGAACTCAGGGTTTTTTTAACTTTAAACAGACTCTCAATTCGCGCGCTTTTTGATAAGCCCGCAAAACCAATGAAGTGAAAGGGGAGTCGAAATGGATGAATTTGTTTTAGGTTTTTTTCCTTAGTTCAAAGGAGACTGACAGTGCCCAAGGGGCGCTACAATAAACCTATTATATTCTATTTAAGGGTTCAGCCTTCGTCTGTTGCAGTTTCAGTTTATTTCAGTTTATTTGGTAAGGATAATAGGCAAAGCCTTTGAAAACCCTATTGATTACATGTCAGCTCGTTAGAAATAACTGTACACGCTATATAAACAGTACTTGCTTCATTTGAGTAGCCTTGTCTCTGAAAAAATAATTGCGGGGTCGCGGGTTGTTTAGCTCAGATTCATACTGTCGAGGGAAAACAGGGGACACAAATAATCATCCAAACGTTTCCTGAAGAGTTACAGAAACGTCGTCTCCACGACTGACTGAGAGAGATCATTCCATTCCTCCACTACCCTCTGCGTGAAAAACTCAGAACGAAGATTCAGCCTGGACATTGTTGTCCGTAACTTCATCGAGTGACCACGAAGCTTGGATGAAATGTGCCACTGAAACATGTCCTCAAAGCCAAGTTCATGATCAAGGTCATCTATTATCTTGTAGACGAGGGTATGATCACCTATTTGCTGCCTGTAACACAGAGGGAATAAATTAAGGCAATTCAGTCTGTCCGTGTAGGATTGGCTTTTTAGACCGTTTACCAACTTTGTTGCACGACGTTGTGCCCGTTCGATGAATGTTTCGTCCTTTACTAGCCATGGCCGCCATGTTTGTATGCCACATTCTAAGTGGGGTCGAACAAAAGTGCCGTAAACTCTCCCAAAAAGGTCTTGGTCAAAGGTTACGAACGCCCTTTTAACTGCGTGGAGCACTCCCATGGCATTTTTTGCAGCCTTGTTGCGCTGCAGTGTTGGTTTCAAGTTGTTCTGTATCCAAACCCCGAGATGATTCTGCGGGGAGCCTTATATCTTTCAGGTGATATGTCTGTGCTGAAGTACTTGACTACTTGACCTTTGACAATCTTGTAACGTTTGTTTTACTGTAGCATTTGTTTTAACGTGACGAAGACCGCCGCTTGTAAGGTTCGCGCCGCTTGCATGCTGTCTGGTCAGGTCGTTGCACATTTTGAATATTAACTTTATTCACTTACTGGCCTTCCTTACCTTTCTCCGTTTATGAGGTTAGTAAGCCGTAGTTCGTTAGTTCGCGCGAACGACATAACTTACGTCATGTCCTCAGGCTCTCATTTGAATGAGAGTTGGTTGGACGCAGATGAAGGACGGCACACTTCTCCACTTTGAAATGTAGAATCCAAATCTTCGACCACACTTGCAGTCGGTGCAGATTATCTTGAAGGGATCTCTGATCATTCGGACCCATAATGACTTGCCAGAGCTTAACGTCGTCGAAAAACATTATTTTGCCGCAGTCGAGTTCCGGAATGTTGGCGTTAACGTAAAGGATAAAGAGCAATGGTCCCAGAACTGAGCCTTGAGGCACACCGCTAGTCACGTTCACCCATTCTGACATATCATCCCCGATACAGACACGTTGTTTCCGACCAACCAGAAACGCCCTAATCCAGTTCAGAAGATCTCTCCGGATGCCGATGGCGCTCAATTTGTGAAGAAGACGTTGGGGTGGGACAGTGTCAAAAGCTTTGCGAAAATCTATGTACACGACATCGACCTCAAAACCCTCTTCTAGAGCCCGGGTCCAGATCTCCAGACGAGCTAGCAGATTTGAGAGGCAGGAACGTCCTCGCCGGAAGCCATGTTGAAAATCCTGCATGATGTTATTTTCTTCACAAAACTGCTGTATAGCTCTATTTACTATAGCTTCCATCGCTTTGCAAGTGAGGCGAGTTAAGCTAATAGGCCTAAAGCTGCTTGCTGTCATCCTGCTACCTCCCTTATGCAATTGAACCAGGTTAGCTGTCTTCCACTGTGAGGGCAGCCTTCCTGTTCTCATTGACAGCTCAAAGTGAGTCGAAAGAGGCTTTGACAGCTCCGTTGATAGCTCTTTAAGTATCAGCCCGGGAATTTCGTCGGGTCCAGGAGATTTATCAGGTTTGCGTGTTCCTATTGGTCCATTCCTGAGCGCCCGCATGGGCAGCCCTCGCATGTTGCTGACCCCTGGAGGTCGCGCGTGACTCAGCGGCGTGCTACTGTCTGGCTCGCATGCGGGCTTCCTAGGCGAGGCTGTCCTGCCGGTTTGCGGTTTTTTGTCAGGCGTGACCTCCGGATGACGGGAACGGTGCGTCATGTTTTGGGCCGGTTAGATGATACTTGGTAGCCCTCCTGACACCGCAAACTCCCAGCTGCCTGTCAATCGGGACCGGTGGTAATAGGGGCTATACGGGTGGGACAATTGAGTGGACGGGTAAATGGCGATTGTAGTATATGCTAGGAATTGACGCTCCAGGTAAAGTGGAAGCCTAATTCAGATTAGGTGAAAAATACAAGGAAGGTATGGAAATGAGCAAGGAGACTTTGCACGGTGTGCTGAATAAATGCATCCTACCCTCAGATTGGAAAGAAAAGCAAGTGAAGGCGAACAACCAATGGGAAGAAGGCAACTGGTCCGAAGGTCATTCCGCAGTGTGTGCGATAGAACTCCATCCAACATAATGGACAGAAGAACACGAGAGTCAAGCAGCGGCACGCGGGACGCCACAACGCAAGCCGGGCAAGAGTTTTATGCGAAAAATTGGTTTAGGTGGAAGAGAAAATCCGCAACTAATGAGGCAGTCGAAAGCTACCTCTGCTAATCACAGTTTATAAAGGGTGAGCCTCAATGTCATCGTTACCGGTGCCAATCCGCCTAAGATAGTACCTCTACAATGAATGAAGCAGGCAAAAGCTACCTCTTTTTATGAAAGTTGATGTAGGGAAAGCCTCATTGTCATCGTTACCGGTGCCAATCCGCCCAGGATAGTACCTCCACAATGAATCTGGTACAGGTAATACAGCGCGCGCGTAAATTTAGAAGCATAATGAGAACGTAATCATAACTACTGAAATCAAGCCAGTAGGTACAATTGTTGATTCTGTGGGTCCGCCTGCCAACTACCTCTTCTAATGAAAGTTGATATAGGGTAAGCCTCATTGTCATCGTTATCGGCGCAAATCTGCCCAGGATAGCTCCTCTAAAATGAATCTGATACAGGTAATACAGCATACGCGTGAATTTAGAAGCATAATGAGAACGCAATCACAGCTACTGAAATCGAGCCAGTAGGTACCATTGTGGAGTCTGTGGGCACGGCTACCAACTATCATCTTACCTTTGGGCCGTCCTAACACCTCTCGCTTTTAAAGAGTGGACTTCGTATGTTCGGCAATTTGGGTGTATCAAAAGTCTGTTCGGGGGACGTTTAGATCGAGAGGACCGCCTAGGGACCTGGACCACATTTGGATCCTCAACCTTCGGAATCGCGATGCTGAAAGTTTCACAAAGTAGGTCTATGGCCAGTTGATTGTCTGACGCCCTTCGGTGTCTCGACTGGTTCGCGTGTCTTCTCACACGTTCTCGATCTGTTTCAACTTCGAAAACTACACCATGTGCCCTTTTAATTATGCCTTCTATCCAGGGTTCCCTTCCTGGAACGTAATCCCGTACGTATACCTCTTCTCCCTCCACGAAACAGGACTTTCGCGGCTGAACCTCTCGGACCACAGGTTTCAGATATTGCAGACGCGCATCGGGTTGTCTGCACAGAAATCTTTCTGCCGGAGTTGTCCCACCTAGCTCCGTCTTCGGCGTCGTTCGATAGGCCAACAGAAATGTGTTCAGGTGCTCCATCTTGACGCCTAAGTTCCACATCTTTCTCATTGCCCTTTTTAATGTGCCGACAAACCTTTCGGTCAGGCCATTGGATTGAGGATGGAAAGGCGGCGACCTTATGTGTTTGATCCCCTATTTTTGACACATCTGCTGAAATGTGCTTGAGGTAAACTGGGTCTCATTATCTGTCACAATCTCTGTCGGGATTCCGTACCTCGAGATTAACTCCTTAGTTTTCCGCACTGTGTTTTCCGCCGTGGTTACCGGAATATCGAAAACCTCTAGCCATTTCGACCACGCGTCAACCACGATCAGAAACATCTTGTTGCAAAATGGACCCGCGTAGTCCAGGTGGATCCTACTCCAGGGTTTCGTGGCTTCCGGCCACGACACTGGTGGGATTTTTGGGGAGTTCTTTACAAAACGTCCATGCGGGCCACAACTACGGACAAAAGTTTCAATATTTTCGTCAATTCCGGGCCAGTAGACGTACTTTCTTGCTAGCTGTTTCATCCGCGTTATACCCGGGTGTCCAGCATGTAGCTTCCGCAGTGCATGTGCCCTATATTTAGCCGGCAAAATCACTCGGCCATCGTATATTAAGCAGTCCTGTACAATGAACAACGGATCCTTTCGACTCTTAAAAGCCTTAATACATGCGTGGGTTCTGTCTTCCTCGGGCCAGCCACGCAGTATGAATTCCTTAACCTGTCGTAGTAGTGGGTCGTCCATTGTTGTAACTCTGATGTGCTCGGCTGTGATGGGAACCTGTCGAATAACTTCCCTAAGTTCTGCGTCATCTTCGGCCAGAGTTTGTGCTACCACTATCTCTTCCCGACTTTCTTTGTCTTCGTTGAACCTCGACAACGCGTCTGGGGCTCCAAATTTCTGTGTGAGTATGTACTGAATGGTGAAATCATAGTTCAAGAGGATTGTTGCCCATCGCTGAATCCGTTTCGCAGCAGTCTGCGGTATGCCAGCGTTCGTCCCCAGAAGAAACTTTAAAGGCTGATGATCCGTGTGTAAAGTGAAATTTCTGCTGATGAAATCTTTGGACAGCAAAGATTATAGCCAAAGCCTCTTTTTCTATCTGACTGTAATTTCTTTCAAATTTCGTCAATGAACTCGCAGCATGCACTAGATGCTGAACTTTTCCGTCCAAATTCTTTTGAAGCAAGACTGCGCCCAGTCCATAGTCAGAGGCATCGGCCTGGACGATCGTTTCATTGCTGAACTCGAAATGGGAGAGCATTGTCGAATGATTAATCTTAGTCTTTATCCTCATAAAAACTGCTTGGCACTCCTCTGACCAGACGAATGGGGTATCCCTACACAAAAGTTTATTTAAAGGTCCCTTCAAACTGTGAAGTCCCTCTATGAATGGCCCGTAGTAACTGACAAGACCCATGACGGATCGCAATTCCTTTACATTTTGTGGGGTTTTTATGCTCTGAAATGCCAGCACTCTCTCGGGGTCCGGTGCTCTTCCGTCTGCATTTATTGTGAATCCGAGATAGTGAATTTATTTCCGCAAAAATTTGTTTTTTGTATGTTAATTTTAAATCCATAATTGACGAGATTCTTCATGACTTTGTCCAACCTTTCTAGTAATTCCTCCTCCGAGCGACCAACTACTAGAATGTCGTCTAAGTACGCAACCGCTCCCTGCGTATTCGTATGCATTGTATGCATAACCTGCTGAAAAAGGCTTGGAGCCGTTTTAATGCCGTAATTTGGCCGCGTAAACTTGAATAAACCTTTTGGAGTGTTGATCGTCAGTAGCTCCTTCGATTCCTCCTCCACTTCTATCTGTAGAAAGGCTTCTGAAAGATCAATTCGTGTAAATGACTTTCCACCGTTTAACTTGGCAAACATTTCCTCCACCGTCGGTAAAGGATGGTGGTAATCCTCCAAAACATCGTTTAACCCCGTCGAATAGTCAGCACACAGTCTCAAGTTCCCATTTGGCTTCCTAACCGCTACAAATGGCGCAGCCCATGCAGACTAATTGGTGGGGTAGATGATACCCTTCTCTTGTAAACGTTCCAACTCTTTCTCCACGTCTTCCTGGATTGCAAACGGAACTCGACGACATTGCCTGAAAACTGGTTTCTTGTTTGGTTTAATGCGTAAAACTGCGTTCGTTTTCGTACATTTCTCGACTGACTTTTCCATCATTTTCGCATACTTCTCCCGCGGATTCTGTTCCGTTTCTTGTACTGCGCAGCAGATTCTGTCAAATGGCTGACTCCATAACCCCAACTCGGAGATTGCCTTATTTCCCAGGAGGTCGATCGGACTCTCCGATACGAAGACGTCTGCTAGACAATTTTTATCCCCAAATCCGATACTAGTTGAAAAACTTCCCTTGAATTTCATTTCCGTGCCGTTTGATGCCCTTGCAGTGGCAGGAGTTCGAATAAGACTGGGTGCTCCTATCATCTACCATGTTTCTACCGCTATAATCGTCAGGTCAGGCGCTGTGTCCACTTGAAGCCTGACATCTTTCTCATTTATGATCACGGTTAGGTAGTTTCGGTGTTCACAGCCTAGCACCCGTGCCTCCCCATCAGCAACGGCGTTGCACTGTTTCCTGGGACTTGGCCGTCCTGCTCTGCAGTATGTCGATTTGTGACCAAATCTCAAACATTTGAAACAATTCTGCGTTTTATAGGGGCAGTCGACGACATAGTGCCATCCACCGCACTGCCAGCAGGCAGTCTTTGGTCTTCTGGGAAATGTTTCTCCCTGTGGCGGCCAGTTTTTCCTAATGTCCAACACCTGTACCTGTTGGCTGTTTGTTTCGCCAGTCAAGTTTGTATCCTGTTTAATGTTCGTGAGTCTAAAACTGCTAACTTCTGTACAGTCGTGTTACCATCCTGATCCAGTTTGGACAGTAGCCGCGTGCGTATGTCCGCGTCCTCTGGTAGAGTAAGTGATTTTATGAACAACAGGGCCTTAACTTGGTTTGCTGTTGCTTGCTCTAGATCAGCCTGTTTGTACACATCATTTAGTCTGCTTGCCAAATCAAAATAGTCTTCGTCTACCCTCTTCTCCAATTCAAAACATTCAAAACGTCTGTTAAACAATGACTTCGAATAGGTGAATAAGACTTTCAGGTTTCTCACCGTCTCCGTGAATTCGATTTCGACCGGTTTCTTTGGTAGGACGAATTTTACATACTTCTCGTGTTCCATTCGTCCAAATTTCAGCAACAAAATTTCCACTTTTTATCCGTCAGCAAGACTTTTTTCATCTCTTTCGAACAGTAATTCATATTTTCTGAACCACATATCGAACGTAAAACCGTCGTCAGGGTCGTAGGTGAATTCTGTGATCCTGTCCTCCAGCCACTTCCTTCTGTCATCGTTTCCTGTCTGCTTCCAGTCCTTCTGCATTCCTGCGAGAAAAGCCATACAACTGGCTTGCTGTGCTTCCAACAATTTCTGGAGTTGCTCTTCACTGATCATTTTCGTGTTCACCTGCGTCGCCACTTGTTATATCCCCAATTAGTATGACGCCAGTTCTCTGCGGAATAGAAGACAGACAGGATAGAAGAGAACAGTTCTACTGCGTCAGTCACCCTGTGTATATCAACTCTTCATCCTTCCGTCCGTGGCTTCGTATTTAGGGGTTCAGCCTTCGTCTGGTTTGTGTGTTCCTATTGGTCCATTCCTGAGCGCCCGCATGGGCAGCCCTCGCATGTTGCTGACCCCTGGAGGTCGCGCGTGACTCAGCGGTGTGCTACTGTCTGGCTCGCATGCGGGCATCCTATGCGAGGCTGTCCTGCCGGTTTGCGGTTTTTTGTCAGGCGTGACCTCCGGATGACAGGAACGGTGCGTCATGTTCTGGGCCGTCCTAACACTTCCTTTTACCAAAATTTAATGGTTAGATTGCCTCGGTGTTTAAGGCCTAAACATAAAGGATTGCACACACATATCTAACAAGAATCATCTTCTTAATGGAGCAAAGCGTTTGACAGGTTTTTAGGGACGCGTAGGTTTTAGCCGCAAAATCCTCCGTGATGTGGTGGTATATCCTCTTGAACTAACTAACCGGAAATCGAAGGAGAAGCCACGATTTTGAGGAAAACCCGACAACTTCGCGATTAAATGTGAATTAGTGAGATACTCCGAGTGAGTCCAAAGTGGTCAACGATAAAGGTAGATAGTGTCCACAAAATAGAAAATGAAGTACGCTAGATCATCGAGTTGGAAGCTCAACAGCCTGATTCTATACGCCAATAACCATCATCCCAAATACGTCCTTGAAGTTTTGGCAAGCCACAGGAAGACTAAAAATATCCGCAATCAAGCGATGCTTAAAGTCTAAATCGACTGGGATTCAACTTTCTTCAAGAGATAAAAATAAGAATCGACACTGGGTTTGGGTGAGCGATAACCAAAATCAGCCAACCCCGAGTGCCTAATCCCTATAACAACTGGAGCCTGGCAGCCACTTCCTGCCACGGAATATCCTTAAAGGTCCGATGACAAAAAACGCAAGTTTGCACCTTACGTAAACGTAAATTTCCCTCTATGTCGGTTTAGAGAGGCATTTCGAGTGTATATTTAGCCTTTTAGTATGATTTTGGAGTCAGTGGCGAAAGATGCTGCACATGGAGAAGTTGAGAGAACAATGTGTCGCACAGCAGACAAATACCATAGTATGAAACAAGGACATCTATGTAACAAGCACTAGGTATTTGGAACGAAAGTCTAGGGAGCGAGCTGCCGGTATTTTAAGGGAGGAACCTAAGTCATCAAAAGGTTGACTGACCAACATAGATGGGAAGAGAATGTTCCCGTCCGGTTGTATAAAATGCCGTTCATATTTTTTCTCTAAAGCATCTTTGACCATTTGGTTTTGAACATTCCCCATACTCCATCGTATACAGTCGTAAGTATCAGGATCTATCTCGAAACAGAATACACACTTATTTATACACGACGTTCATAGACACAGAGCAGTTTTCCGGTAGTTTTACGATCAAGACCGGCACTATGTATGAAGGAAAGCCTACTATGATGACCTTTTCACCCAGGAATAGCGCTGGCTCTCTTTATAATTGCAACCAAGGGCCTGCAAGGCGCGCCAAACGCGCAATCACAGCAAAATCTGTTGGGTACGAGGACGAGTCGTGCACTGGATGCTCCTATATTCTGCTGAAAGCCCAAAAACTCGAAAGAGAGCTGGCTGCTTTAAGGGAACACGTGCAGGCGAACGATGGCGGGAAAAACGCGGTTAACAACGCTAGAGTTAATTGAACGAAGGCAAAGAGCAAAACTCCACGACGGTCAAAGAACAAAGTTCGTGAAAAACCTCGGTGCAAGGACGCAGATACTTATGAAGATAGGATAATAGTAATGGAGTCTCTTGTTTCTATGGAAGACATCCGAAGCGAACCATCGACTGCCCCCAGCCATTCCGTGTGTTAAATAGAATCCTCTGTTGAAGATGAGGAAACAGACTCGTGGCAAGGTGGAATGGGTAGGCGTCACAAGAGGACTATAAAGCCCAAGACGACTCCTGCGGGTCTCCCGAGACCTTCAGCTGACAAGGCGGCTGGAAACAGAACAAATGAACCCCTTGATCGGCAGCATTGTATAGTCATTAAGGGCCTATCAAAGTCGAATGCTCCTAACCCGAAGGAGAGAATTTCCACTGACCTTGATGTGTTTCAACACCTACTGAACAAAATGCCTTATTCTAATGGAAAGTTAACCATTCGCGCGGTCTTCAGGATCGGAAAGAAGGGGAGCGAACAATCGGAAACTGCGCGACCACGACCTCTTAAAATTGTTTTGGGTAGTAAAGAGGGGTCTATATTGTTTCTTTCTAGGAAAAGCAGCCTCTGAAACTCTCACAAGGAATTTCTTTTTCAGCCGGTCAACTTTCCTACAGAGCGTCTGAAGTGCCGCCAGTTAGTGACGGAGGTGAAAAGGAGGCCTGCAGCTAGAGAGAATAATCGAACTATTTTCAGAGGACGAGTGATACAGAGGAATGAGGTGTTGCTTTGGAACCAGCCAGTCGTCATGATGGCGACAGCAACATACTACTGGCAAACCCGAGACAAATCGAACGAAGCACTGTCGAATATTGCAAACTTAAATGCACCAATGCTCACAGCCTCCTTTCCAAGCTCAACCAACTAAGAATACAGGCAGTCGATACGCCTCCGGATTTTCTAGCAATAACAGAAACGTGGCTGTCAGAAAACTTAGGTGATTGCAAAGTAACACTAACAGGATACTGTTATGTATGCAAAACAGAAGGGTAATTGGAAATGGGACGTGTACTGAGTACGATAGGCAGCACAAGTGAGGAGGCTTGGGGAAACGGCCGGGCGTATGTCATAGGCTGATGGGTGGCCAATCAGCAGAAAGAAGGTGTGAACAGGGGTCATGACCTTGATGGTTCGCTTGTCACGTGTTTGTGGCATGATGCCCTGACGGCCCGGACAGGATACGCTGCATCCCTCCACCCTAAAGTGGACATCATGAGGAGAAGGGTAGGAGGGGTAACAGTAAAGGTAATGACAGTTCGACCATCGATTTCGATGATGTCCACCGTGTGTCCCACAGCAGGTGGGAGCAGGGACGGTGACTTGCGCAGGGGTTCATAGTGCCAGTAGACTTGCGCTGCATCTACCTACACTCTCTCCTCCTCCCCGCCTGAGCCCGGTGTCAAGACAGAGTCAAGAAGACCGGAGACGAGGGAGGCCGCAGGTGGATGGCTCGGACGGATCCTCACCTTGGCGTTCCACCACACCCCCTGGTCCACACAACAAATAACCAGGATTTCAACCAACATAACAGAGATTTGGAGGCTGGCACGGCGGAAGCCGCACCTAGCCGTGCCGCCAACGCCTGGCTCGGATCCCACGCTGTGATGGGAATGCCATAAAGGCCACATTAAAAAGGAGCCATTGCAGCCTGACTCTCAGACCGCCTCCAGTCAAGGAGGAGGTCCAAGGTATCCCGTCAGTTGGCAACCTTCCAAGCCACGGCTTTTAGCGCACCGTGATAGCTTCAAGCGCGTCAGATTGTTAATAGTGAGGAAAATGCGCCGAGTCGTCGACCTCACTCTCCCTTCCCATCCCCACACCTCAGCCGCTGTCCGAGCCGGTCAGCAGACTGGAGGGGGAAATGGGCGCGGTGGCTGACACGGTCGACTGACCATGCCTTCGTGCGCCACAGCACGACCTGGCCCCCCATACACAAACACCAGGATTTCACACAACGGGGGTTGAACGGCGTGTCTCTCACTTGCGTGAGAGGGCCGTGGAAGGTGCTGTTTCAGCTCGCTGCCCAGCCCACCAGTCCGCCACTATACATAACACATACACACACAACGCGACGAACTGCGTGAACCGAGAGCGGGCGTCAATCAGCAACCTTCCTATCCACGACGCTTGACGTGTCGGGATAGTCTCAGACTCAAGTGACCCCTGCAGCCGAAGCCGCATGAGGACCGAGTCGAGATGCACACTTCCCACTTGCTTGGGAGGTGACAGTTGGGTGCATGAGGTGTGGG
The DNA here is from genome assembly GCA_902702965.1 of Spirometra erinaceieuropaei. Taxonomy (NCBI): domain Eukaryota; kingdom Metazoa; phylum Platyhelminthes; class Cestoda; order Diphyllobothriidea; family Diphyllobothriidae; genus Spirometra; species Spirometra erinaceieuropaei. The sequence continues at coordinate 82,669 of CACRXP010000250.1, read as the reverse complement.
AGTGTTGATGTGTGGTGGGGTGATGGTGGAGGAGGGTAGGGAGTGAGTGAATGTGTGGTTTGGCCGGCGGTTGTCTACCGCAGGTCGTCGTGGATGCGCATGTGGCCGAATAGGCCCATGCGATGCCTGAAGGTGCGAGGGCAGTGTGGGCAGTTGAGACGAGCTTGGTGAGTATAGGTTGGTGCTCCAGTCTCTGTGCGATGGATTCGCGAGTGACCGACCAGGCCGATGCGTGAGATGAATGTGCGTGGACAGTGTGGGCATGAGAAATCGGCGGTGTCAGTGTCACCTACAGAGGAAGTGGTGGTGGTGGTGGTGGTGGTGGCGCAGACGGGTGGAGCGGGTGTGGGGTTTTGCACGGTGGATGCGTCGGATGTGGTCGCTACTGACTGCCAAAGAGCACTGCTTCCTTGATGTGATCTTGGTATTGAATCCCATGGACGCCATTGGTGGCAGCAACCACTCTTCTATTTTAGCTGCATTGCAGATAGCCTATCGTGGCGCTGAACAACAGGGGTCCTTTAAAATAAGCGGGCAGTAGGTATAAATGGTGAACTAGGTCCGAGGTGTAAAAAGTTGAGCCAAGAGTGAGAGCGAAAACAAATCGCGTAACGTACGTGGGGGTTTACAGAAGCGGCCAGGTCACTCGACAATCTTCCAGGGTCAGTACACGTGGCTTGCAGCCCAACTTCCTTGACACATACACCGTAGTCATCAGCAGTACAGGTAGCTGTGTCTTGCCGGCCGACAAACAGCCTGACTCTCAGGTCTTGAAGTTCACTCTGAAGTTGAGCGAGACGATCGACAGCAATCACATCAAAACCGATATCCGACGGAAGCGTGGACGTGCTACGGTTGGTTAACGTCTTCTTTTGCTTGGATATAGCGTCGTTGGACTCAAGTAACACCTTCTTCAAACTTCTCTTCCCATCCGAAAGAGCCAGGGTTTCCTCGCGAGCATTGCGTGCTCGAAGTTGTCTGCCTTGATCTCTTTATAGCCACAGTCCTGGATGGCGAGAGTCAGATTAGTAATAAAATCACGGACACATTGACTGGATTCTTGAAGCATTTGACAAAACCGATAACGACTGAGAAA
>CACRXP010000250.1:60868-78628 GCA_902702965.1 Spirometra erinaceieuropaei | reverse complement strand
ATGGTTCGCTTGTCACGTGTTTGTGGCATGATGCCCTGACGGCCCGGACAGGATACGCTGCAGATACCAATTGATAGGGAGAGACATTAGAATCCGCCATGATGGAGGAGTTGCCATGCATGTAAGGAGCAACTTAAGAGTGTGTGAGAGGACCGGCAAGTTTCTCGACGACACAAAGGCCATTTGGCTGATTATAAAGACACGGGGATCACAGTCCCTCGAAGCTGTATCTATCTACCGGCCCCCTTAGGCCGATCCCGACCCAGATACTTGTCTACTGGAAAGCATAATAGAGATCGCCACTCGACCATACGTTGTTCTCATGGGAATTTAATGCCCTCTGCATTCAATGGAGCGACATGCAGGCGAAGTGCTTGAAGTATGCCTTCGGTTACCGTCTCCTAAAGACAACCCTTGAAGTGCTTCTCACGCAAACTGTCCTGTTCTCAACTAAAGCGCTTGGATTGTAACAGACTAGCTGTTCGGACCCTGGCTTCACTAAAGATACTGACAGTATATACGAGGTGTACTACGTACCTTCGGTCGGACGAAGTGATCACGCAATACTTTTGTGGGATTACGAACTATATTCTGCACCATATGCAGGAACCGAGACAAGGCACAATATATGGAACGAGGACTTTTGCCAAATGAGAGCTGAGGCATCACAAACAGACTGGGATATTCTCTTTCCGGAAACGTTAGCGAGGAGTGGAATTTATTCAAGAATCGGTTGCTGTAACTATTGAAGAGCCACTGTCCCTTATCGAAGCCTAGGACACCCAACCGCGCTCGGTAACTAACAAAGGTATTAAAAAGGAGATCAAAAAGAAAGGAAGGCTTTGGAAGAAGTTTCGCGAGAACAACGACAATGCAACGATTACAGATTATAAAATTCGAAGAAATAAAGTGAAGACCTTGATTTTCAAGAGGCGGCGGGATTTCGGGAGTAATTTGTTCGACCGAACCGTTAAAAATCCGAAATCGCTCCACGGCTATTTGCGCAAGAGCACCCGTAACAGTAATCTCACTCCTATCATGAGGAGACATGACAGTCTGGAGATATCGGACAACACAAACAAAGCTGAGCACTTTTCTCAGTTTCCCGAATCTGTTTTCACAAGAGAAACAGACTTTTTTCCATCTAAGTCTGAGAACATTGGAGATCCGACTATTTAAAGCATTGTGTTTCGAGAAGACATTTTGAAAGAACTAAAATGCCTGAAGGAATGTACATCTCCCGGTTCGGACACGATCCCCGCAAAACTGTTCTCTGAGCTTGCCCGACAGTTGGCCAAATCACTATCCATTCTGTGCCAGAAATCGTTTGATGCCGGGATCCTTCACACATACTGGAAGACGGTGCACATTACACCCCTTTACAGTAACAGTAGTCGTGCTCTTGCGACGAACTACAGACCCGTCAGCTGCAAAGTGATAGAGAAGACCATTAAAAGGGGGTTGATGACATATTTGGAAGCCAACAACCTCTTGTCCAATGCAAAATACAGCTTTCGTAAGGGAAGGTCATGTGTAACAAACTGGCTGCCGTTAAAGGCCACATCCACGTGCATTTATTCATTCACCTGCTCCTGTGGAGCGGGATATATTGGCCGTACAACCAGGCGTCTGGAAAAGAGAATACACGAACACATGCCTGCCTGGCTAGGTAGAGGTGAACATCGATCGACTTCGAGTTCAATTCTCGCACATCTAATCGACACGAACCATCAAACCGACGCTAAAGAAGCTTTTTAAATTATCTACCGGGCACCGGCACACTACTCTAAAGGCCTGCGCAAACGGGTGCTAGTCACAGCCGAAGAAGTGGCCATTCGACTGACGAACCCAGCACTCTGTTGTCAGAAGACGCTGACACAAGCAGTCTGTCTGCCCTGGCCGACTCCAGACGGTGATCGCACGCCGTACCGACGCACTGAGAGCAGTCACATGCACTCACAGCGCCTACAATCCAACCGGAACCCCTCTACTTCCCCCCCTCCCACTCCAACTCCTTCCCTCCTCCCACCCCAACTACATCGTCCTCAACACGCTGACTCCGTCATGCGGGCGGCGTGAGAACATGGAGTCCGATTAACTCTGCCCCCGAGACGCATTTATACCCTGTCGACGATTAGACTGATCATTTCCCTTATAATTGTACAGGCCTTATGAGAATTTACCGAAAACATATGTTAGCCAATTGACTTTACAACAAGCAAAGCTGGACAAGAGCACTCGATGCGAAAAACACTGGGAATGTTTATTCAGTTTAATTTTTTCGGTTTATTTGGGACGGATAATAGGCAAAGCCTTTGAAAACCCTAGTGATTGCATGTCAGCTCGTAAGAAATAACTGTACACGAACAATAGAAATATTCGCTATATAAACAATACTTGATTCATCTGAGTAGCATTGTCTCTGAAAAAATAATTGCGGGGTCGCGGGTTGTTTAGCTCAGATTCATACTGTCGAGGGAAAACAGGGGACACAAATAATCATCCAAACGTTTCCTGAAGAGTTACAGAAACGTCGTCTCCACGACTGACTGAGAGAGATCATTCCATTCCTCCACTACCCTCTGCGTGAAAAACTCAGAACGAAGATTCAGCCTGGACATTGTTGTCCGTAACTTCATCGAGTGACCACGAAGCTTGGATGAAATGTGCCACTGAAACATGTCCTCAAAGCCAAGTTCATGATCAAGGTCATCTATTATCTTGTAGACGAGGGTATGATCACCTATTTGCTGCCTGTAACACAGAGGGAATAAATTAAGGCAATTCAGTCTGTCCGTGTAGGATTGGCTTTTTAGACCGTTTACCAACTTTGTTGCACGACGTTGTGCCCGTTCGATGAATGTTTCGTCCTTTACTAGCCATGGCCGCCATGTTTGTATGCCACATTCTAAGTGGGGTCGAACAAAAGTGCCGTAAACTCTCCCAAAAAGGTCTTGGTCAAAGGTTACGAACGCCCTTTTAACTGCATGGAGCACTCCCATGGCATTTTTTGCAGCCTTGTTGCGCTGCAGTGTTGGTTTCAGGTTGTTCTGTATCCAAACCCCGAGATCCTTCTGTGAAGATCCTACGGGAGGTGTAATGTCCTTCAGGGGATATGCCTTCAGGCTCAGTCTAATGACAGTTGGTCGGACGCAGATGAAGGATGGCGCACAACTGCACACTGAAATCCAGAAACCATTTCTCCGACCACACTTGCAGTCGGTGTAGATTGTTTTGGAGGGCTGTCTGGTCATTTGGACTCTTAATGACTTGCCAGAGTTCAGACTTGCAACATTTGCTTATCTGTACAAGCACAAAGGCAAGAGTCAAGTCAGCGAAAATCACTGGTAGAGGGGCGCTCACCAATCCTTCTTACGGAAGTCACTCGTTTCGTTGTGCCTTACAGGCTCTCTCTCGAACCCAACCAGCAGCCACAGAGCGGCGCATGATGTAGGCAGAATGGTATTACTGACAAAGGCAAGGGAGATAGGAATGGCCGTTTCTGGCTTATTAGCCATCGTCAGTTAGTCATGCCCAACCCCGAAGTGTTGAACACCTGAGGCTCGAACTCGCGACCCGCTAGTTAGAAGTCCAACGCCTCTAACCACCGGAGCACGGGCTAGTTGTCCTGTCGGTTTGGATCGGGAATACACAATGGTAGAGGCGCGCTCACCCATCGATCTTACGGAGTTCACTCGTTCCGTTGTGCCTTACGGCCCCTATATCATGCGCCGCTGTGCGGCTGCTGGTTGGGCTCGGGAGAGAGCCCGTAAGGCACAACGAAGTGTTCCACGCTTCGGGGTTGGGTATGACTGGTTAACGACGACTAATATGCTAGACTTGGCATCGCCTAGATCGAGGTCAGTCGGCACAGTACACTGCGTAGACAGCGATGGAAATTTTTGGAGCTAGCCGGGTAGCAGCGGCCGAAGCGAAGCGGTTCGCTGGGCCCAAGTGTCCAAGACAAAGGATGCAAGCCTTCATCCGGTACCACCGCATTCACATTTTTGACAGACATTCCGGATACAGGCTAGCCTCGTCAGAGTTAATATGGACTCAGTAGCGTCAACAAGGTCAACAGGTTTCCCGTCCCTCAAAGCAAAATCGCCACCGTCACCATTGAGGGCAATCCTCCCATCCTGCCCCAGTCACCACCACCGTCTTTCACATCAGCGATTTAGATCTAATTTCTATCTGCCCCTATGCGGCGACCATTGAACGAGTGCCCAGAGCTCCGACATACACCAGTTACAAGCGCCTCACTTGTTCACACTGACCCAAGACATTCTGACACTGCATAAGTATTTCCAGCCATATTTGCATGCAAAAGGATCTCTAGTATAACAGCATAATCCAGACCCTCAGAATACTTCGTTCTACCTACACGAACCCCATCAACGGCATACCACACAATCACGCATGCGGTACAATTCTTCGAATCCCGCACAACAGATGGTACGGCGCATGCGGGAATGTGAAAATTCCATTTACGATAAGGGGGAGTCCTTCTGTGTGACCCGGCATGTACGTGACAAAGACCAGGTCGTGTGTGTGGTACGAGCAGACGGGCCGCTCAGCCCTGCCAGCCACTGGGTCCACGCCTGCCTCTGGTCTTAACTCTGTTCTGTCGTCCGAGCATGGTGAGTGAGGGAGAGGTAGATGCATCGCAAGCCCGCCTCACTATAAGGAAAATCCCGCCTAGGTCTCGTGGGACGTTGATGAACGTCGCAAATTGTGACAGCCAAACTGTCGTCTGGACGTCCGCACACCGAGAAACTACAATTGTTGTACACATAGTTATGGTCGGGATAACAGTGCACGCGGTCCGTCGACACTTGCTGTCTCAGATCTGCAGAAAATCCTCTCAACATATATATTCGCGCACTAAAGCCATGGAAAATAACATATAAGATCTCCTCAAGCGCATCCTATATTCGAATCCTAAGCCTTACATCATAACATCCCATTCGACTGCGCCAGTGGAGACAATGGCGCAATATAATGAGCTCGAAGAATTTCTTGCGGATAAGAAGGGTCAATGAAAGACGGTGCCTGATGTCTACTGGTAAACCCTTTTGACCGGTTCTCCTGGGACCGACCTATACAGAGGCTACGAACTCCGTTTGTTAGTTGTGGAAAATTAAAGGCGGTTGGTCGGGAAAAACGAGCATTCAAAGGGGGGAGGGCAGTGGTAGAATAGGCTGTACATGTCATGTAAAGACAGCAATCGTGGAAAACGGTAGAAAGAAGTGGGCAGTTTATCGAATACGCCGCTTCTTTGTTTTTGTTGACATCCAACCCTCGTCGTCCTCCTCGGAACTTTCGTCTTCGCAAAGCTTCTCCCTAAAGTAATCCTGGAGATATTGTTCCGATTGCTTTTTCAGTGAGACAGGATCCTTGAGCCAGGATTTTTTACTTTCAGCTACAACATCTGAAAAGGCAAAAGGTAGGCTCAGTAACATCATTCAAAAAGCGTAACTCAAGCCTGGGTGGTTTTACTACAAAGTCTAGCTGTGAGAAGTTTGCGTGAGACATTACTAGGTCCTAGAAGTAAACATGAAACTTTTGCGGAAACGAAGACAAGGAATGGCCAGTTATGGCTTATTTATCCTCATCGACCATCCACAGCCCGAATCCGGACTGGAACCTGAGAACGGGAAGGAGCGAGTCGGACACCAAGCTGTTTTTCAATGCACGCTCTACTACTCTATTACGTCTTGACGGCTGCGATCAACGATGCCCAGCATCGCATGTGAGTAGGGTTCACAGACTTGCCGTGGCAGCAGGACTGAAGTGGGTTACGGGGCACGGCCGGTTGACAGGAAAGAAACGGCTGTTTCCGCCTTCTACGCAACAGTCGCTAGCAAACGTCGTGCGTTAATTGCTTATCGCTCTGTCACTGTTTGCGTGGGCCCCAGGTCTAGACCCTCGAAGCAAAGTAGAAGTGCATATTCGTCCTATAGCCAGGACAGACTGGATACATGCACTAGTGGTAACTCGCAGATTAGTAGCTTGCCTTTCAGAGGAAGCTTCTTCCTGCCATGTTAAATAAATTTGCTCATAAAAATAAACATTTACCTAGGAGCACGGAACTTTGGGGTCTGCATGAATTAACTGCTAGGGCACATGTCTACGGCCAATTAATTTGAAGACGACAGTCGAATCTATCTAGCTCGAAATGACTCGTCCGTCTCGTTATGTTTTCATTCAAACGGACCGTCATAGCATCTCGATAATTCCCGCCTATAAATGAGCAGCCACGGATATTTTAGATGAGTACAAGGGAATAAAGTCCGACGAGAACGTGTAGACAGCGGTCAAACGCGACAAAGTCAAAGACAGTCTTACTTCGTTGGAGAACCCGCCAGGTGATACAAGGGAGTGCTACCAGGTTGGCACCAAGCCTGTTTGACAGAATGCTACTACGAGCAATAGTGCTTGTCTTTGGATGCCGCTGCCTTAGCCTAAAAACTTCAGCTATTTCCGGTTAGAAATTTTGTTCGGAAACAGACCGACGTGGCCCTTGAGCTCCAGCACAGCTTAACAAGGGGGAGTAAAGCCTAAAATGAATACCAGATTGTTGTTATCAGTTTCAAGAAGGCGATGTTTTCATCTGGATGTTCACATAAAGATACTTCGGCGGGAGCAACACAACAAGGAAGGTATGGCTAGTCATATATGTCAATTAAATAAACACTACATTTTGGCGAACATAAGAAGTGCAGGGTGGGAAGAAGACAACTTAGACGAAAGGATAAGTGCTGTCATCTAACTGTCTCGAAATATGCAACTCGATTGGCTTTCTAAAGAAAAGAAATTTTGGACGTCTTCAATTTGTTTGAAGATGGAATGATAGAACAACTTGGTTTCCAGAATTAAGGACAATTCTCGATTACTGACATCTCTGAGCAGTTGTAACAGAAGTGGTATTCGAAGTAGGGGATATCGGGTCATGGCAATCGTATGGCACGAAAGTGGGTGGCCCTATCTTATCTCCAGCCAGCTTGACTCAGGCTTCCCACCGGTAGAGATGTGGAAGGTGTAGCTAGGACCGTAGCGAGCACACGAGATGGAGAGGACGAACAAATATGGATTCAAGAGTCAAAACAAGAATACCCTACAACGGGACTTTATTCATCTTACAATTGACGTACTGGGACTAAAACGAGAAATAGAAAAGTAGTAGATAAGATGGAATTTAACCAGGGGCTTATGCTAGCATGATATAAGGGAAAATGCATGACCGGCGAAGCGCAAGCTCCCTACCCTGCGATAATCCAAATCATGTTTAATCTGCTACTGCCTCTTCAGGTAATAAACGTTATCCAGCGCACAGCGGCTGTGAGCGGCATCGTCAACAACGGCAAATGGCCTAAAATTACCCGTTTGCATATTCTTTGCATGTTGCGATCGTACTTCCAAAAACATATACATATGACATTATGACATCTATCAGTATAGAAAAATTATAAAAAACAACTTACGAGAAAAGGAGGCCTTCCGGACGGGAAGAGCGTAGGCAGAATTCATAGGAGTGTTCAGCAAGGACGTTACGGAGGATGGAGTTTTGTAGCCCACAATGGCAGTTGTGCTCGACTAAAGATAAAGAAGGCCATGTACGCGAACACAATTAGAAAAAGACCGGTCTCCTTGCAGTTGAGCAGGTGGTTTAACATACCTTGTCGTATCTGAAGTGGTTTATTGGACCAAATTTTGAAAAGAGGGCAAATATTGTTGGCTGAGGATTACAATTTTGGTATCATCAAGAATAGGCATACCTTTGTGTAGAATGGCGACACATTTACCACTTTTACCTTGAGCGGTGAAAGTTCTCTCACGTATAGAAAATGTTCAGTTCCCTTTTCGGGCGCCAGTCTGATCGCTGAAATGCAATTAAATTTTTGGCAAAAATTCATGACAATGAAATAAGAAAGACTTTGGAAATAGATTATGGTTTGGTCTGAAAATCGATAAGTGCATACTTAAATAAATAAATGCTTACTGGTAGAGGGGCGCTCACCGATCGTTCTTACGGAACTCACTCGTTCTGTTGTGCCTTACGGGCTTTCTCCCGAGCCTAACCAGCTGCCGCACAGCGGCGCGTGGTATAGGCAGAATGTTATAATAATCAACAAAGGCAAGGGTCGCGAGTTCGGTCCTCAGGTGTTACACACATCGGGGTTGGGTATGACTGGCCTACGACGGCCAATAAGCCTGAAATGGCCATTTCAGTCTTTTTCGGTAATAACATTCTGCCCATAAGTACTTAGGTGGGTCTCCCAGAAAGTCGTATCTGGATGAAGTGAAAAGCTTCACTTTTATATTAAAGAAATATCTATACACTCTTTGTTGACTGACTTATACTTCTAAAATAAAGGAGTCCATTTCTGGCATGTCCTGAGGTCATCGGCATAAATAAAAGGTATCAATTTTTGAGTTCGGTCGAAATATCGTTGATGTAAAGAAGGAAGAGTAGTGGACCCAGAACCGTGCCCTGAAATACCCCACTCGTGAGCGAGTGTGGTGTCGAGTAGCTATTACTAACAATGACTTTTCAATGACGGTTGGAGGGGTAGGTCACGGTGAAGTCGAGTAGAAGTGGCCGGATGCTGTGTGCTCCCTATATTACCAAAAGCCGTCTATGGAGTCCCTTGTCGAAGGTTTTACTAAAAGCAAAGCAGATTACTATTGACTGCTGTTCACTACGAAGGGAAGTGATTAAATTAAGAATGGCTAAGTGGCAAGTTTCGCGGAATTTTTTCAGGTAAAACCCATGCTGATTAGAGCTCAGAAGCTGATTAGCTGGACAGAAGTCAAGAACTTTATTGGAAATCGGAGTATTTGGTGGGAATCAGCATACTATTGTCTGAAGAGTGGGTGACTTGAGTGAATCGAAAAATGCCGTTAAAGTACGCATCTTACAAATAGAAATGCCCCAAAGGTGGGTCTATATTGGATGAAGAGTACTAGTAATAAAATAAAGTGGATTAGCAAACTGGGGGAAAAATTAGACGAGCTGCCCTAATAGGTAAGTGAACGAAGGCCAATTATCGTATTGAGACAAAGAGGCTGCATTACGCACACGCCAGCCGGATGAGTTCTAAGGATTCTGTCCAAATGGACGGATAGGAGACTGCTCCTAGTCGCTCTTTAGCTTAGGCCATAAAAGCTGCTCCAATACTCATCGTCGCTGATGATGAAATAGAGTGAGTATTTTTTGTCAGGCGAATAGAATGCTGGTTCCAGCGACCGCGTTTCCTCCAACTACCTGAACCAGATAATCTGCTCCAACTGAATTGGCTGAAAGCATCAAAGGCAGACGTGACAATGCAAGAGGCACTTCATCCGGTTTCTCAGCTCGACAGGGTCGGCCCATTTAGCAACCACGCAGGTCAATGAGGCCCCGATGACCAAGTATAACTATGGCAGAAACTTACCAAACACCGAGCTCCTTGAGTCCACAGCGGAAGTCAAAAACAACAAAACACATTGTGGGGACTGCCTTCAAGCGTAAAGCTGTCAATGCTGTAAGTGCTGCTCAATAGCTGAAGTTAAATAACTGCATGATTTGAACCAGATTTTGAAGACAGAAACCGTTGCCACAGACTAGATGGACACTGTAGTTGATCTGATCTTTAAAAAAGACACAGACACCTGTGAGAATCACTGTGGCGAAAGTCATCTTGACGTTTCCGCAAAACCCTTGGCAATTATCCCTCTCCATCACCTCACCTCCTGTCGTGACGTTTAGACAAGAACGAATCGTTTCGGGTTTCGACCGGAGTGAGTGCTGATTAGCACTTTTCCCTTCATCAAACCCCACAATACCGTCCCCGCTGCTAGCAGTGTACCAGTCCGTTTCGTGGATTTTGCTCCAAAACTTGAATCGGTACACCGAGTTCTTGCTAGTCGACGTCATCGCATCCAGTACTTCGCATTATTCAAACCTACTCTCGCAGATCAAGGACAAAAGTCTGCATAAATAACGTTGGAAGTTTCCACGCCAGTTATCGATTAATAAATATCTCTATCGCGCTGTTTGGTAAGTAATGCTGATGCATACACGAAGACGACGGTGATCTTCGCAAAGTGACCCATAGTCGCCCATAGGCCATCCATTCACTGACTGATCCACAGGCAGGTAGTGCACAGTTCGCTTGCTGAGAGAGGGCAATCGCCACACCGTGTCTACCAGAGGAGTCGCGTGGACTGCTGATTACAGGGTGAAGTGTGGGTCGACTCCTGAGATCTTCATTTCCCGAGCCCCAGAGTCGGAAATCCGGACTTTGGACAGACAACAGACATCCACATTGTATTAATGAAGACTGTGCGTCGTCAGACTTTGCGTACCTGGGTCTAGAAACGTTTGAACATTTCCGCATCTAACATCCAAGGTCTGTTCCAGATTGAATAGTCTAGATCGCACACTATTCGCCCATAAGACTGGGTCAGGGTTGCGGAGCGCGACCGCTCGCGATGGCGTCAGACCATGGATCGTAATACTGTATTCAAACATATTTTCACGAGGTTTGTTGGGAATTATGAGTACAGACGGACCCCAAACAACAGCTCGGACTGTTTTGTCGAGGTTGTCCCATCTAACTATTCGGTTTAAAAACTAACCACAAGGCAACGGTAGCAAGCAAACTTATTTAATGGCGGTTCACGGTCGCTATGTCGCAGTGCGGTCATCGGGTTTTGCAACATTTTATAAGGTTTGCCAGACCCGAGTCCTTTGCACCCTGGTAGCACTGTCGATATCGGTCAGCAACAGCTTATCCGTCTGGCCAGAGAGACTGCTTACTTAGCAACTAACCTTCTATGAGGGCCGTTTTACTATCTGCCACCTGTGGACACGCCGGGCGGCCGGCAACTAGGGCAACGGGTTACCCGTCTTCCCGAGGTACTCACGATAAGAACAGTATGCTCGGGAAACTTACTTGATCACATACAGCAAAGGGACAATTGGCCTTCGACTCCGTAAATTACCGAATGTTCCTTGTCTTTCAGTAGGCTTTAAAGCACGAGGATAATGGCTAAAAGTATTTCAAAAATTTCAGATGTGTGACAACGCTCTCCTATTTAATTGTATGCCAGTAGATATCACAAGTTGTGCGGAATCCCGCAATTCGATATACACCTCAACAATAGTGATACTGACGATGGCTGTAGAAAACTTTATAAGGTGCAAAGCGACAAACGCGGAAAAAATAATAATCGTGAAACTGGCCGAGCAGAATCCATGTATTAATACATGGATTGCGGCAATTGCACCAGGGAATAGGCACAGTTTGTCCATGTAATACAGCTGATTGCTAATAGGACCGACAACAAAAGACTGCAGTGAGAGGAACTACAAACAAACTCTAAAGTCCTATAGCTATAGGATATAGGTAGTGCAAGACTTAGCTCCACGTAATTGACGATGAAAAATAGGACAAAACAAACGATATAAAACTTACAAACCCACCAGTAAAACCATTAATCACAAGTGGAAATGCAGACATTACGCAAAATCCGAGGAAAGGCAACCTAAATGCGTCAGCCCATGTGAAAGCCTATGATTGGCTAGTAATGTCAACACCTGACACCACGCTCCTTTGCATACAGTCAAAAACCAACGTATTAAGAGTCGGGAAATCAAACATTTAGAGAAACATAACGATGTAATATTCGAGAAATAAAAGGGAATTCTGTCGAACAAATGAAAGACTATTTAGTAAAAATGACACTGCTGCCATATCTAGCTTATGACTGTCAATACCTGCCACTAGCCGTCCATTCCTCAATTCAAATAGTTCACAGAAGGGGACATGCCATGACTGGTATTCTTGGCTAACTGCCGCAAACAACATGTTTTCTCGCAATTCATGGATAATTCTCCGAAGCTGTGCAGTAGTATGGCACAGTTTAGTTTATTTAAGCGAAATTCATTTGTGTTCACTTGAACTCCCTAATGGATACTATCAACAGAAATACACCACAAAATTCGGAAAGGAGAGCACCAAACACTTACTGTGGAGACGTCGGAATTGTACAACCTGATGGAATATTTCAAATTATAATAACACCAACAGACGTGTACATGCATAAGTTGGTGTGCCGTGAGTGACATGTCAGCTGTCGACTCTGACGACATGTCCTGCGTGCTTCTCAGCTGGGTATGTATGTATGTATGTATATTGAAGGGTTACAGGCAGAGCCCTAGATGACCCTATTTATGTACAGTGCTTTCGCAGATTCATACTCAAAAATAAAATAAAATTGCAGGCATTTAAAATGTGATTGGGTCACAGTTCAGTCGTAATCATAAGGTAGTGCATGGGGTCACTGTAAATTAGTGCGGAAGATTGTATATGACAGATTTTACAAAGCTGTCTGTGCATAGTTATGCTGTACTGTAGCGGCCGATGACGTCAAGGGTAGCACACACCGGAGTAAGGGAACGCCGAGAAGGACGCTTGGCCTGGATAGACCTGAACGGAGCTGTTAGCATTTCTTGATACACATCCATACACAGAAGAAGAAGGCATGTCGAATAAGAGATAAGGTGTAATAATACGAGCTTGCACGGGGAATCGTATAATAATCGTTAATAGTACAAGTAGGACGGTTACATCGGTAGAATGACCTGTCTGGGTGGAGAGACGATGCGAACATGCCAGCTAGTAAACCGGTGGGGAGCGCAGCGCTGGGGGCAACTGCAGGGAAGGGTCGAGGGAGTGCCGATGTAGCGATGAGGCGAGCGGATCGGACGATACGTTGCGTTACGGTACGACTAGGGGGAAAGGGATCGGCAGAAGAGAGAGGGAGGGACACCGGTTATCTTCACCGACACGCGACTACGCCATCTCCACCCTAGGTCCTCGCGCAAAAAGTGTCACCTCATTCAAACAACTCTGTCCAAGTCCAGGGGCGTTACAGTACAAGCCGATTTCTGTCGAAAACTAGACGAGCAAGTTTTCTTTTAAACACACAAACTGTGTCAGCCGTCACCATCTCGCTTGGAAGCGAGTTCCACGGCCTGACAACCCGCTGGCTGAATGAAAATTTTCGTCGGTCTAAACGCGTGCGTTCATTCCCGACTCTGTATGCATGGCCGCGTAGTTGGTTTGTACGGGCGAACTCAAAAAAACCCTCTGCTCTTAATGAGCAACCCTGGCCGCGAACAATCCGGAACATCCAGAGTAGACTGCAGTTTATTTGTCTATAAGAGAGAAGGAATAGGCCAAGTAAATGCAGTCTCTCCTGATAAAACAGATGCTTTTGACAGTCGACCATCTTTGTCGCTCTGCGTTGCACATGTTCGAGTAAGTTGATATCCTTCCTCATCCATGGTGAAGCTGCTGGCATTCCATACTCTAGATGAGGTCTTACAAAGACACCAAAGAGTCTTTCGAAAGTTCGGGAGGAAATATTTTAAATGCACGTCTGATCCAGTGTAGAGTACTAGTTGCCTTCTGGACCATCTTTCTACAGTGTTCTGATGGCGATAGATTTGTGGTCGTCCATACACCCAGATCTCTGTGTCTTTCCACAGTTTCTAACCTCGTCCCGTCAATATAGTACTGGTGTTTCGGAGAGGCATTGCGGCCGGTGTTCAGGTGCAAAACCACGCATTTGGACACGTTAAACTTCAAAAGCCATCTGTTCGACCAAGCACACAGTTTGCATATGTTCGATTGCAACTTCTCTGCGTCATCATCACACTTGACTTCACTCCATATTTTTATGTCATCCGCGAAAATGAGAGCCTCGAAATTCACTTCGCTGATACAGTCATTAACATAAATCAGGAAGAGTACTCGACCTAAGACAGAACCCTGCGGGACACCACTTTCCACCTTTACCCATTCCGAGGTAGAATTACTAACAACGACTCTTTGTAGTCTGGAGGACAGAAAACTCCTGATCCACTTAAACATTCTCCCTTTAATCCCTACATCCCAGATCTTTTGTAAAAGAAGCCTGTGTGGGACACTGTCAAAGGCCTTCTTGAAGTCAAAAATATGACATCTACTGGGAAACCCTTATCGGTAGCTCGTGTCCATTTCTCGTGCGAGTAAAGAACACTCGTTAGGCAGTAGCGCCCTGGACGAAAGCCGTTTTGGGCATCGCACAATATTTTGTTCTGTTCCAGGTATTTCATCAAGTGTCTTTTGATAATGCGTTCCATTATTTTACACGCGATGCAAGTAAGACTGACAGGACGATAATTTCCGCAGTCAAGTCTTGAGCCTCCTTTATGGATAGGAGTAATGAGTGCGCACTTCCATTCTTCCGGTAGCTCGCCGTCTTCAAATGACTTTTGAAATATTGCGGATAAGGGTTTACACAGTTCATTAGCAAGTTCGCGAAGTGCTAGGGCGGGAATTCTATCTGGGCCAGGCGATTTGGCAGGTTTCAGCCGGAGTAGCTCGGCCCTAACTATGGTAGATGAAAAGAGTGGTTCCTCGGTTAAGGAGGGTAGGGAGGGGATAGGATGGGTAAGGATACTGGGAGGAGAGGTTGGTTGGCGAATGGATGGATGGGCAAATATAGCACTAGGTTCTCGGGTGAAGACGGACTGAAAGAAGTCGGAATGGAGGGACGCTTTATATAAATAAATATAAATAAATAAATTTTAATTTAATGCCAGTTTACAGGCATTGTCAAGGAAAGCGATTAAACACAAATACGACCAGCAGTAAAAAAAACTCCTGAGCTTATGGCATAAAAATATAGTTGATGGTGGTTTTTGTGGTTTGGAGGGCTCAGGAGAAAAAAAACTGTCGGCGGTGGTAGAATATCGACCGTCAAGAAGGGGAGAGGTTGCACGGTATCGGAGATTATCGGACGTCAAATTCCTTTCATGAAGTTGGGGATAGCCAAAGTAGAGGCGTGGAGGAACAGCTGGTGAGACCGGCCATAGTGTTCAGAGACCACAAACGCCATCGGTACGGTACAGTCGATCAGTAGATTCAGCACCCAAAATTTGTGGAAGAATTTCTGAATGCAAAAATCGAATAATAGTTCTCTTAAATAAAGAATAATTTTGCAGAGTTTTCATGGGTAGTTTATTCCAAATAACATTTGCATTTACAGAAAAGAACCGACGATATTTAACAGTACGTGCCAGAGGCAGAAATAAGAAGACCTCACGGTGACTGTTACGTCGTGGGTGGATATGATGTCTTAAAGAGGTGAGCGGGTTAAATGTGTGATTATATAAGAGTTTAAATAGCAAAAATAGTCCCTTTTGTAATCTACGGAACCATAAAGGATCGAGGCCTGTAAGCCGGCAACGTTCTTGGTAAGACAAATGTCGGTGTTCTGGGGTTAAAATTTTCTTAGTAAAAAAGTGTTGAACGGATTCTATTTTCTTCCGCTCAGTAGCACGCATGAGGCTAAATGAAAACGAACAGTATTCCAGACCAGGTCTAACGTACATGTTGAAAAGGCGCATTCTAATGTCCCTAGTTATAAAATTTCGGAGGATAAACCCGGTCGTTCTACGTGCTTTGGAGACTATCAAGGCACAGTGCTCCGAGAGATTAAGACTCTTGGAGTATGATACGCCCAAATCCCTTATAACCCCTGGCACATTTATTGCGTGACCTTCAATACTTAGTTGAGGTTGGCGGTCGTCGCCAACCACCATGACTGAACACATATGCCAAGAAATCGAAAGGCGCCATGTGCGGCACCACTGGGCGAAAGCCTGTAGATCGCTCTTTAGGAGCTCAAGCACGATGTCATGATCTGCCGGCCTATATCGATATGCAACTTTAAGATCATCGGCATACATGAAAGGCTTACCATTCTGAAATAAATCGGGTACATCATTAACGAAAAGGCAAAATAAAAGCGGGCCGAGTACACTACCCTGAATGACTCCACTCCTCACACGTGTGAGGTTGGAGATGGTATTGGAAATCTTAACTCGTTGTGTGCGAGTGCCCAGGTAAGAGGATATAAAATTCAAAAGTTTGCCACCTATTCCGAAAGAGGACAATTTCAAGAGGAGAAGAGCATGGTCAACACGGTCAAAAGCCTTAGTGAAATCGAAATATACTGTGTAAAGAGCAAAACCATGGTCCCTAGATTGGAGAACATAGTCAAAGAAAGAGAGTTGACAGGTGTCACAAGATCGAGCTTTGAGGAATCCATGCTGAGCAACACTCAGTAAGTTGTTCGCCGTTAAGTGACACATCATCTTATCCTTGATCAATGTCTCTAAGATTTTCGAAACTGCAGGGAGGGTGTTTATTGGCCGAAAGTCATCAAATGATGTAGACTTGCCGTGCTTAGGAATGGGCAAAATGTGTGATTCCTTCCATAAGGTAGGATAAGTTTCACTTTCAAGAGCAAGATTAAATATCTTGCATAAGAGGGATGGGAAGATCGTGTTTGCATCGGCTTTTAAAATGCTTACTGGGACACCATCAGGGCCTGGACTATAAGATTGACGAAAACGCCGAATCGCAACAGTCACATCCCATGGAGTGAAAGTTATAGTTTCTAGAACTGCCCCAGTCAATGACTGGATGGTCGGAAGCGGAGTGGTCGAGTCTTCAATAAACGTTTTGGACAGGAAATCATTGAAGCTATCCGCGGTTAACTGGGCATCAACTATGGGATTTCCGAGATCGTCTCGAAGGATGGGATACTGCGTCTTTCTCTGAGTTCGTATTTTTCTAGAGAAAAGTTTCGAGACACTTAACGAATGGTTTTCGGTAAAGTGGACCTCTTCGGCTAGCTGTTTTTCTTCAGACAATCTCTTAGCTCGATCAAAAATATCACAAATCAAGGACCGAACAGAAAAATCGTTCTGCAGATGGAAACGACGATAAAGCCTGCGCAATCTGCGACGAAAGGGTAAAGGTAGGAAAATCTCATCCCCAACATAAATAATTTTCTTACGGGGGACAAAACGAGAAATAAGCGGACCCAAAATTTCGTACAGTTTTGCAGTGCAAACATTTACATCCGAACTAAGGAAGAACTCAGTCCAGTCGTAGGAATTAAGGTGTGTTAATAATTCGGTTGAGCGAGTTGATCGGAAATCGCGGAAAAAGTTATACTTTTGGGACGACATTTCGTCAGCCTCGAATTCCAACGTTGAAACAACTATGTCATGGTCTGAGCCCCCGAGTGGGCCTAGGGATGACACTGACGATGGCAAGCAGCCTCTACAGAAAATTAAGTCAAGTATACTTGAGCCTCGGGTGGGAAAATCAACAACCTGAGTCCACATCCCGACATCCACAGCCTCAAGAAAGTCATCGAACCTTCTGGGGCCTGAAGGCGGAGACCAGCGGACTTCAGGGAGATTAAAATCACCCGCAACCAGTTGATACTTAAAACTTAAGTCGGCCGCAGCATGAAATGCCTGTGAGAGTAAGCGATCAAAATTGTCATCGGCGTTGGGAGGGCGATAGACGCAGCCAACGAGTAAGGAGAACTTATTTTTTAGTGCAACCTGGAGCCAGCAGCTGCCTTCTACCGCTGAAAAGTGCGGGAAGTCCAACGGCAAACATGTAAGTGTTTGCTTATCGTAGACGCAGCTGCCCCCACCACGGCTATCTTGGCGATCATTTCGAATGCAATCATAGCCTAGAAGCGAGAGTTCGGAGTCAGCTACTGAGGCTGATGCCCACGTCTCAGTTACTAAAACAATATCAGGACAATGGACGAAAACCTGAGTCTGAAGCAAAGGCATCTTATTAAGCAAGGATCTGGCATTTAAAACAAAAAGTTTGAAGGGAAAGGCTGTTAGTT
>CACRXP010000250.1:45915-59843 GCA_902702965.1 Spirometra erinaceieuropaei | reverse complement strand
TTTGTGAGTTAATCAGCTCTGCAGACGGTGAAGAACATAAGCTGGCACCTGCTATGTCTTCAGTCACGATTTTAGCACCCAGAGACGGTGGGGAGGCTGCAAGCTTTCGCCGTTTAGCACGTGCTCTGCGGGGCATTACAGAGAAAAAAAAGTTTTTTCGTCACAGAAGAGGGATGAAAACGGAAACGCGCACTGAGTAGCACGTATTACTGTTTTTTACCACGAAAACTAGAAAGCGGTAGTAGGGAAAGGATTCACTACAATGGATTTTTACAAAATACGACTATTTTGCCAGACTGTCAAACAAACTGGGAAAAAAATTTTACCTTATATAGAAAGGCGCCTTTTAAAACGGACTCAAGTAAAAAAACAGGCATTAATTACTTAAGAATATCCAGATAAATGCAGAGCTTCACTTATCTTTGAAATTGAGCTGCGCGCCTTGACCTTGACCTGTTACTATAGCAGGTAATGGAACCTGACTTATTTTTAATGCATTAGTGTCGACTGCCACGTTATCCACCGGAACTGATTTGTCTAGAGTTTCCTCTGGAGACATAACCCGCTCCCTCTTCCTGACTGGCTTTGACTTTTCCGCGCTAGCGCCTTTATTAGTAGGATGTTCGTCGCCGATCGATCGGAAATTTGGCGGATTATTTGGTAATTCTATCTTACTGTGCTTAAGAATAGCCATGATGATGTCCGTCAGTAGGCCTTGCTTCTCTTCTAGCGTCTGGACCCGCTTCTCAAGTTCCTTACAGCCGACACAGCGACCGACAAGCGCAGAATCCGTCCCGTCTGTCATACAGTTTTCGAGGCCTCTTGGCAGTGCATCGGTTCTTATTTCCTGTCTTATCTCTTCGAGCCTATTGTGCGTAATCTCCCTGGAGTCTAATGATTCCAGCGGCATTTTATCGCAAGAGACTGCTAATGAATTAAAGACCGTTTTCAGCTGCTCTTCTGTAGTTGATAAACATATCTGACTAGCGCCAAACCGTTCATCGATAGCGCAGTGGCTAACACTGTGGCCTCCGAGACCGCAGGTACCGAGTTCAAAACCCGGTTGCACAACTTTTGTGAACGAGTTTTTTATAACAAATTGGCTCATTGCTGATGATTTTCAAACTCTTCAATCAGTTCTAGAGTAGTGCAGGATGTTTTCAACAATTGTTAGAATGAAGAATTTGCCAATTATGAAGTAAAATAGGAAACGACTCAGCCGTTTATAGTTTTCGACGTAGATCTCGGAGAAAAGTTGTCAAATAGGGAGACTTGTACAGATGGTCGGACGATTGCAAATATCTTTTGATGGAGAATTTGTGGTATACTTCACCGGTGCGAATGAGAAGACTAATCAGTGGTGCTGTTCCTTGAAGAATTCGGGTAGAATCTTCCTCCTGATACCGTGGGAAATAACGTCGAGATCCGAAAATTCCAATAATGATAGAACTTTCGAGTTGGTGTACTTGTAATCCAAATCCAAATGATACGTTGTCAGTTCGCAATTTATTTCCACGCGACGTTCAGTCTGCCCTATACTATCAAGTAAATTCGACGAAAACTCGGAGAACTGGGGATACGACTCAAATTCGAAGGACAGTGATTGCCTTAAATGGAACGTAACCAGTGCAACATCTTCTGCGCTCTCTATCCCTTAGCCTACCTTAGGTCGGTGGCAGGACTGTCCTGTGTTCTAGGAACACAAAGCCCAGGCGGTTATGAAATATACCAATACTATTTTATTATAAGAATAACAATAAAATTAATGGAATTATTCTTAGGAGTCCGAGGGAATTATCGAAAGAATATTGATGCAGAGTCAACTGGCGAAAAGACAAACTATGAGGACTGTAATGGTCTGCGCGCGTAGCCAGAATCAAAGGGGAATTTCGAAAATATGTCATGCAAAGTTGGCGAAGTGTTCACGCCCGCGGGCAATTTGAGTATTCGCAAACGACACCTTTTCTGATAATGTGCAACGCTTCCAAATTGGAAGATACTAGAAAAAATAATAAGGGATGAGAAGAAGCGTGAAAACCCAATAATGGGAAATTCGCCTTCAGAAAGTGTTTAAATGAAAAAAACATTAATAACAGAGCTATAGAGGGGCAGGGAAGGTTCCACGTGAGATAAGAGTGTAATCCGGGGGATTTTATGTGGTGGTAGACACAGGACGGAACTGAGAATGCGGATAAGAGATCAGAAACCCAGGTGCAGGAACGGAATCCTGGTGTGTCCGCGGTAAGCGAAGCAGGGGTGACCAGATAGTGCACGTGAACATGACACCTCAATTCCCAAAATACACCTGCATGTCATAGGAATAAGCCTAACCACTAATATTTTAAACTTGTCTGCACCCAGCGACAACCCCACAAACTACCTAGGCTTGCAAACTTCGTCAACTGAAGCCCCCCCTGGATGCATTTACCTCCCAATCAACCCACATCTCCATACACAAGCTCAACCCATACACTCAAATCCCACCATACGCATCATCATATATTCCAACAACTACATAGTCTCCTCCAGCTAGTCCTTCACTAAATCAAACTATATTTGAAAATCATTTTTTCCACCAGTGCCTACCTCTTCCATACCAAGAACCTAAGTACAGTTCTTATATATGCGAGATCAACAGTCCACAAAATATCCCAACTTAGAACATTCGTTAAATATATAACCCCGATGAACTTCTTACTACTGAAAGATAAGCGAATAAATCAATAACAAATGCTTTTCTTTATGCGCCAAATGATAACATCTATAAACAGGACCGTGTTAGCGGACGAGGCGGAGGTTGTCTGACTTATTAATAAATAGTTTCAAGGGAGGAAGAGGATTCGAGCATCGGAACATTTGGTTTATTGTCCCGAGCTTTCAGACTCGCGCAAGGACTTCACCATCAGAGGTAGCGGAAGTAAAAGAACAGGCGATAGTATTAGGGCATTTATGACAATCGTCGACCGACGGCGCAAGACTAGAAGTGAGTGCGCAGGGCTCTATACGCCGGCGCCAGATCGATAAATCGATTGAATGGGTTCACATCCAAGGCTCGGGCCACAATCAATTCTCTCCTTGTTTTGTTTCCGCCGTGGGCGACTATTTTGGTGGCTGTGAAGTTAAACTCGTGACCCATTTTGTAGGTGTGGGCGGCCACTTGTGATAATCCATCGCCTCATCGTACAGTCAGCTTAGGTTCGTGTATGCGCGCTCCGAGCATGAGTCCAGTCTGGCCTGTGTAATTACAAGGAGAGCTTCGACGCGGGATGTGATACACTATTCCAGATTGCTCTTCAGGCTTTAACCGGTCTTTAATTCTCATGACCCTACTGCCCATGGTGGCTTTGGAGCAGTGTTCAGTTTAAACACCTAGCTCCGCAGCAATTCGCTCGATTGTTTCTAAAACGCCCTTGATGTATGGCAGAGAAGGCCATTATCGAGTTAACATTATGAGTTTGATTGGCTTAACTTTAAAGATAAAAAAATTCGTCGCTCCTGAAAGGAGAGGACTGCGGACAGGACCGGCCTTCATTTGGTAGTATATGACGGATTCTGAACGGACAGTGTCAGGGCAGAAAAAATTTCACTCACGAAAGGATAATTGTAAGGGTTAGACAGGAGTGGCCTGCATGTGGTATTGTATAAGGGATTCAAAGCGGACATCGTCAGGGCAGAATTCATACACCTGATAAGACTATTCGCATCAAAGTGGCGAGAGGAGAGGAACGTATACCCGATCGGTCACAATCCGCTTCGAGTCCAGCTGAAGAGGCAGCAAGGGAGGTACGACTAAACTATTAGCAGATGGCGAATACAGAGAGTTCCGCCGTGAGCGTCGACAGACCGCTTGGGGTCGAAATGAGGGGATGAATTTAAGGACTGCGAGGGGGAGAAGTAATAACAGTGGATTTAGTAGCCGATTAAGAATAAGGGGTAGTGAAAGTATAAGTGAGGGTTTCCACTTGATCTCCAACTAAATCTCAGGATGACAGTTTTAAAGTTCAAGAAACTGACTTTGCGGGGATGAACCGGCCAACAGTGACTTTATACTTCCCGGTGTAAGGTGCTTACGCAATTTTGATTTGTATGTCGATAATCTAGTTGACGACCTAGGTTCTGTTGGAAGATCATTCAAAAGGAAGGCATATTTAAATGCAAAAAGGGTGAGCATGAGGGAAGTGCTTCCGAGTGAAATCCCCCTGAACATCTTCAATTATATTGCGGTTACAGGCGTTCATTAAACCGAGGGAAGGACAGCAGTACTCGCGGACAGGAAGAACAAACGTTTGATAAAGACTTAGCTTCATTTCCGGAAGGAAAAAAATTATGCGATATGAATCCACATACCTATGCAGTTTTGGCAGAAATTCTATCTGCATGAGGTGATAAAGCAAGTTTCTTTGCATAGTTTAAGCCTATGCCCTTTATGGGGAAGCATTCTGAGAGTGGCTTATTCTGAAAAAATTATGAGATCAGGAAGTTTGGCAGGACCAAGAGAGATGAAACTACACTTTGCTAATGAAAACTCAATATGCCAAGCTGAATTCCATCTGCTTGAGCGTAGTAAATCGGCAACACAAACAGTTGCGTTGTCCTTGGAATGTGAGTAAACAGACTGGAGGTCATCGGCATAAGTAAGCGTTTGAGTATTTGTGAGTTCAGTAGAAATATCATTGATGTAAAGAAGGAAGTGTAGCGGACCCAGAACCGTGCCTTGAAGTTCGCCATTCGCGATCTACTGAGGCGTCGAGAAGCTATAACCGGCCATGACTTCCTGATATCGGTTGGATTGATAGGACCTGATGAAGTCGAGTAGAGGAGGCCGGATGTCAAATGCTCCCAATTTTACTAAAAGACGGCTATGGGGCACCTTGTGGAAGGCTTTATTAAGATCAAAGTACATAACTACCAATGATGGCTGTTCATCACGAAGAGCAGTGAGCAGATTAAGTAGTGCCAAGTGGCAAGTTTCGCGGGATCTTTCAGATAAAAATCCATGTTGCTAATCTTGGCTGAAGTGAAGAATTAAATTTAACGTTCTTTTTTCAATAACTTTTGCTAGAGACAGTATTTTGTGCATGCCCCAATAGTTATTAACATCGAATTGAAATCTAGACTAGGAGAGGAAAATGATAACTGAGGTTTTACATGCTTTCGGGACTGGTTCGTACTCAGTAGTAAGTTGTTTTGCGAAGAAAACACTCAACAACTCCGCCTTGTCAGTGCTGTCGCTGAGGAAAATTTTGTTATCGTTTAGCAGGGGTTGAAGTTCGTGACCACGCTTAGAGGTGGACCGATGAAGGAAGATGTTAGTGACGGATTTGCCGCTCACTTGGCTCATCCCTACGACCATTTCAAAACTCTCTGTGATTCTAGGATGAATGGATAAAGAACTAATGGATAGGACATGCCGTTACCGTTTCAAATCTTTTAATATACTACAAAGAAAATAAAGAACAAGGGAATCCGCGGAATAAGACTTGAGATATCTACGAGGCAAAAACCCCAAGACGTCTTTGGAAACATTGAAAATGACGTCACAAAAGATGGTTGCATTACTACAAGAAAGAAAGCTACACCGATCCAAAAATCCAGTATAGTTATTAACTAAGTCGTTATCCACGCAATCGTAATTCACTTAAGTTCGAACTGTGCTAACCTTCTTTGAAATGGCACGCGGTAAGCGACAATGAATTATCATGTTATCATTATCTAAAAGATCCCTTTTGAGAGCAACAAAAGGAGGGGCAATGTCATTGATAAAGATAACACCTACAGTTTGATTATCTCTTGTTGGAGAGCGCACCAGTTGGGACCAGATAGAAAAGTTGACAATATCTTGAAAGGTTTGGAATCTTGGTGGACAGATATTGAAAGCCCAGTCTAGTTTAGGAAGGCCAAAATCTCCAGTGATTATTTTAACATCGAAAGCAGCTTCCCGAATTAATTTAAAGATTTCACAGTTTGGTGAAGCATCACTGGCTAAATAGTTTGGGGATTGTATATACAGCCAATAATTGCTTTTTGCGGCGAGAAAGTTACAGAAGCAAAGCAGCAGTTTCCCATGAATGAGTAGACATCCAGGCGATAGGGAAAGTGCTTCAGGTAGGATCTAAGATAAGGAAGACAACTGCCCTCGCGCCTAGTGCGGTTTTGACGGTAGAAATCAAAGCCGCCTATAAAAAGGGCAGGATCGGGAATTAGAAAATGAGTCCAAGATTCTGTTAAACATAACATATCAGACGTCATTTCGAGAGCAATGGCTCTTATTCGGATCATATTGTTTATAACAGACCTGGCACGCAGCAATATAATATCTAATGTTTTTCGAACAGCAAGGCTATTGTCGACGGTATTTTAAAAAATTTAGAGGTAGATATGTAAGCTGTGAGTTAATTTTATATAGGGAATAAGCACCAGTTAGTCTAGAGTTATTTACTTAGAGGGAACAGCAAGAGAGGGCTGGATATGAGACCTAAAGGATGTGGGGATATAGTTTTCGAGCATTTGAATGCTAGGGGAGTCAGAACGCGGATAGGCTTCCCGGTAGTTAGTCTGCGGAGGAGGAGTAGGAGGAGGGAGGAGGAGGGGAAGAAGGGAAAGGGAGTCTAGAAGGAAGGTAGAGGCTAATGGGGGGTAGGTCGCTATCTAAAGTGGAGGGTGGAAAACCAGGTCTAGGTGGAAAGTCAAAGGAGTTAGCTTGACCTACTTGAGAGCAGTTTACCTTGGGTGGTTGGGAGCCTGAACTAGGTTGGGGGATTAATGACTCGGGGCGATTCACGGAAGAACTATTTGCAGGATAGATAGCATGGCTTTGGTAAGTAGCCAGTATGCGGGATATGGAATTATTTGGCAGCACAATTGGAACTGCGGCGTTTTAGAGGAGATGGGTTGTAAAGGCTTAGGAGATCTAAGATGAGGCGGTATATCACTGAATGAAGTTATGCTACATTTATTTTGCACCAGAATCAAAATACTTAGTGAAATCGAAATATCATGCGTAAAGTGCAAAATCATTGTCCCTAGATTGCAGAACATAGTCGAAGAAAGAGAGCTGGCAGGTGTCACAAGATCGAGCTTTGAGGAATCCATGCTGAGCAGCATTCAGTAGGTCGTTCACTGTTAAGTGACAAAACTTCTTATGTTTGATCAATGTCTCTAAGATCTTCGAAACTGCGGGGAGGGTGTTTATTGGACGAAAGTCATCAAATGACGTAGATTTGCTGTGCTTAGGAATGGGCAAAATGTGTGATTCCTTGCACAAGTTAGGATAAGTTTCACTTTCAAGAGCAAGATTAAACATCTTGCAATAGAAGGATGGGAAAATCGTATTTGCATCGACTATAAAATGCTTACTGGAATACCATCAGATCCTGGACTATAAGATTGGCGAAGACGCCGAATCGCAACAGTCACATCCCATGGAGTGAAAGTTATGGTTTCTAGGACTTTCCCAGTCAGTGCCTGGATGGTCGGAAGCGGAGTGGTCGAGTCTTCAATGAACGTTTTGGACAGGAAATCATTGAAGCTATCAGCGGTTAACTGGGCATCAACTATGAGATTTCCGAGAGCGTCTCGGGGGATGGGATACTGCGTCTTTCTCTGAGTTCGTATTTTTCTAGAGAACAGTTTCCAGTCACTTAACGAATGGTTTTTGGCAAACTGAATCTCATCGGCTAGCTGTTTTTCTTCAGACAAACTCCTAGCCCGCTCAAAAATATCACAAATTAAGGGCAGAACAGAAACATCGTTCTGAAGATGGAATCGACGATAAAGTCTGCGCAATCTGCAACGAAAGGGTAAGGGTAGGAAAACCTCATTCCCAACATTAATAATATTCTTACGGGGGACAAAACGAGAAATAAGCGGATCCAAAATTTTGTACAGATTTGCAGTGCAAACATTTACATCCGAACTAAGAAAGAAATCATTCCAGTCCTAGGAATTAAGGTGTGTTAATAATTCGGTTGAGCGAGTTGATCGGAAATCGCGGAAAAAGTTATACTTTGGGGACAGCGTTTTGTCAGCCTCGAATTCCAACGTTGAAACAACTATGTCATGGTCTGAGCCCCCGAGTGGGCCTAGGAATGACACTGACGATGGCATGCAGCCTCTACAGAAAATTAGGTTAAGTATGCCTGATCCTCGGGTGGGAAAATCGACAACCTGATTCCACATCCCAACATCCACAGCCTCAAGAAAGTCTTCGAATCTTCTGGGGCCTGAAGGCGGAGACCGGCGGACTTCAGGGAGATTAAAGACGCCCGAAACCAATTTATACTTAAAGCTTAAGTCGGCCGCAGCATGAAATGCCTGTGAGAGTAAACGATCAAGATTGTCGTTGTCGTTTGGGAGGGAGAAAGACGCAGCCAACGAGTAAGGAGAACGTATTTTTTAAAGCAACCTGGAGCCAGCAGCTGCCTTCTACTGCGGAAAATGTGGGAGGTCAAACGGAGAGAATGTAAGTGTTTGCTTAACGTAGACGCAGCTGCCCCCACCACGACTATCTTGACGATCATTTCGAATGCAATAATAGCCTAGAAGCGAGAGGTCGGAGTCAGCTACTGAGGCTGATGCCCACGTCTCAGTTAAACAATATCTGAACAATGGGCAAACATCAGAGACTGAATCAAAGGCATCTTATTGAGCAAGAATCTGCCATTCAAAACAAAGAGTTTGAAGGGAAAGGCTGTATGTTTCTGAGGGAGAAGGGCTACATCGTCCAGTTCTGGGCTGCCCACGTAGCAAACGGTCCGCATGCAACCATCCGGTCCCGCAAAAAATTTTGTGGCATCGAAAAATTCTGATGTGGATAAAAAGGGGTAGGACTTGGGGGAGGGAAGGACGAGCAGGTGAACTGGTAACCACTGATAGCTTACTCATTTTCGGCTGGAAATCCGCGGGGCAGATGCTGCAACACAATCCCGCCGGAACGAAACTGAGGATAGGATGAGTTAACTGATCCAGTATGGACACTAGCATGAGGAATACATTGGTAAAACGGCCGTGGTGAATAGAAGTTAGGGGGTGGGGGACGCATTGCTTCCGTTGGAGCAAGAGTTCTATTAAACGGCGAGAAAATCGGCTTATTCGGCCTAACTGCCTCGACTTATGTTAATGTTCCTGATTTATGTTAATGACTGTATCAGCGAAGTGAATTTCGAGGCTCTCATTTTCGCGGATGACATAAAAATATGGAGTGAAGTCAAGTGTGATGATGACGCAGAGAAGTTGCAATCGAACATATGCAAACTGTGTGCTTGGTCGAACAGATGGCTTTTGAAGTTTAACGTGTCCAAATGCGTGGTTTTGCACCTGAACACCGGCCGCAATGCCTCTCCGAAACACCAGTACTATATTGACGGGACGAGGTTAGAAACTGTGGAAAGACACAGAGATCTGGGTGTATGGACGACCACAAATCTATCGCCATCAGAACACTGTAGAAAGATGGTCCAGAAGGCAACTAGTACTCTACACTGGATCAGACGTGCATTTAAAATATTTCCTCCCGAACTTTCGAAAGACTCTTTGGTGTCTTTGTAAGACCTCATCTAGAGTATGGAATGCCAGCAGCTTCACCATGGATGAGGAAGGATATCAACTTACTCGAACATGTGCAACGCAGAGCGACAAAGATGGTCGACTGTCAAAAGCATCTGTTTTATCAGGAGAGACTGCATTTACTTGGCCTATTCCTTCTCTCTTATAGACAAATAAACTGCAGTCTACTCTGGATGTTCCGGATTGTTCGCGGCCAGGGTTGCTCATTAAGAGCAGAGGGTTTTTTTGAGTTCGCCCGTACAAACCAACTACGCGGCCATGCATACAGAGTCGGGAATGAACGCACGCGTTTAGACCGACGAAAATTTTCATTCAGCCAGCGGGTTGTCAGGCCGTGGAACTCGCTTCCAAGCGAGATGGTGACGGCTGACACAGTTTGTGTGTTTAAAAGAAAACTTGCTCGTCTAGTTTTCGACAGAAATCGACTTGTACAGCATAACTATGCACAGCCAGCTTTGTAAAATCTGTCATATACAATCTTCCGCACTAATTTACAGTGACCCTATGCACTACCTTATGTTTACGATTGAACTGTGACCCAATCACATTTTAAATTCCTGCAATTTTATTTTATTTTTGAGTATGAATCTGCGAAAGCACTGTACATAAATAGGGTCATCTAGGGCTCTGCCTGTAACCCTTCAAATATATACATACATATATATACATACATCGATCCTTTTTTCACTATTTTCTTTATTATTTTGCAACAAATGCTTTTGAGACTCAATGAGCTGAAGCTATTTAGCGAGGTTTTTTCTCGCCCTTTATATATGGGGCTGATGTTGGCTAGCTTCCAGTCAAAAGGCAGAGCCCTCGCCTCCATTGAACTTTCGAAGGTCTTGGAGGTCGGTGGGACTAATTGGTCTGCGAGTTCATAGAGAACTTTTGCGGATTTAACATCCGGACTCGGTGACTTAGTGGGCTGCGGCCGTCTCAGAGTTTTCCATACTGCGTACGTTGGGAAATTCACTGTTGGGGTGAACAATGGTCACTATCGTCTATGCCGGCCGGCTTTACGCATTCAGTGCTGACTGTGTCGGTTTTGCCGTTGCGGTCGATGACAACATCTTTGTCAGATTGACGAAGGACTTAATACGGCCCGCTACAGGGCGGTTGGAGTGATCGTCGGACAGCGTCATGCCGAACCAGGGCGAAAGCGCATTTATCCAGGTCGGGAGGGATGAAGGAATTGGTCGGTGACTCTCGAGGGGGCGGTGCAAGGAGATTGCGCGTGACACTACGCAGCCGCTCCACATAACTTCAGGGTTCAAAAAAACGTTGGCGTGTTTGAAGTAGATATTAATTCTCCGGGCACTCCTAGGGAGGTTCCGTAGACAAGACCAGCTGCAGTGCAGCCGATGTGGGCGTTGAGAGTGGAACGGAGGGACAAAATCTCCTTAGGCAGATGATCGGACCATCGAGAAGGATCGGGCTGGACCATAAGGACAGTCTTGAGCTGTCAACGAAAGCGTTCGACGAGACCATTTGCTTGAGGGTGGTATGCTGTTATTCGGATTCGGTTGGTACCAAGAAGGAAAGTGAGCTCGCGAAGCAACGTGGACTCGAATTGGGATCCGTGGTCAGTGGTGACGGTCGCACGAACTCCAAAATTATACACCCAATGAGTCCGGGAAGCTTTTGCTACAGTTTCGGCCCTGATATCCGGAATGGGCGCAGCAGCAGGCCACAGAGTAAGGCAGTCGATGCACATTAGTATATACGCAAAATCGTTAGATGGTGGAAGTGAACCTACCAGGCCAATGTGTACATGACTGAAACGTGCATCAGAAGTGGCGAAAGTACCTGGCAGGGTAATAGTATGCCGATGCGTTTTGACTCACTGACATGGTAGACAAGATCGGGTCCAACGCCATATATCCTGGTTGATGTTGGGCCAGACGAGTTGGTCATTGATTAGGTTCACTGTCGTCCGGACTCCAGGGTGGAATATATTGTGAAGAGCTTTGAACACTTGTCGTCGTAAAATTGCATGGACAAAAGGACGTTCGTGTCCGGTAGAAAGGTCACACGTTATCGTGCCAGTGCCAGTGGGAAGGGGGACATCTTGAAGGCGTAAAGAAAAGTTTTCGTGGCGGTATTGGGAGAGTTCACCATCCGATCGTTGAGCCTCAGCCATGGGCGTGAAGTCTATAGCGTCTGTTGTGACGGAAGCCATATCGATTATTTACAGAGCATCAGCAACCACATTTTCCTTACCATGAACATGTTGGATGTCGCAGGAGAACTGTGAGACGAAATCTAGATGATGAATTTCACGGGGCAAATATCGATCGGGAGAGACCCTCAGTGCAAAAACGAGTGGCTTACGGCCTGTTAGAACAACAAATTCGCGACCCTCGAGGAAATGTTGGAAGTGCCGGATGGATAAGTAGACGGCAAAGAATTCGTGGCCGAAGGCACTGTAGTGGGTCTCTGCTGGCCTGAGGTTGTTCGAGAAGAAAGCCAGAGGCTGTAGAAAACCATTAACAGTTTTCTGAGGTGATGCACCAACGGCTGTACCGTAAGCGTCTGTCATGGGAGTAAGTTGAGCATCAGCGCGGGGATGGGCAAACAGCGTTGCACTCACAAGTGCGGTCTTGACGTCATCGAAGGACTTGACAGCTTCCTCAGTCATTACCAGTTTCTTTTTGGAGTGAGCCAACAAGCAGTTGAGTGGGTGCAGTATGATGGCACCATGAGGAAGAAAACGGTGCTAGTAGTTCGCCATCCCCAAGAGGCGGCGTAGTTGGTTGATGGTTTTTGGGACGGGGAGCGTTAATATGGCCGAATCCTTTTCTGGGACGAGCATCATCCCATCAGAGTGCACTTCGTGACCCAGGAAGATTAGGCTAGGGACTCCAAACTCACATTTAGCAGAATTGATTACAACGCCGAAGGAGTGGAGTCGTTCGAAGAGTTGTCGAAGATGAACCTCGTGTTCAGCAGCGTCTGAACTAGCCACCAGAAAATCATCAATGGAGGCGTAGATGAAGTCAAGACCTCGAAACACCTGAGCACTAAACGTCTGGAAGTGGCGTTTCTCAGACCAAAGGGCATACGAGTGAATTCGAAGAACCCAAAGGGAGTACTAACTGCAGTTATCGGAAAATCACTGGTCTCGATTGGTATTTGGTGGTAAGCACGAACAAGATTCATCTTGCAGAATATCTGCTTACCATGCAACGAAAGAGTGAAGTCTTGGATGTGCGAGACGGCATACTGGTCGGGGACAGTCCCTGAGTTCAACGCCCGATAGTCACATCATGGTCGCCAGTCGTCGTTCTTCTTTATACAAGATGGGGGGATGACGACCGCCAGCTGATGGACTCTCGGATGATGCCGAGCTCAAGCTTTGGCAATCTTCAAACGGTCCGAAGCTAGACGACGTCGTCGGCAAGACTTGGTAGGTCCAGTGGTAGAAATGTGGTGGGTGACTGTGTGTTTGATGTCCGCTTCACGAAATGAGGGGTTGGTCAGGTGGAGGAAGTGCCTGAATAGTGAGCAGAAAGGACAGTCAGAGATGGATATAACAGTGAGAGTTTTGACGCAGGGACTCACATCGTATTGACGAGTATGGAGGTTGGTGATGCAGTCGACGAGTCGCCTATTCCTCAAATCAACTGCTGGACTGAAGTGAGCTAGAAAATCGGCATCTATGAGGGCGACGAAGACGACGACAATAATGAAAACCCATTGGGACATCCGACGAAGGCGAAAATCAAGTGTGATGGAGCGCTGTCCAAAGCTGGGGAGGCTTGGGTTGTTGGCAGATGTTAGACAAATAGAGCTGCGGTGTTTGCGTTCGGCTGGTGTTGGTGAAACCGCGCTAACCTCGGCAACAGAGTCAACAAGAAATTTGGCGTCAGTGATGAGGTTCCAGAGAAATGGACGGCGAGTGTGAAGATTGGCGACGCTTCCAACAGCAGTGGCCTCTACTGTCGGGTGGGATCGTCGCCCTGAGGCCGTTGGAGATGCCTTGAAAGAGCATGACTGAAGACATCGTCGAGCTGCTCCTCCAAATTGTTGGTAATACCAGCAGACGCTACTTGGAGCTTGTGGGCGGCGGGTGTGGGAGACGGAGGATGAACGCCGACGGTTTCGTGCTCGTCGCAGGCCGTTATTGGTAACTACAATGAGCTGGGCTTTCAGGCACATTAATACCTATGTATATGTATATATTGAAGGGTTACAGGCAGAGCCCTAGATGACCCTATTTATATACAGTGCTTTCGCAGATTCATACTCAAAAATAAAATAAAATTGCAGGAATTTAAAATGTGATTGGGTCACAGTTCAATCGTAAACATAAGGTAGTGCATAGGGTCACTGTAAATTAGTGCGGAAGATTGTATATGACAGAT
>CACRXP010000250.1:26468-36751 GCA_902702965.1 Spirometra erinaceieuropaei | reverse complement strand
GGTCACTTATTAGTCAGTTGTACAAATTTTGTGGTTCTCGGCGATGTGTCGACGTTGTTGCGATAGATGCGGTGGTTTTACACAAAGCCAATGCGGGTTCGAACATGTGTTGACAGTGGTGACGTATGGGAAAGAGTTAGGCATTGGCGGTGTCGTCGTGAAATACGCCAATCTCCTTTGCCTCATTGATTCGATTGACTTCGAAAGTCGCCGCTCCATTCTCGACGGCAGTTTGTCATACTTCCTGATCTACCAATATAAGGGAATAGACGAGTTTAAGGACGTAATCGTGAAGAAGGATACACGGGTCCCTTATCTGCTATTATCTCTGATGATAGGTTCGAGCGGGAATCCGAAACGTCAGGCGGATAAATCTCATGTGCCAGCGATCGTGTCTCCTCCACATCTTGATATATTCTGAGGCATTTAAGCGAAGCCGTGATGAGGCCCTTTTAGTCTTGTTTCTGTACTTACAGATTGCGACCACCTCTAGCAACGTCTCTACAGTAGAGTCACTTCGTGGGGTCTCAATCAGTTATCCTCACAACGTTGCCACTCCAGATACTTTGAATTTACCTCAACATTGCGAAGATGCTGAGGACACAAACCGATTCCAAAACCTTGTCGCTGCATCACCAAGATCTATGGGAGACAGTTGAGCCGGCAATGGTTGGGCTTCCATGTTGGAATCTGATAGACGTCCCGGGCCCCATCCCTGGCGTCTTTGACGCGCAGGTCCAAGGCTCGATGATTGCAGTGGTACGGGTTAAGTTTCGCAGTCTGCTCCGTTTGGCACCTTTCCTCCAAGAATCGTTTCAGACTCAGTCTGTTTTTGCCCACCCCACAAGCACACTCACGTATCGCCCCAACCTTATCCAGCGGTGCGATGCTTAGCCCCCTTTAGCGCCATCCTCTCCTGAGGCGGTCTCCGTGGGAGTTTAGTGTTTGAAATCTGTGGGTGGTTGTCCGTCCAGGATTTGCTGTCTTACATCGTCTTCATCACCAGTATGCTCCATTTTACGTCTCCTGAGGATCACATAGTCCTCGACGGGAGTGGGGATGTTTCTGACTTGTGATAAATAGGTGGTGCTCCGCACAGGCCATCATCAGAAGTCCAACTAGATAACGACCACCACTCCTTTGGCGCCTGCATCCCCCATGCATCGAATTCTCTAGGCAGTCAAATTTTTCCGCCTTTGTCACATACACGAGAAAGGAGTGCAAATCCGCGTGGACGTTGTCCTTCATACTGTCACGTAGCGTCACTGTGGAAGCGTAGACCACCAGGGTGGGCAAATTGCTTTTCGCCGAGTTAGCTTCTCATCCCGTTAAAACGATCGCCAGTTCCGTTCAGGAGCCCGAAGTGTCATGGTGAGTATACTACTAGTAATGCCGCTCGTTTGTAGAACGGGTATTATACGGCTATTCCTCAGTAGTTGGTTGTATTCGCCTTAAATGTTCTTCAGAACTTCCTAGTCGGCCTTAAAAAGCCATGTTCCGGACATTTTCCTCCAGGTTATTCCCTTGATGCTTTACGAACTACTAGTTTAGCAGTGTCCTAATAATTTCTCAATGGAGATTGCATCTTTATCACCTCTTTGTTTTTTTATCGTAACGGTTGCTCCAGGAGAATTTATATCCTGTTCTAACTCTACTTAGCTGTCCTTGTTCAGACAAGGGGTTCCGCATGTTGCCACCGTTTGACAGGAGTAATAGGTGTTCCTCGCCGACTCCAGTGGATCATCTAAAAGCATCCTCCACGCAAGCATGTTCATTAATTTGTCATTATCTGGCGTTCCTTTCTATTTTTCGCCATATAGTTTCTGCAGTGTCTGGCGGGGAAGAAAACCAACCTCTCGGCTCGACTGACGGTGATAAGATGTTTATCAACCTGTCTCGGTCTAGGAGCAGCACTCCACGGGACACTTCCCCTACGCGCTCTGGAACCCAAGAGGAGTCCGCGCCATTGCTGGACCCTGCTGCAAGCTCCAGTCCCTCGGATTGCATTGCCATGGCACCCACGCCGACTTGCATCCCCGACCCACAGGAGTACACCCGTATGCTGAAAGAAGTAAATCGTCTTCGCGAAGAGCTACAACGCATTCAAGGAGTGGCAGCTCCCCAGGAAGCCCCAAAAACCGAGGAGATGAAGCCTCTGACGTGAGTTTGTATGTCTCTCCTTCTAAAACCCCGAGATGACTGTTCACTGACCTGCTGACAGTTACGGACGGTAAGAGCATTCGTATGCGGAAAGTGAACTTTCACATCTTACTTTTGCTGTTTGGAAACATTGAATCGGCGTATTGCTCACCATCCCATTATTCATAAAAAGGATAGTTGTAAGAACGCATCATATTTTCGAGTGACCCAACCGTCTCTCTGAGTAGCAATTTTGTACCCTGTGACGCCTGTTTTAAGGTCGCATCCGCCTGTTTTGAGGCTCACTCGCGCTTGGTTTGAACAGTATGCTCTAGCAGTGACCGAGGAGTAATCGTTAATACTATTTGTTGTTTAGACGATGGTAGTAGTGCCGATTTGGCCCTCGGGCCTAAGTAACCTTCCTACGGATGGCACCTCCAATATTTCCTCTTGTCTGACTTTAAATTTAATTCCCAGTCGCTGCAGTAAGAAAGACACCTATTTAAGCTTTGCCTGTTAGCGGCACCTTTGGCCGCGGCGGTGGCGGCTTCGGTGACCAGAGGGTTGGCTAGGCGTTTATGAAGCTCATTGCTGAAATGAAGATGGTGAGCAGGCAAAGACAACAAAGCAATATTCACCTTACCTGGGGATCGCGTACCTCGAGGTCTCCTGCGAGGCTGTAGACGAATCCTCCTCTTGGGGATAACGAGGCAGTGGTCGACTTATCCGTCGGCACCCGGGGTCGCCCTTGTCACCGGCACGTCCTGATGGTCTCGCTTCCGGACGAGGACATAGTCCAGCAGGTACCACTGACGCGAGCGAG
Organism: Spirometra erinaceieuropaei; assembly: GCA_902702965.1. Classification (NCBI taxonomy): domain Eukaryota; kingdom Metazoa; phylum Platyhelminthes; class Cestoda; order Diphyllobothriidea; family Diphyllobothriidae; genus Spirometra; species Spirometra erinaceieuropaei. The sequence goes on along the minus strand of CACRXP010000250.1, from coordinate 33,789 downwards.
GATGCATCCAGGTGGCCTTCTCTCGCGTCGGAGAACGGAAGAAGGTGTTGGTCAGGATGAGGCGGTGTTCTGCACAGGTTCGTAGGAGGAGCAGACCATTGTCGTTGGAGCCGCCGAGGCCGTGGGGACCTAGCACTCCTTTCCAGACGGCATGGTCTGTGCCGACGCGAGCGTTGAAGTGACCAAGGCCAATCAGCTTATTCGCCTTCGTCACAGTCGCCAGGAGGGCCTGTAGGTCCTCGTAAAATTTATTTCACGCGTCGTTAGGGCTGGTCATTGGGGAAGCGTAGATACTGACGATGATGACGAGTTTGCCTCCCTGGAGAGACAGGCGGAGGCTCATAAAGCGTTCATTGGTGGTCTGCGGCAAACAGGGCAGTCGTTACGGATGGCAAAGGCGACACCCGCGTCCTGTCGCCCTGCCTTGTGGCGACCGCTCCAGAAGAAGGTGTATCCGACACCCACCTCCTCTGGTTGGCCTTGTTGGGAGAACTGGGTGTCGCTGAGTGCAGCGATGTCCACCTTGTAGTGCACCAGTTCTCGAGCTACTACGTTTGTCCTTCATTCCGGTCGGTTGCACCTCTGATTGCCTAAGAGAGAACGAACATTCCAGGCTGCCAGAATGAGCGGTCTCATTCTATCAGTCGGTTGAGTGGGTCGGCGGGGAGGAGGATGAGAAGGGAGAAAAGGGAGAGAGTGCTGCTTCGGTTTTGACCGTGAGTTTTGCGCCTTCGGCCGTGGTCAGCCTACAGACGGCGTGGATTGCCAGCATTTGTTTAGGGCACATTTTCTAGCCCCATCGCAATCGCAGAGGTAAGCAGTGCTGTCCTTAAGTAGTGATGCTTGGGCATCCCAGACGACTGCCGGACTCAATTATGGGCCAGTACTTTTACTTTGTGGGAGAACAGCCCCAGTTAGCCTGTGTCTGCCCAAGACTTTGCCATAGGTCTTGGGGTTGGGGGGGAGGGTGGGGAAGGGTAGACAGACGCGATGCAGAGCTTTCATGTCCCTCTCCTATCTAACTGGTTGCTGAAATATAAATGGTGAGCAGAGGAATTTAACAGAACGACATTTACCTGGCAATAACGATGGAGACGAACAAGCAGACGAAGGGCAAGCAAACGAGAGCGGCATAAAGCAAGGGCAACGATGAAATTCATCAGAACGGTATTTGGCTTTCAAAGGGAACAATCACAAACAGGCAAACAAATAGCAATCCTACAGAGCGACGTTCGCCTACCTGGTCACTTGCCTTGCAGTCTCCCACGGTGTTGCGGACTGAGCCTCATCACGGCGATGCCCAGACGGTGACCCATCCGGCCAGCTGAGCTGAGTTACCGTGTGCAGAGGTGCACACGGATACCCTCACCTGGTTTGGCCCGCTGGTCGAGGCGGTTACTGGGGTGTGGTCGTCAGGTAGAGTCTTTTCAGGTCAGCGAGTCCTAGTGTGTGCATATGTTCGCGCTGATTTTAGCGCCTATGCGTGTACTACTGTGTTTGTGTACACACACTGTATATCTGACTTTCCGTCGTAGAACTGCATACGGATTTTGCGTTGCAGGCTTGACCCAACACTCTTGGTTACCCTACTTGTCGTAACTCAAGCGTCTCATGTTATTGTAGTCTTCAGTGTCCGGCAGTACAAATCTCGGTCGTTGGGCGCGCGAGTCATGGCTTCATCGAAACTTCAGCTACGCATTCTGACTTGGTTTGGGGTCAGGACACTAGCGCCAGTGACTGATGAACGCAAAATCAGTCGCCCTTAGCGCGGAGTTTACTTCCGCCTTGGTTATTTTCATGTCTTTTGGGGGTGCCGGCCTAGTGTCAACAACATTTTCCGCTGAAGAGGCTGAGCACGGGGGTAGCAGCTCCCGATACACGGTCATCGCGGTTCGAGCCTTTTCTCCGAAATAACTACCAAAGATGACGAGTTTAGACAGAGAGAACGCAGCCGAGGGCTGACAAACCGGAGACTGCGGCAGCCGTTTTTTTCTGTTATCTCCTGCCCTATTCAGCTCTCTACATCTCAACACCATACGCGCCATCGGAAGCATACTGTTCGAGGCTTGTTTGCCCTTAGAAGTCAGACGGCCCAGTTAGAAAGGTCAGTCCTTCGTAAGCAGATGAGCTGGAAGGTCACTCTTGACTCTGGGTGAATGCGAATTTGATGAGCAAAGGCCAAATTTCAGCGGCCTGTCACGCATTTTTTTTTACTAAAAATGACCATTACTAAATAATGTAGATCTTGGGCGTGCCCTGTCACCAGTCACGCCTATCCCTGACACCTCGCAATATATGATCTCTGTGCCTGCACGACTGTATGTGTGTGTCTTTTCGTAAATGCTCATGTCTTCAAAGTACACACGCACGTACATCCCAAATCAAAACTCCACTTTTTGCATCCTAGACCATCTAATGACTCCAACGGAGTTGCCGCCCAAGCGAACGGACCCCAGAATCAGGTGAGTTAGTACGCATTCTCTCCTCTGCCTTATTTCATTGCCTTCCTGTGTCCCGATGGTCTGGTCATATGCACGGTGATGTCTATGTGGTCCAGTGTTCTGTGCGGCCACCCCTCGGCTACCAGGTGGTGATTCCGGTCACAAACCTCTGGTTCTGAATCCAAGACAATTATTCCCCTCTTCGTTACAGGGAGTGATGTTATTTTGTCTCTGATTGTAAATATACTGTTTAACAGCATGTTACCTGTATCATTTAATCTACGCATCAATTTAGTCGAGTAAACCTTTGCAACCTAAGCAACAAGGATTTTGCATAGAATCTTGTCCTTACGCTAGTTATGTAGCACCACTGCGCTCTTCCGGTAGACGTAAACCATAATAACGCCTCTGCTTCGGGTCGTTTAGGTATGTGGAGTCAGTACGTTTTTTTTGCACCTTGTTTTCCCGTGTCTTATGTTAAAACAGACCCCCACCTCCCGCTCTCTGTCGGTGATCTTTTTTTCTCTAGTGCTGCATTGAGGATAATACATTGCTCACCGGGTTCAACAGTCCTCTCCACAACCTATCAGTGCCGATCCCCTTGACAGAGAATCGGCGTCTCACGGACTGGTCGGTATCTCTAGACCAGACTAATCAATCTCTCTGTGATTCCACAAAAGAAGACGCGTTGTCGTTGTCTGCGCGAGACGGCGGAACGTTTGACGAAGTGGTCACCCCGCGTTCCACCCTGGTAAGTCTATTCCTGCTTTTGCATGTACCAGCTAGCTTTCTGTACGCTTGAACGGGTCCTAACCCCAACGTCCGGACAGCCTTGGGGTGCCTGCTCCAAGTTAATGGATGCGCAACCAAAACTAGGGTGTGGCTTGCAGACTGCCTTACAAAATGTCATAAAGGCTACTGACGGCACCGTGCTGTGCTTTAGTAAATCGGCATTACATGCCTTCTCTGGCCACAGCTGCGTTTTGTTTAGGTCCCAACGAACCAACCTGGAACAAGAAATCAGGGCGGATGTTTTGAACTTTTTGTGCGACAAATGGGCAAGAAACCTGATAAAAGCTCAGTTCGGCCAGAACAGGCCTGCTCAAAGTTGTATCGTGTAGGTCAGAAGGCAAAGTTATCGGGTCCTTCTGACCTGGCGTTGCAATATGCCCTACAGTGGAAAATAAGGCAGTTCCGCTGATTGTTGATCTCTTGACCTTGCTCGACTACCTGCAATATCTCTAATTTCTGACTTTTCACCAGGCAACATACATCGCCAGTTCTCCGTCGTCCAATCTGGTCAGGTTAATGTGCCGCGCCTTCCTTGCCACCATGCCATCTTAGGACCCACTTTCCTGACATTTAGACAGGAAATTACACATACAGTATGTGGCCTCTCTCGGGGCATGTTAACCGAAATTGTGAAATGTTTTCGATTGGGCAGGATTACTCAAGGGGAGAGATTGTAATATTAAGTGTCGTGCAACGGAATCCTAAAATATTTTAGTCGCTCTCGAATGCTGGCTTTTGAATGAGCTTCTTTCTGTCCGCTGGCAAAAGTCACATTGATTTCTGATGTTCTTATAAATTCAAGAAAACGTTTTATTGAAAACATACGCAAGCATATTCCTTCCTGTATTCATTTGGTGGCAAATTACGTCTTTCTCAAGTTTTATCCTCAATATCATCCTGTTCTAAAAAATCCTTTTTACAAATTCCGAGTAATTTTGGACACAATCTGCAGTTGCACTTGCGCTTGAGGTTTTCAAGGTACGCGCCGTATACCTTCTGTGTAAGGAAAACCATGCATTTCTGTCTTATCAAGATTGTGGCCCATGTCGTACACTTCATGGACAACATTCATAAAAAGATAGATACGGTGCTGCTTGAGTGGACATTTCACAGTCTCTAAGAATCCCATAATTGCAAGTCTTTTTAAACCGAAGGGTACACTTTCTCCGAGTATCAAATTTGGGAAAGCGAAAAATAATATTTTCGCGTGGGTTTACTTAAAACTGCATTCGAATTTGTGAGTGCATCTAAAATCAGTAAAAAAATTCATGCCACTTAAGCAGTACATTTTTGCCGAATGTGGCTTTTGCAGGCGGCCAGGAAAGAAACCTATTCAAATTCGGCATCTTGGTGTGATTGAAATACCTTGGGGCTGTATTTCACGATAATTAGTACAGCAATCCCATCTAAGTAGTCCTTCCTCACCGAAAACACATTTCAGAATGTGGGTTAGCGTTTGATGAGAAAGACCAGTCACTAGATGTATAATTTTCAACCTGCATTCAAGCTTTGCTTCCGTTACTTTTTTAAATAGCCCCTGTCACTTGTAATGTAAATCTTCCATCGCAGGATTTCTTAGAGTCCTTCTAAAGCAATCACTCCATGTTCGCCTAGTCCTCTGCACTGCAGGTTCGCTGGCAAATATAAGAGTCAAATGGCCAGCGTTTTTTGTTAGAGTATTACTTTTTCCTACTAGCATGTTGTTCCACGAGAAATTCAGGACTTAAATTTGTTTCATCACACTCCCAACATAGGTGATAGCCTAAGGTCCAGACAGTTGTTTTGAAATTAAAATCTACCTATACGATAAACTGCATGGGGACCCACTGAGGGGCCGGACCCGTCTCAGTTACTTCATGCAACAGCAGAAACCAACAAGACACATGTCCAGGTCCTTTACTAGCAGCTGTGTTGCGAGGATGATAGAGCACTTTTCCGTGCACAGTACATAATACTATAAATTTGCCAGGTGTAAAGATGCGCCTTACTCATTGCGGCTGATTGCAATCAATCCTGATTTTTAGATGGCCTCAGGTTCAGTCTCAAAAACGCGTTTCCCGGTGACCCAACTCGAGAAGGAAGATCACGCGCCAAAAATTCTGCTCTTGCAATTTAAGGCTGTCTTCCTTACTAGACACGTCCTACTTTGACATCATTTTTTAGATCGAAAATTAATTTCTGTTCACTTCTTAAGCCCTGTGTGCCTGACTGTTTGAGCGAGGGAGTGATGTTAAACAGGATTTAACATTTACTGCTCTCACTGCCATCACATTCTTCACAGCATTGGGAAGCGCATTGTTGAAGTAGGCAAGAACGGCAGGATTTATTGGTACCAAAAAATTTCGCGACTGCTCTTCAGCTGCTTCCTGTCGCTTCATAAGAGAGATAACGAGTGAGAACAATACAACAGATTTGAATTCGTGCAGAAAATCGATGCAGAAACAGCAAGGTTAGGGTTTTGGGCAAAGTTGGCTAATCGATAAAGTTAGTAACACAAACGCCGTAGAGGAAGAAAGTGAAGAAAGGGGAAACGTTAAAGAGCAAAAAATGAGAGGAGAGAGGGGGAATCATGGAGCTAGAGGCTACCATGGCAATGTTAGGTTAACCACGCATTGTGTAAGAGAATGATCCCGAACACTTCCTACCGGTTTGCAGGAGCGCCTGCAGGTTTCTTAATCTCCCCAGATCCGCACCTCATTGTGCATTTTTTACAGGATTCCGAAGCTCATTTGGAGTACTAACACGAGTTATGTTTTGCCAACAACCAAACTCGCTCTTACGAGTTTCCCACGCAGTAGTTTCGCACGTGATTTCTGTTAACCCTCTGTCCCCCCCCCCTTCATTTCTTGTGATCTTTCACAGAACACGAGGATCGACCTGATTCTCAGCCTACTTGTCTGACCTCCAGGCGACAATGGCGATTGATTGGCTAGTACGATCTTTGTGACTTCCCCACACCTATTGCGTTTGCCAAGCGTGCAAAATTTGGTCTGCGTCCTCCGTATGAAAATGACTTGCACAGTGCAAGCTTGAATGACATACTTCACTCCGCTTATTCTTCTCTTTCCCCGATACTCCCTTTCTGATCCAGTCATTACGCTCCTATGTCTTCTGCGCCCAGATGGGATTAGGCGCCGTCTATGATGACAGTTCGACCATCGATTTCGATGATGTCCACCGTGTGCCCCACAGCTGCAGCAGCGGTGGGAGCAGGGACGGTGACTTACGCAGGGGTTTATAGTGCCAGTAGACTTGCGTAGCATCTACCTACACTCTCTCCTCCTCCCCCGCCTGGGCCCGGTATCCAGACGAAGTCAAGAAGACCGGAGACGGGGGAGGCCGCAGGTGGATGGCTTGGACGGATCCTCACCTTGGCGTTCCACCACACCCCCTGGTCCACACAACAAATAACCAGGATTTTCACCAACACAAGAGAGATTTGGAGGCTGGCACGGCCGAGGCCGCACCTAGGCGTGCCGCCAACGCCTGGCTCGGATCCCACACTGGTGGGAATGCCATAAAGGCCACATTAAAAAGGAGCCATTGCAGCCTGACTCTCAGACCACCTCCAGTTAAGGAGGAGGTCCAAGTTACCCCGTCATTTGGCAACCTTCCAAGTCACGGCTTTTAGCGCACCGTGATAGTTTCAAGCGCGTCAGATTGTTTATAGTGAGGAAAATGCGCTGAGTCGTCGACCTCACTCTCCCTTCCCATCCCCACAAGGCGCCTTCTATAAGTCCCTTGTCGTTATTTTACTATCCGAGAAGGTTCGGGCGTCGACATTAGCACGCAGTCAGTTATTTGCATCAGATTAGAGGCGTGCGCTGCCCATGAAGGTATACCTGATCCTAGCGGAAAACAGTGGGTTCGCGGCTCCACTACCACAGCACTGCGTCTTAGTTTGACCTGAGGCAACCGGTTTGAGCTCTTTCGTGGCACCTTGGTGGCCTGACTTTGACAAAGGAACAAAGAGCGTCTTTATTTCTCTCTCCTCCTCTCTCTCACTCCTTTTAAGCCATGCATTTCTTGGGCTGGAAATCCAGCAGCTAACAGGTTGACGTCGGCGCGACTTCAGTCACTGTAAGAAC
>CACRXP010000250.1:6280-26427 GCA_902702965.1 Spirometra erinaceieuropaei | reverse complement strand
TCCTTTTGCAGGAGTTCTTACGACTTTGCCCCTGAACTTATTGGCGGATGCGTCTGAATAAATTAACTGATGCAGGCACTTGTTGAAATCTGTGCTTAAAACGATCACGGGCTCCCGTCCTGTACAAAATGTATCATCTCTATGGGTGTCGATGCAGACATGCGGATTTCGCGTCCACAACTACCTGTTTTTACAAGAACGCAGTTTTCCGCAGGACTGTCGAAAAACAACTCGGTGCCTTTCAGGAAGACGATGGTCGTGCTGTGGAACAATCAAGGGGGCTTTTTTGTGGGCGAGCATCGTGTATGGCTGCGAAATTCTCATTTAAAATGCAATTTTCATCTCTGTAGGAGTGAATCGGAGGATTTATTTTGCGCATTTCGGCATCGAAACTCCACTCACACGATCTGTTTCACTTTAACTGATTTATGAACTTCAATAACTGGGTTCTAGTTGTCGGCCATGTTTGCGCAGTTTTAAGAATACAACGCTGCAGCCAATTCCCGTCTACTCTTTTCTTGCGTTAACTATTGTGTTCTCTTTATTTGGTTAGTGTCCTCATCCAGGCTAGTCACTTAGATAACTCAGAAGTACGCTTTTGTCACGCAGCAATTTTTCCTCGACTTCACGGCACCCTTGGTAGCGGGACCTTGTTGCGAGCCCAGTTGGCCAGAATCTAAACCCCCCGTTTACGGGGTGAGCAGGGACAGTTCATTCGAAGAATTGGTACGCACCAATGCCCAGTACGTAGAAGACACCGCCACTCCTCCGCCAGCTTCTCGGATTCTTTGTTCACCCACGCATGAGGTTGCAAATGTCACAGACGATGAAGCTCCTGCTTTTTGTTTGGTTAAAGTTCAGGCCTTTTCCCTATTTGCGTTTCATGTTTTACGTACACATCTCCTCCATCCTTCTTACTTCTCGTTAAAGTCGTTTTTTTGAAATCTCTGTCTAGTTTTGATGCGTTATAAATCGAGTGTTTTATCATCATGATAGCATCGACTTCGAGTTGGGTGAACAATGCATTGTGGCTGTTTTACTTGGGTTTGGGAGATTTTCATTTGTCCTCGTATTTACTGAGACCCGTTATATTTGGTTGGTTTTCTGTCGACGATGTGCTCCTATGTAAACCACTAAGTTATTGTTCGTTGTGATACATATCTCTCTTTCAGTCGGTCGGACAGCAAACGGAGGAGCAATTCGTCTGTCACCTCTGCTCTGAGCGCACAAATCCCCCCTCAGAGGCAAGTCATTCTATTCTCCCATCGCTCTTATGTTTTTTGGCATCTATCTGTTGCCGGTAGCCTTCCACATGGTCGTATTTGGCCACTGCTGTCTGAGACTGTCTAAAGTTCGACTCCTTTCGCTTGGCGTTCACTGATCTAGCCTGTTTGCAGGACAGGGGAGTTACACTCCAACTTGCCTTCTTGCTCCGATCTATAGCCCCTGCAGGCGATCACACTGACTAGCAATTGGTAATCAGGAAGTGTTTGTGGCAAAGACAAGGCTGAGACAGAGTTTGAAATGACATTTTCCAGCTTCTTTGCCATCGTCGTCGCGGTAGCTTGTATTGCATAAATGCAATCAGGCCGTATCTGTGAACGTCACTCTTGCAAAGGTGATTTAATATTTCTGGTAGCAGCTGACAGGCGGTGAACCCCTGGCTCGGCTGGCAAAGCGTTAAACTGCATGACTGAAAGTGGTCCCAGATGCTAATCTTAGGTCTTGTCCACACCAGGTTGAGGAATGTCTAAGTGAATGCGGTGACTAAAGCGGAAATGACCATTCCAATCTCCACTGCCCTTGGCGTTGCGCCCAGTCTCATCGCCAATTGTCTTGACACGGACAGGCCATCGGTGCATGGTAGGGGGGAGGAAGATTGAGGTCGATCCAACTCAGATGTGGCACTTTGCCCCTCACTGCTAACAATCAAACACTCCTTGAATCCGTCTCGACGAACTGCTAGTTGTGGCGTAGAACATTCCAAACAACAAATAACTTTATCCTACTCTCAACGTCGATGGTCTAGGTGTAATGAGCTCCTTTTTTTCTGGTCCTCATTGCGCCTTCACGTATGCGAGATCTGGGAGTTAAGTCTTCAGGCCAAACGTGTGTGTGTGTGTGTGTCACAGGCAAACGGGCTATTTAGCTTAGGGAAGTCACTGCGGCCTGACGTCGTCATGCCACCAGTATATGGTGAACGTGCGAGAGCGAGAGAGGGAGGCAGATGGAACGCAAGTCTGCTTGACTATAAGGTATTTCAAGAGCAAGTCATGCATATGCTCACCTCGTGGGACAGTTATGGACCTCGTCGTTTGTTATCGTCGAGCTATTTAACTCTCGACTCCCTTTTTGCCGTTTCTTCAGTCCTTTATGCTGGATGCGGATGCAGACAACAACGCAGCTTCACAGGCATCCACCCTCCGCATGCCAGATATAGACACCTCTGAGGATATTATCTCTAGAGGTAGGCGTATTTCCTTCGAGTTTCTTCTGTTTCCATACTCCCACATGTGTCCGTTACTTGCACTCACTTCCCCTCTGCTTTATCCAACTTTGCCGCCCTTACGTTTTCCACCACATTTTAAATACATCCCTCGACATACTCTGGAGGGGATTACATCCCGATCATGCACATTATAGAGTTGCCAAAGTAATATTCTATTTTATATTTTTAAGTGCTATCGTACTCTTCCGTTTTTCTGACCCGTGCTTGACAAGGCTGGAACCCCGTCGTTATTTATGGTGTTTCCGCCCAAATAACAACTCGAAATTAACCTACTTTCTTTTCCGACGACGGTTGTCATGCCTCTACCAAAGAATGACCAGCGCCGCTATCATCCAAATAATTGGAGTTCGTTAAATTGGATGATGAGTAAAAACCCCATGGTCTGCCTCTATTTGGCCAGTGGAGGCAGCCTTGCAGCCAGGCTCGCGTTCATAAACCATACTTCCCCCTCACTTAATCTTTCCTCCTTTTTGCAGAAGAGACTGCTCATTTAGTGGACGCGGCCTGCTCGACTTCGCCACCCGTAATGCTCGTTGAAAGTCAGGTTAGTCTGCAATCATCGCATGGCTCAGACCCCATATGGTCATTTAACAGCAGATTCTTTTGTACTGTCTGGCCACTTCTTTGGTTCTCTCTTTTGTCGGTTTGCGTTGGGCGCCTTGTTTCGTTTGCACTGTCCAAGGTTTACAGGAGCTTTTTTGTAGTACCGCCCAAGTAAAGTTCTTCCTGGACAGGGATTGAGACAGTGTCGTATGTTTGGTCCTTTAAACGTCATTCTGCGCAGCCCTGCATGCCAACCGTAATTTGCACTTCCCTTTCCGTTAATGACCCAGAAACCGCGCTATCGCAGCGCTCTGCTTCCTCTCACCGGTTTCATTCACCCCATCCTCAATTTAAGAGCTATTCAGACGTACGCGTCGCCAGTTAGTAGGCATAAATGATTATCCGCGGAACAGTGTTGTGTTATTAGCCATCAACCCAAAACTGAAAATGCCCAGTCAATAATAAATGGAGGACGTTGTAGAGATCGGCAAGGCCGGTGATGCGCTGCACTGCGTTATGAACCCATGTCCATTTTTCGGGGTTATTTGCTTCGCCTTGGTAAAATCACCGGGTATTTTTTGAAGCCGCACCCTCCAAAGATATCCATAGCCAAAAACTGAATGCCTTGTGTTTCCCGATAAGGCCTTGACAATTTGTTATTTCGTGTTGCAGTTAAGTCCGATGGGGGAAAGAGGAAGAGTACTGACAATTTGCCCAAGACACTTGGCCGGAACAATCGTTCACAGCTTCGTACTTTTCCTGATCTCGAAGATCCCTTGTCATTTCGCTTATTTCTCGCTTGCTCCGCTTTAAGTCTTACTTATCAACTTATTGACCTCAGAGTGCTAGGTTTTAAGACGGGTTAGCTCTTACTGATTCCCACGAAATATCATTTCAAATGCCTCCTTTTCTAGCGTTAGTCTTTTAATAGTATGGACATAAACTTAACTGTGCTCCGTCCTACTGAACTTCTAAAGGGCAAGACGGGAATAAGAACCCACCCCCTCCCCTTATAGGGGACCTTGCCCCAATTTCCAGGCAGATGAAGATTTGTGTTAAGTTTGGGGTTAGAGTTTGGGCTAGGGTTAGGATATAGAAATATTTACTCCCGTACTTTTGCGCAAGGCCATCTGTCTTACCGGAGGGAGGTGGACCAAGAGTGTCTTACTTTCTTAGGAACAAACCTACTTGTTGAGGTGAGTCAGTCAGTTCGCCTCAGGAATGGCCGTTTTTGAAAAGTCTTCAGTTGGTTCTGTCTTAAGGGCCTCTATAAATGCCGTATTTATCTGCCACACAACCTGCCAAACCACACCCATTCTGAACAAGTAGTACTCCCTTTTAGGTGCAGTCATCCCTAGAAGAGGTCAAAAACGAGGCCACAATTGTCGGGTATGTTAATGCGAGCAGTCTTCCACTGTCTGCATGTCCGTCCTTTTATCTGTCGGTGCGGCCGAGTTTTGGACTCCTGACATGATTTGCTTTTGTTATGTGGCGTCTTCTTGCCTCTTCATTGTGTTGCAATGTAGTCCCCCCCTCCTCCTCCTCCTTTTCTGCCAACGGTGTCTTTTTTCCATCGAACAAAGAACCTGGTCACGCCCAAATCTCCTTTAGCCCACGCACCGGTTGTTTGGAGCCAGTATGGGTGTGTACGTTAAGCGGCAGCAATGACCGCCTAATGTACACCTCCGGACCATTCTTAGTTCAGCTAGCTTGTGCGATCGCAGAACTCAGTCTGACCGCTTTCCTGTCGTCCTTTTTAGCTTGCGGCAGCGTTTGCGGCATGAGAGAAAGTTGGTTTTGGACGCCATTTGCGTGTGTAGAGCCCTGCAGCAACGTATCTCTCATCTCCACCTACCCGACGTCGTGACAACTGAGAAGGCTGGCGATCAGTCCTCTTTGGAGAAGGATCACCCTCTTCAATTGGGTAAATTAGCCTTTGCTCGACCTTCCCCCCCCCTCTATTTTTCGTGTGTTGCCTATGCGTCCACAAACGATTTCATTGTGTTTATGTAATATTAGTCATTGTTTTGCCGAACCCTTGTCTGTAGATCCCCATACAACGGTCTCTGTCAGTTTTCATGCCAACTCGCCACCGTTAGCCTTTATTCAACAGTCTCGTGTCGTTTCTCACCCAAGAAGGAGTTATGTTCTGCTTTTTATTCGTAGCAAATTCGGCTGCATCTTGATGACTTTTTCCGAACTTTCCAAGCGGGGTTTTTCACTTTACATTTTTAGACATTTTCACAAGCTTGTTTTCAGATGATGCACGATTTGACCTACTTTAGTCTTTCCTGTTTTTCCCAAAGCTACTGCAGAGGAATTAAAGGAGCTGGACAGTGATGATCCCTCCGAAAACCATATGAGCATTCTTTCCTGTAGGTCATTTGCTTTTTCTGCTCATCTTCGCACTTGCAGAACATGCGTTGGTTTTTTATGCTTATTTTCATATCCTTTTCAGGCGCTCTTCAACAGTTGAGTGACGAAACTGAGCGTATTACGGCCATTTTTGACCATATGAAGCAAAATGAAGGTGAGAATATTCATTTTTGCGCTTTCTGCCTTTTGTTCTCAACGAACATCTCCATTCATTTCTCTTTTCTAACTTTCGAGTTCATGGTTTGTGGCCTGTCTGATGAAAGGTCACAAACGGCGAACGAAAATCCTTGTGGCGTACGATTCGTCCACCCCATATCCACGGAAGTCATACCGTATTAAAGAAACGGCCGAGCTTTACAACGCATGGTTTGGTTTATACAGTTTTATTTATTAGCTGAGAAGCAATTTATCTTGCGAAAAGTATCAAATCAAAAACGATTTTATGAGAGGTCGATTATTTGATGTCTAATGTTACTGCCAGCGGAGATGGTAAATAATGAATGACAATAACAAATACAACGTATTAATACTTTGTTGATTGTCCTCTGACTTTTAAAATTATCGTAAATCGGGAGGGCATAGAGACTACCAAATTGTTTTTAGCGGTTTGGTCTATACAACTATTTAGCACAAAATTCAACTTTTGCTGCATTTAAAGATGTTTTCTTGCCTTGCCCCAGTTCCTTTTGATCAATGCAAAAACGATTTTCGATCGGATGCAGATCCGGGCTATTTGCGGAAATAAAAATGCGTTGCAGGCCGCAGGCGGAGAGACTGGCTGTTGTCTAAAATGTTAGTGTATATTCGGAAGCTGGATTAGAATCATGCCTGTTTCCAGCGGTGAACAGGAGCATTATCCTTTCACACTGCAGTGTCCATTCGAGGTCGATGAATGCCATTGTAGCCGAAGGAATCCTTTACGATGTCGATAAATACCGTGCCATTTATCGTCCCCGTTGTTAAACGCCAGATTGTTCGCCCTCCGAATTTGATGGCCATCCAAACTAAGCTTCGACATTTCTTGGAAGTTGCTGTTGATACAGTGTGTTCTCGTGGCAAGTCCATCCCGCCTATGGCCACTTGGACCGACTTCGGGGGCTTGTCTAAAAATTGGACCTACTCACAAAAGTAACTGCTTTTCCAGATTGAAAGTCTGATCAACATATTCTTGAACAAAAAAAAGCGTCGTCTAATTAGGCTTCTACTTAAAATGGCTTTGTCATGAGGTTTTGCTGATGGAGGTCGAGTTTTTTCATCTGTTTTCTAATTATGCGCAGAGAAATATTTGACAGATGTTCCCTGTGAATAGCCTTAGTGAACACATAACGATACTTTTTAGTGTACGAGAAATAAAATCGTCGTCTTGCTTGCCTGTGGACCGTTTTGGTCCATCTGGCTCCATTCTAGGCATTTTTCTACCATTAATAATTCTCCAGAGAGCGACCTGGCTAAGTCAGTTTATTAAGGGAATGAGGCTTTCGCCCTTGAGCTCCCTATAATATTGGAAATGTTAGTTTACAACTCACGCGTCAGCTTTTCGGTTAACAATTTTCGTATGCGCTTAAAATCGGCGTTCGACAAGATGTGCTTCGACATCTTCATCGCACGGCGTGGCACAGAAAAGTGGCGGCATGACCCGGGTACTCAATATATATATGTATATATATATGTTCGAGCTTACTAATTATCGGTGCGGTAAAGCAAACCACTATCAACCAAGCTTATTACTGCACTTTATGGCGAAAAGTCACAAATCTGCAATATAGAAATTTTAAAGACTAATGTTCTCCTTGTTTTTCGACGGTAATGCGATTTCGTATACATGAATCCACTGCTTTTCATGAACGTAAAATTATATTTTCCCTTTTTAAGATGGGATTTGCTTGAAATTATCTTGCTTATATTAGTATTTCTTTATAGCACAACGCGTAAAAATAGGAGGCTTTGGCATGTGATATTAATTAACGTAGGAAATTTCATGGATATCATGAAACGTCCGACTTTGCCTAATCTGGGCCTGTTTTCCTACCACAAAACAGATTTGAAATGAATGCTTCTTTTAAAAAATGGCTCCCTCTGTCTCACACCAATTCAATAAACAAAAATAATCGCACCAAATATGTACGATACTACCCTTCCAAGTGCCGATCACGACGTTTCATGAATCAGCTCGTCTACTGTACCTTCCCAGGAGGTTCCACTCTCAGTTGTCCCTTCAGTCGGTTGTCTTAAAGTTGCTTCACGTAACGAAATGCCGCTGGTTTCGGGAATTCCTCGCCCTTATTGCCCTGGCGTCTAAAAATCCTCGTGGTTAAATGAGTTACCCGACAGGGCTTTACACTTATTGAAATGCTGTTTTTGAACAGGTTTTTTGGCAGCCCGTTTTGGTCTTTAGCAACCGCATAGTGTCCCCTAAAAGTGTTCCATTTCCTACTATTCACACCATGCCCATTTCTGCCTCTTTTCGCCGAATCGCTGCCGCCCCTCCAGGCTCATCATCTGCCATAACCAATGCCCTCGAGGTCGAACGTAAGCAGTTGCAAGAGGAGTTAGATCGTCGTCTGGCCGAATACAGCAGCGCTCACTCCAGATCGATTGCTGAGTTGGAGAATGCACGGGATTCCCTAATTGCCAAGCTTACTGCCGCCGAGACGCGCTCTACCCAGTTGGGGACGGAGCTGGATGCGATGACGCAGCGCTTCCGAGCAACGGTAGGCCCTCGCTCCCCCTCTCCATCCTTGTAGTTGCCTCCTTCAGGGTGTGACCTTTTTACGCGCTTACTTGTAGGATCGCTTCTTGAACGAGCAACTTCACGAACGGGAGCAGGAGCGCGAGGAGTTTCAGACGCGTATAGGCCATTTATCCGCGCAGATCGCCTATCTGAAGTAAGTATATCTGTGCGCTCCTCTGCTGTAGCGTCCAGTCTGTTATTACAGCTGCTCAGCTCTCATCCTTCACTCTAATGGGGGGAATTTTTATAAGCCGCAGAGTTCTGTGTTTCATTCAGTCCACGCAGTACTTCGGTTCCTTGCCTGCAAAGGTCTGCGCTTTTATAAACCCAAACCGTACACCTACGCACTCAATGGACAGTTATGAACGTTCCGAAGATTTTGCTGAAGTCCTTGGGATCAATCAAGGATCATGGGAAGGCATTTCGCAGGATCAGCAGTCATAACCATCTGCAGTAAAAACGGGAGAGGTGTCTGTCGGCAGCCTTTCTAATCCACGGCTCTCGGCGCACCGTGATAGCCTCAGGCTCAGATCGCACATGCACCAGAGGAGCCGCATGGAGAAGGTGCCGAGAAGTAAATTTCCCACTTGCGTGGGAGGTGGCGTTTGGGTACTGGTGATGGGTGGTGGTATTGTGAGGTGTGGGACGCTACGCCTCGGGGTGTCGTTTGGACTAAGCATGACGGGCGTGCAAAGTGTTCTGGGTGTGTCGAGACTGCCGTGAAGTTCGTTCTCATAGATACGCATGTAACCTAGTAAGCCCATGTGGTGAGCGGCAGTGTGAACAGTGGAGGAGGATGCGGCGAGTGCAGCTTGGTGCCCCAGGCACTGGTTTGCCAGTCCCTGCACGATGGATTCGCAAGTGACCGACCAGGCCGACGTGTGAGGGGAGTATGCTACCACACTGAGGACGGGCTTGGGCCGAGTCAATATCACTGATGTTAACGGTGGCGGGGTTGATGTTTGGCGGTGCGTCAGGACGGTGAAGTGGTGATGTGGGCATGAGCCGCCTCAGCAGGTGTTAAGGCGGTGGAGGATGGCAATGGGAGATCAGGAGCGCGGTTTCGGCTGGTTATCGACGTGGGGGAGAGGCAGAGGTGGACGGGGAGACATGAGATGGTGCTATCCGGGTGCTGCAATTGGTTTGAAGATGTCTAATAAGACCGATTGGTGCCTGGAACGTTCGCTGGCATCGTGGGCAGGTCGAGGGCGGCTGGGCGTTGGCGTTGCGAGATGGGGACAGTTGAGATTTGCAAGCTTCGCGTTTGGCTGTGGCGACCCGGACGCGGTTGGCTTCGTAGATCGCTGCGCCGGTCTTCACTGTTCTCCAAGCGGGTCATTCCCGGACGAAGTCTTCCCAGTTGTCAAAGTTAATATGCAGGCTCTTCAAGAAAGCCCTCAGATTTCCCTTGTAGCGCTGGACTTTACCTTTTTATCGGCGGGAACTCGTGACGACATCTTCACAGAAAAGTCGTTTTGGTAGCTGCTTGTCGTTTATCCGCACGAGGTGGCCGCTCCAACACAATTGCAGTTGTCTCGGAGTGGCGTGGATGCTGAGGATTCCCGTCCGTTCCAGTTTGTTTGTGTCTGGGATTAGGTCCTGTCACCTTAGCTTTAATATCCGTCGAAGAGAGCTAAGGTGGACGTGGTTGAGTCTCTGCGCCTGCTTCGTGTACACCGTCCAGGTTCCCCCTTTTGTAAGTCTCGGGTTTGGTGTCAGGGTGGAAACCGTGGCGATTCGAAACGGTGTGTTGCAGTCGTCCAATGGCTTGGCTTGCCTTGGAAATCCATCGGGCCACGTTATCGTCGATTTTGGTGTTGCAAGCGACGGTTCTGTCTGGATAGGTGGTGTTCACGGCTTGCAATTAAGCTCCGTCCACGTTGATGTGAAGTGCTGTCTAGGCAACGTTGGGCGGCAGTTGGTTCATAATCGCCATTCTCTCCATGTTGATGGTTAAGCCAAAATTGTCGCAGGCGGTGGCAGAGTTTCATGCTCCTTCGCATGTACCCTTCATTAGCTGCTTTGAGGGCTCAGTCGTCGGCGAAGAGGTCATGGATGGTAGTTGTGGAAACACGCAACTGGAAGCGCATCCACTAGTGGTTGATGAGGTGGCCGTCCGTCCTGTAAGTGACGCAGATCCCGGGGCGTTTGTCACGGTAGGCGAACCCTATTGATAAGATCCCCATTGCCAAATGACCTTCGGTGTCTGCACTGACTTACTTGGACACCTGAGCATTCTCCACAGTCTTACTTGGACCTTTCCCCAATCCGAAAAGCACAGCCGTCGATGAAGTTATCCCGCCCCGTACTGCCTGCCATAACTGTGGCCGCACCTTCTGTCTTTATTTTCCTGATCGGATAACATCAAGGCTCCTACAACGGGATTCTCATTAGGTACCTCAACCAGACCTTGTCAGGTTGCCTGCGCGCGTGACTTCTGTGACTCCAGTGTTGGCTAACTGGATGTAGTGACCGCGAGATGTGGATCCATGCATGCTGTACACTTCTACTATCTCCCACAAACTCACCGATGCAGCTGCCTCGTCCGCTGGGCGCCCACCTAAATTATCGCCAAGCGTAGAAGTGGTTGCCTGCCACACAGGGCAGCCGGACTTGCTGGCCATGCAACTTTGAATCCACTGCACACTGTGGGAAAACCTGTCTCGGTTATCCCCTACATCAGTCGCCGGACCGCTTTTGTCCGCCTGTTCGCTCATGCATTGCATGGCCCAATGTGGTCCCGCGTGCATACTTGTCCATCTTATTTGTACGTTGTGCTTTTGTGTTCATGCCTAACCTAGCCGGCTTCCTTCATGAGATTTCTTGGGAATTTCGAATACAGGCGAGTCACTAACAGCCTCTCGAATTGTTTATTGGAGGCTTTGACTCGAGAGCCTAGCGTCAAGGCACTGATGACAAACAACTTCATTCAATAGCAGTTCGCGGTCGCCGTTTCTCAATATGCCACTAATGGACGCGCTGGGTAGTCAACAAATAGGCAAACCCGTCTTGCAGTTTAGTCGAGAGCCGCCGTCAGCGGTACTGCTGCCGTTAGCTTCCCTCAGACGAAGAGCTGTAATGAGTACATTTGCAACACGAGAGTGGATTCACCCATTTAGAACTGACAAAAGGTCCGGTCAGAGTGCTAAGGACGCACGTTTGTGTTTCGGCGGTCCAGAAGAACATTTCGTTGAAGTTGAACTTCGTATTTCTTGACGAAAAACGCACCGTCTATGAATGTTTGCAGTCTGCGCGCTAGACGGAAGCTTCACGTCACTCCGGTCATCGCACTCAGCCTCATCTCCAGTCAACATAAGTCCACATTTCCGCTTTTATGGGAGAAGCACGAGGGTGGAAGATCGATTCTTCTGCTTACTCTCCTCACATTAAGTACAATGACGGGCTTTTAAGCCATCACTGCGCGCTGGGGTCGCAGTTTTGGTTGTCGGCTGACGGGCTAACTCGCTCCTGAGAGATTAACTGGAGTGGCGATGGCAATTGCGGTGCTGGTGCCAGACTGCGTACGTACCACCCTACGACCTCCTCCTCCCCCCTCTAATTTGCCGATACATGGCTCTGCGTCTATGTCGAGGTATGCTCACTGCCATTTTTAGGGACGTGGTCACCGCTCTGAAGAGGGAACCTCAGCCCTCCACTGAAGACGCCATTAAACCTCTGTCTCCCAGGCCTACTGAAAACGGCTTCCTGACACCCGACAGTTCGCAAATGAAGCCCAATTCCACGAATCCTGGCTCCCTCCCTGAACTTTACACAACGGAGCGCATGCGGCCGTCGGTGAGACATTCTGTAAACGGCAGTTGGCAGCACACCTCAGGCACCCACGATGGTGAAGGCAGTGACGTAGATGATGCATTGCCGTTTGAAATCATTGGTCACCCACGTCGTTGTTCTTCGCCTTCTGTCGCCCCCATTTCTGAGGTAAAACCAAAAGGCAACTCGTTTGCATATTTTTGTTTGTAGGTTTTTGTCCAGACAAAATTCTCTCCAAGGTGTAGCTTCTTCAATTTGAAGCAGTTTGTTTTTTATCGCTCATTTTGCGTTGAAAGGAAAGGAAACAAAATTATCTGTGTATATTTGGAGACCAGAGGCCTAATTAGACACTATTCCCTTTTAGGTTGTTTTTTTTCTCTCATGTTTGATTGTAGATTCACGTTTCATACTCCCAGTGCCCGAAATTCCATTTCTTAGCAAGCTTGAACCTCGTAGTTAATTCTACCTGGACCACTCCCCTTCCTGAGGAGCCTTCATTTGATATGTGACCCTTCACGGACGCGCTGTTTAGGAAGCGGGATCTCACGGAACTGTACTATTTAAATGGTCAACCAGCAGCACATTGGGGCCTGTCTAACCAGTCGGTAGTTCCTATTGGGCATTTGGATTTTGTTGTCCCTAACACTTGAGCAACAGTTAGTCATGACTTCACCGGATCCGCTAGATATCTCTGGCAGCATTCACAAAATTTTGCGCAAGATCCCTTTGGCGCTAGAACAGCATCTGTCCATCCTTTGCGCTTTTGACAACGAACAACCACCGACGTCGCCTTCGCAATGCAACCCATCTAGCTCTTCTATCTGCGAAGCGTAGTTCCTCACCTTTTCCTTGATGACAATCTCGCCACCGGTAAGAATAAGTTCTCAACTGAGACCGAAGTAGAGAATTTTTTCAATTCCACTCTATCGTGCAGGGCGACCTCTAACCTGAGGTAGCTACTCACTGTTCAACCCTTAGCTCGCGTGGATAAGACTTGAGCACTGCTGTGCATTCTGAGGTGCGTCCACCGCTCGGTTCAGAGAAGAAAGTGATAAAGTAGTGTTCCTTCGGCTCCAAAACTTTGCACTTTCTCCGTATTTTTCTTCTATCCCTCCACAGTTCGTCTTTCTGGCTTCACTTTTCCTTTGCCTTCCGTGTTCTCAGCATCACCTTGGAGATCAGCTGTCTCGAAAAACTGAGTCAGCATAGTCTTCACGACATTGATCGTCATTTGTGCGGAAGACTCTTAAACCCTATTCCCCATTTTTTCCCAGATCCGACCGTCGACCGTCAATCTAGACTCACAAGCCAACCACCAGCGCTCATCTGTCTTGTCTCCACAACATGGCGGAAATAAAGTAGATGCTTGTGTAGGCGGTTCACCTGTGAAATACGTCGACACTGGCGTCTCCCCGCTGTCCTTGCAGGCCTCTCCTGCGACCTCAGAAATGGGGGTCTACTGTAACCAGGATGCCCAACTTGCCGCGGTGACCACCGTCACAGCCATGACCACGTGCTCAACCTTGGGCTTTCTTAGCGCCGAAACTACTGCCAACTCCCCTGAAAGACCGACAAAGCAAGGACTGGCTGACTGTGCCGTCCTCACTGGGAACAGCGCTCTCAACTTGTCCCTGGAGATGCGTCATGCCACTCTAATGGAAGAATTGGTATGTGAGGCTGTTGAGTGCTCCCGCTCCTCCCACTAGCAATCCTGACGGTATTAAGCGGTTAAGTCACATCTCCCTGGCTTCTGTTAGTTTCTTAAGGCAAGCGTAGTTTCCTTCACAATATCCTTCAACCTCGGGAGTGACATTCATGAGATACGTGCATTTCTTCTCGACTTTCGAATTCAAAGTGCACTCTTCGTTTCAACTAACTCCTCACCTCCCTCCCCCCTCCCCCCGGAATAGCTACCCGTTTATGTGAGGTGTTTTATGATAGAGGGGCCTAGACTGTTTCGTTTTTGCACTTTTTATGTTTGCAATTCACATGATAATTCCGAGGTTGACTATTAATTTATCCGTCTAGACACCATTGGCTCTCAAAGCAGTAAACTCATCTGAAAGCGCGCCCCAAGAACACCGCAGCCACTTGGGGAATGACAGAAAATGCCTCCGTATGACCAGCTTTATTTCGCAGTAGTCGATCTGCTAATTCGGGTGGTGCACACGTAGTCTCATTGTTAGTGATGTGCATGCAAGGGGTCTATGCTTTATGATTGCTTATGGTGAATAAGCTTATATTAAGAAACATTGTGTTTCGTCAAACCAGTTCTAAACACGGGTACGTTATTCTTGACTCCGGTTACTTGTGAATTGAGTCGGATAATGTCAAAATTGCTTTAAAATTAAATGAACTGTACAGTACCGTGCGATCCATCGGCTTGATTCCCGCCACAGTTTTATGTGTGGGGTGTGTCCGAGAGGATCTTTAGTCCATCAAAACAATTCTTAAATCAAGACACCTGTTGCCCCTGCACTTTTCCACCACGAATTGTTTGCCACACACTATAGTCCCCTCATTTCCCAACAATTTTTTGCTGTCGTCCCACCACCACATTACCTACGAACATGTCCGATAGCCCCGCATCCGGACTAACTGCTAAGCTTCGTCTGCTCTTGGTTCTGCATCGTCGTTCATCTAGAGGCTTGAAGAGGAGGTCGACTAAAAGCTTTCTCGGCAGTGCGCATCAAGACATTAAAGTGGCTCCTGGACCCCTTGTACTCGATCGCCGTCGCTAGAGGGGAGAGAGTGGGCGAATAGCCCCCAAATGCGGTAAATGCGCTGAGCCAACACGGGGCTATATCGGGATCTGGTAGATGTTATTGGGAGTTCTCGCCCATAAAAAATGCCAACATTAGGGATGTGGCGTAACGTCGGGGTGCAGGCGCACCCTGTGCCATTTGGTATCCGAGTTGCCCCCCGTTTTCCTGTTGTGTAAAATCCCGGTCAGTGTACGTTATGAACCAAGGGATGTGGTGGTACGCCCGGGCACGGATTTTCACAGTGCCGGCCACCTGCGGTCTTCTTAACTTTTTCATGACACTGGGCCCAGGTGGCAGAAGAGAGAGTGCGGTAGATGGTGCGCAAGTCGCCGTCTCTGCTCTCACCTTGTTGTAGAGGGCACAGTGAACATTGTCAGTAACGACGATCTAACCTTCGGTACGGTCGGTGGTATCATCGAGACCGCCTACGTCGGACATTATCAAACATATACCCTGCACGAATGCTAGTCCTCGAAACAGGCGGTATTTATCATTTATGGGGTCATTGTGCCTTAGAGACAGTCAGAATTCCACGGACGGCTGAGCGATTCGCAAATTTCGAGTTTTTGAGTGCTTTTTTCAAATTCCATTTATATCCTTCTGTACGTACAGTCTTCCGTCTTCCACGGTTAGACTCGCATAGCAAACTTAGCTTTATCAACCTCTTACGTCAGAAAGTATTTAATATACAGACATTAAAGCCCTTGCTAATTTATATGTATTTTGAAATCCAATGGGCTTTTTTAGCTTCTCCAGGCTTCGAAAGTTCGTGTTAGGTTCTTTCTACTAAAGGTCATAACTCTTGAGGAAGAGGTTTCCTGTCGCCACTAAGACATTACGATAGACGCACACAACGAATCACTCTGTAAGTTTTAATGAGAAGGTACAGGGACACTTGAATGACCATTTCTGAGTTATTTGACGTCATCAGCCATATCATACGTTCGGGTTGGAACACCTCCGAGTGGTGACAGTAAACAGGCCAGACCTGGACCTTCAAGTGTCACCTGTTCCTTTCGAATACTGACTGTGTGCTTCTGGGCGACCTCCTGTGAGGTTCGCATGCCTCGGGTTCCAAAGCGAAGCGTAATTGGTCCGTGTTCATTGCTGAAATCAGACATGGTTTGTTGACACCACTCATTGTACTAATGACTGCGAGTCATTTTAGTAGTTTTCTTTCCTAGCGTGACTTACTTAATTCTGTGTCGTACGGATAAATGTGGCAGTATGCTGTATGCTAGTTAGCGTTGTAGATTTAGTTGAGTAATCTTTGCTTATGTAAGGATTCCGGCCATTGCTCATGAATTTTGACACACTATAAATTCCAAGTCCATGATCCACAGTTAGCTGACCAAGTAGATTTTCTGAGGCTCCCCATCTATCTCCTCTCCGCTACGTTCGAATTATGTCCTCCTTAGTTGGACTGTTTATTAACTCCAGCGGCTTTCAAGCTCTCACACCGCTTGTCTGTGGTAGCCGACCCTAATTAGCCTTATCTGTCTAATGTTGGTCTGTACCCTTGATTTCCACTGTGTTCGTGCCCACCGTTCCGATGCTTGACTGGACGCTAGTCTTGTGTTTATATGCGAATTGGCGTTTTTTTGCTTATCACGACTTCTGTGTGCATTAGATTCTCAAATGGGATTTTCGCAAAACATCTGCCTCAGTTCTTAATTCTAGCTACAAGTAGAGTCCTCTGACGGGAAATTTAGCACGAGTGGAGATGGCATTGTTTTGTCTGGGCACTGACTGTACTTACCCCGCATTAGTATCGTCTGTGTGTCCACCCTAACTTAACTGCCTGTGTAGACAGAGTTATTACCTTGTATGCGCGTGTCTCTGTCCTCATACTCTTGTTGCTATTCTCCTGTTTACAGCGGACCTCCCTCTCTAAAGTCGAGACCTTGCTGGCCGAACACGGACTGGAGACGCTTCAATCACCTAAGCAATGCAACCCTCCCACCAACCGGGGGACTTCAATCTCGCCGGCTGTGGTATCTGATGTCCAGCAGTTGCATCAAGTCATCCGGCTGTTGGTGGAGGATATGAATGCTAATATCAAGATCTTCATTGAGGGCATGAGGTAATCGTTGTCTTCATAGCTCCTCTATTGTCCTTCTGTTTAATCATGCGCCCACAGGCTTATTTGGATGGGTGCACAGAAATAATGGAGTAATTGGAATAGTCATTTGTGACAGACTCCGATCTCTAACCAGTTAGCTGCAGACTGGCACCGTGTTAGCCATAAGAAAAACCGCGCATATTATGTAAGACTGGGATTCAAGGCTTTGACGTCTAGAACGAGCTCCGTTCGGCCCAACAAACTGCATGATCCGGCGGTTTTTAACTGTAACAATACCGGGAGGCATTGCCAACCGACAGTACAGTTCCACATTTGACCCGTAATCCTTAAACCGGAGTCCTAGTTATCTCTGAATGCATCGTTTTTCTAAACATCACTGCCATTCTCAGGTCAGTGCAGCTTACTGCAGGACAACTTCGATCGTAGCCTCCTAACCTCGGTTCCATCATCTTCCATTGAACCACCTGGGGGGAGGAATATAGGCACTTTAACAGTCGGTATTTAAAGTCCGTTGCAAGTTTTGTGTGGCTTATTATCTCCTGGTATTTACCTGTCGGTTGATCAGAGGAACCACGATAGACAAAACCGTCTTAAACTGTTCAGGAGTTGTTCGTTTTGTGTGGAGCCTTGGACCAATATTTTAGTTTTGTCGGTGTTCTATTCTAAACGGAAATTTTGGAAGAGACGACTATGCGATTAAAGACAGGTTGCGTTTTCTCAAATGCGCCTCCAAACAAGGCAATTTCCTCGTCAGAGTCTGGGTTTGAGGCGAGGTCTTCCACTATCTGGACTCCCTCGTAGGCCTGAAGTGCAATGGACAGAACCGCAATTTACCGGAGAGGTAAAAATGACCGATCAAATGACACAGTGTTTTGGCACACCAACGTTGACAGGGAATTATTCGCCTTCCCCTCTGGAAGGTCAATGTCTTCACATGAATTAATGGTACATCGCTTTCCGTGACTTTTCCGAATGCGCATTCATTGGCCCAGACAAAGGCTGCAGTCGAATGAAAGTCGGACAGTTGCCTTCTGTGCAGGTAGTGTCGCTGTTCTAGGATCTGTCGCAGTGGAACATATGTTCTGTACGGCCTTCGCCAATGCGGAAATACCTCTCGCGTTTCCCTATACATCGCAATGGTTCGGAAATAGTTCCCTGGGATACTTGTGAAGCCCTTAGCATCTACGCCGACTAATGTGATGCACCTGCAGTTACAGCAGTCTTTGTTTAACAAACAAAGTAGAACTGTCCTGTGAGGCCGACTAAATGTGCCCCACTGACTAAGTTATCCATTCAAGCCGCCGAGAAATGGTAGCGAAACGACTCTTGGGAACTTCGACGGGAGATCCGTTTGCATCCACAACTCTGACGTTTCAAAGGTGACTGATTACCTTCACAAGTAAACAGCAGACGGCGACGCACTGTTGTGGTCTGCAGGGCAACTGTGGCAGAAGCTACGCCGGCTGAGGGCATCGGTGGCCGGTTTAACAACTCGGAAAAATGATTTTGCCCAAGTGGTGTTCGTCCACTAAGTGACGTTATGAAGCGTTTAGAGCCCATTTTGGGTGATTTTATGACTGCTGAATGTATTTTCAACCAATACCTAAGAAATTGGTGGAGGGACGTTGTGTCGTCAACAGTGGATACTCTGTTAGCTTCAGCCATACCCTGCCTCATTGAATCAAAGTATGTCAACATCAGACGTTTGGGTCCGGGAGGTCTTCACAAGACTCTTGAGATAAAGTTGTAGTGTTCTCGCGGGCATATGGTGCAAGCATTAGTAAACGACCACACTTGTCTACTGCAATGTAGTTAATTTATGCGTATAAACTTTGGTCATTCGGATATGGAGTCGCCAGGTGTCATTGTTGATGCTGGAACGTGGTGTTAACCATCATTGTTATACCGATTACCAATGTCAAATACTCGGAAAAAGTGGCGCGTACTTGCGTCCACTTCACCGATACGCACATTATAATACCCTGCATAAATATTAATGTATCTGGAAGAAACAGCAGACAGAAACTCGTGAATTCGGTCGTAGAACTCACATTTTTCATCTTTTGCGTCGATCATGGGAGCACGGATAGTAACCGTACTTATGATGGTAATGTTACCTCCTAGTCGAATGCGGACTGTCCGTAGAGAGACCAGTACCCGTTCTACGGGGGCTTTGTTTGCTGTTTGGTATAGCGCGAGTGTGACACCCTGTCCACCGGAGCTGTCATAAAAACGTCTATAATAGACGTGATCGACTATGTCCGGCCCTGCCACATTAATTGCTTTTGTACAGGACTCGGGTGAACGGATTTCTAACGACTTCGGCAGCCTAACTAGAGAGGTTGCACATCATCGAGGATAATGTTCCTAGATCTTTGAGTGCGCCTGTTCCATCAGGCAACTCGGACTTTTTTCTCTCGAAAAAGACTGCCGATTTGCTTGTACGATATCCACCCACTGATGAGGGTTCGCAGTCGTCGGACCTCGTGAATGCCGTAAAGCATGATTTGAATTCTATAAAGCGTACGTTAACGTAAAGAGTCATGTCAACACTGCCCATCCGTCGTATGGTAGGA
Source organism: Spirometra erinaceieuropaei (assembly GCA_902702965.1). NCBI lineage: Eukaryota > Metazoa > Platyhelminthes > Cestoda > Diphyllobothriidea > Diphyllobothriidae > Spirometra > Spirometra erinaceieuropaei. The sequence continues at coordinate 7,073 of CACRXP010000250.1, read as the reverse complement.
CCCTAAGCCGTAACGTGAGGACGAAGATGAGGTTTTAGAGAATGGTGGACGAAGTATCCTGATTTCACTCTGGACTCTGATCAGTGCTTAACTATACCTGAAACTGTTACTACTGCGTGTTCTACTATTAATCATCCGTCCGACAAGAGCACCTGCTTATTTTGCAACCAATCTTCGCTGAGGACTGCTGTCTGTGTGATCGCCGGATTGCTCACAGCCGGATAAACGGACAAACCCCGCCTTCCTGGTGTTCCTGTCCTAGAGACTGTCAGATTACTGCGATTGGGCTGTTGATAAGTAAGCAAACCTTCCGGCAAACGCTTAAGCTCTTGATGACAAGAAGACAGGAAGTGAAAGTATGTTGCCACTAAAGTGACTGTTCAGAGGACTGCTCACACGATATGTCATGATAACCTATGAATGATCTACCGAGCCAATGGGCAGCAGTATGGCGACACACGCTGAAAGTGTTTTCTAGGACTGAGCACCTGCCGACTGCAGGCAGCCATCATTCACGTCTCTCCGCATTACGTGAGGAACTAGGTTGCCTTGGCGTTAATACCTGCGGGAAAGTAAAATTTACGAAATCTGGTTAGGAATGGCTGAGCTTTATGTGTGGAATGGCCCCATCTATGTCCTATCCTTAACCAAGACTCTAGTGTGCAGTGAACAAAGGGTGGAGCGGCCGTCAAGCCCCTGTACACGCTTCACCATTTATCGCAGCTCAAGTGCTAACCTCTTTTAATCCGCTGGATGTTCACTAGAGGCCCTCAGAACCGAAACAGCGGCCTGT
>CACRXP010000249.1:826138-857518 GCA_902702965.1 Spirometra erinaceieuropaei | reverse complement strand
TCGAACTCGCGACCTGTTGGTTAGATGTACACGTTTCTAACCACTCGGCCACGAGCCCAAGAGTCGAAGACAATCGACTACTTTAGAATAACCACGTAATGCCAATTCAACAAACGAGTTCTACCACAAGTAGTATGAAATGTATGCATCGAAGATACCATACCGTACTCCGGACACATGTACTAACTAAAAGCCCAGACATGTGTTTCGCCGATACTCTGCCTCTGCGTGACACAACTGCGAGGGGTTCGGCCCTTGGTTATGACTGGCTAACGACAGCTAATACGCCAGAAATGGCCATTTCAGTCTCCCTTGTCTTTGTCGGTAATAACATACTACCTATATCATGCGCCGCTGTGCGGCTGCTGGTTGGGTTCGAGAGAGAGCCCGTAAGGCACGACGGAGCGAGTGAGTTGCGTAAGAACGATCGGTGAGCGCCCCCTACCAAAAAATACAGTTAGTGACCTAACGCATGAAATGTGTCGAAATTTACGAATGATTGCTAATCACTCGCAAACCGACACCATTTCACGAGTCCGATTTCTATGTTAATTAACTACAAGTTTAAAAGCAGTAAAAACCCATAAGAATTGTTAAAGATAGTGTTGCGTTATTTAGAAATTCCGATTTATTTTGAAAAGCGCAATATCCCGAAAACGTCAGAAATGGCTCTAATTTAGTAAACGTCGTTTTTAGATGTACAGAACGTATTATCATACAAAAAACGTAGTAAATATGAAAGTAGACATAAAATAACGTCTAATAACAGTGTTTTAGTGAAGTTTACATCTAAATATCGTTTAATGAGTAGTGTGATTTCATATATGACGGTGTGTCAACTGCCTACATTCTGAGTGCAGACTCCAAAACAGTTTTCCAGTGAGTCCTCCTTCATTTTCTTTGTTTAAAGTAAATGAGATGGGGTTCAACACGAGAAGCTGGATTTTGCTTGATTTCACCGATGGGGACGTCGTAGGAACAAAAGTTTTCATAAGGTGACATGCCACGAGACCAGTCGGTGCCTAATAAATTTAAATAAAACTGACAGGCGTGATCGTAAACGCGCCATTTTGAGTTAATAGAGATGAATATTCTTCCGGTAAATTAATTTACACTTCTCTTTCGGTTTGGATAACGTTGAGTTTCAAATCGGCCTCGAAATGTTGCTGAATACTTAGTGATTTTCAGTGTTTTCACCCGATCGTCCATAAAGGCAGATTCTGAATTGCCTGTCTGTTGAGAAGGCATTTAGCGAATTAGTGAGTGTTCGGGCGCTCCTTTTCACGAAGATGGTCGTTTGGGTCACATTCGAAGACTCATTCAAACATAAAACTTCATTTTCGAGAAAAATGTCTGTCCACAACGAAAGTCAGCAACGAATATGCCTTTGATCAATGAAAAAACTTTCGGTAGTAAGTTACCTCTTTAAGAAGTGCTTTATTACTGCACTCCGTTGATGGAATTGATAAAACCTCTGGTTTTCTTAAAATAACCTTTGTGTTAGCAGGTGGATCAACATGGCTATGATCGAATTTAAAATAAAATTTATAGTCCGGCTAAACCTGTTTATTAAAACTCTCATGCGCAAATTAATGTCTTTTCAATGAAAAAGCCGCTCAGATGCGTAACCGGAGTCTAAGACACGTATTAGTATAGGAAATTACACGAATATCATCCAACGTCCATTTTCGCTAACATTTACAGATATTTTACTTGATATAATTACGTAAACACAATTTCTGTACAAGAAAAGGACATTTTATTAAAGGAAGTGGAAGAGCGAACAAAATGCTCAACGTTAAAGGCGTCTAGAAATTCTCTCATCAGTTTTCATTTTCAGATTTCATGAGATAGGTCACGTACTGTAATATGTTTAAGATTACGCCGATCACCGATTGGCCTGGCAGCATGTGACGTTATGTAAATTTTCGTTCTTAAGACGCCTCCATCGGCGAAGCCAAGCAAAATCTAGTTTCTCCTGTTGAACCGCATCTCAATCAGCCCAAGTAAGTCAAAAATACCGCGAAATCTCCGCAAACTGTTTTGGAATCTATACTCCGACTGAAGGTTGTTGACAAACCGTCATACATGAGATTACACTAACTCTTACACGATACTTAGATGCGGACTTCATAGAAAACACTCTGTTTAATTGTTATGTTATTTGTACATTGATATTTACTCCGAATCCCGAGAAGATGACTTTAACAATCATAGAATCCTTTTGCCAGACTCGGTCTAGAAGCTAACCGTTTTTGCACGCCCGTTGTCTGAAGAAGAGCTGGGGAACCAGTCTCAAAAATTTGCACAATGAAGTTTACTATTTCCCAAAGAATTCCATCTTCCTAATGTATACGTAAACAAGTGGCCATTTCTGGCTTATTGGCCGCCGTCAATCTGAGGGGTGCAAAACCTGGCATTCTATCCCGCGACCGCGGGGGAAAGAGGTCACACGAGTGCGCCACCAATCGCCCACGGGGAGACCGAAGACAATCCTCAGCCAGAAGGCAGGTCAGAATTTGTGCGTAAGGCATGCCTGTGACACGGGACAGGCGGCGAGACAGAACAGTTCAAGACTAGCATGAACTGACACCCCCATTACTCTGATAATGGAAAGCAGGAAGTTTCCCAAGCGTCAACACAAGCACAGTGAAATCCGAAAAATCGCCCCTTATTCCTTGTCTTCATTTGGGGAGGATGAACGATATAATTTAACTGGACCTTAAATCTTCAATCATTGCGGCTTTTGAATTTCTTCAGAAGTCAGTCCAAACATTACACGATGTCATGGACTCAGATTTCTTTGACATCCGGTTTACAATGGTGGCGGAAATCAACAACCAACAGCCGTTCCTTGACGTCGTCCTGCATCGAAAATCCAACAGACACCTAAAAACAATGGTCTATAGGAATGTTTCTAATACACGCAAAACCCCTAGCTACCAAAGTAAGCACCCCTTAAGCCGCAAACGCAACGGAGTGCAAACACTCTGCAGAAGTGCAGAGACACTACAACGAGCCGCAGAACAAAAGCCGGAATTACGTTACCTTCAGCGCGTCTTCATGGCCAACGGCTGTCCTCGCCACTTCATCGAACGCGGCTGGTAGGCCGGCCAAAAATATGCAAGCGTCTCCATGCATCCACGGTGTTTCTGGTGTGGTCTTCCGTCTGATAAGACTGTTGAGGATCGGCATCGTCTTTCCTTGTCGTCGGGGTTCAGAATGGACTGTGCGTATCGTGACTAGTCCTCATCTTGGTTGAGCACGTTACACCTGTCCTAATAGCGGGAGAATTCTTGTAGGGTCGACGGCGCCAACGTGTCCACTATTGGTCTTCAACACCTGTTTGGCGATTAGTTTCCGCGAATGTCTTAGATTATTCCTGGCTCACTTTAATGGTGTTGGTTCTTAGAGATACAAATGGGTGGATTTACGCGAGTTTCCAATTTTGTCAGCGATTTAGTTATTGTAGGGGTGAAGGTTGGTAGTTAACATAGGGGTTAGTGACAGGGGTAGGGTTAGATATGTTACCGGAAGGGTAAGGTATAGGCTTTGGTAACTGATGGGTTTGTGATGGAAATGCATTATCACCTATTCCCTGACCTTAGTTATTTCCCTTGACTTGATATAAGCTTGTTGTAGGAACGGAGGAACAAATACTGTGGTGGGTTATAAAAGAGGATGCCCAATGCACTTCCTGTTTTCCGAAGTATGCACTGTTGGCTTTTCTGAATTGTTTGCTCGTGTGTTATTTATCTTCGCTTGAACACTTCATTGTATCGCTACATTCCCACTTTCCGTCTTCAAATAAACCCTTCTGGTAAAGATACCTTCTGTTTTGGTACGGTGCCTTGTCAGTTAGCTCGCTTCAAATCTGTTGACCGCGGTTTTCAACATGACTCACCAGCAACCATCTTCTGATCCAACCCGCCAGCTTTGTCGCGTCCGTCTGTCGGTTCTGGAGAGAAGGCAGTCGTCCCCGTTCACGCTTCCATTGTTAACGCCCGGTGATAATCTTGATATCTGGCACTCTTAAGCGAGTGTCCACTTGGCCTCAATCACCGCCGAGGACCGCACCCAAAATATCGTCCACCATTTGTCCATGAAGGTGCCGACAAAGGCTTCTGCTTTCGGAATGCTGTTTGGCGTCGATGGCGAGTCACAGCTTGCTTCCCTCCGCCGCCTCTTTGCGTTCCCAAAGCCCCCTGTGCACGTTTACAGGCAATTTTTGTCCCGTCTGCAGCCCCCTCGTGAGAGCGCTAGAGATTACGTGAGGTAACTTCGTCCCCCTATTCTCGCAGCTATCCCCGACCAACATTCAACTGTTGCTGATATCGTTCTGACCAAGAATTTCTGCGCTGGGTTGTAAGATAATAGCCTTTGGTGGAAGTTACTAAAGAAGACCAAACTTTCGTCGGAATCCCTTCTGACCCGTGTGCAATAGTACGAGGATCGCTATGGGTCATCGGTGTTTTTTTCCTGTTGCTCAGCCTCAGTCCTCCGGCATGAGCAGACTCGGTTTTTTGGCGACGTAGACGTAACCAAATTTCACTCGTCCGCGCCCAGGCCGTCAGAGTGATGTGGCTGAAGTCTCGAGTGATTCCTATCCAGTCGTTATAGTAACATCAAGTCAGTCTGACTGTTCTGCACATATTGTTAACGGAGGACGTTTAGCGTTTCTTGTAGATACAAGGGCCTCCTGCTCCCTGCTAAACCCTTAGGGGTTCTCGCACGCCTGGTTTCAACAAGCCAAGATCTCACACAAGCACCCCCTTCCTCTCTTTTCCGCACCCATTCGACGTACCCTTTTTTCTTGAGTTCATCGGAATTTCGTCATCATCTTTGCGCTTATCCTGATATTCAGTCACATAGTGTTTTTTTAGAGCTGATTTTCTGCATATTCATAATTTCTGCAACGATTTTGTCACTGACCCTCCCAAGTCTAAGACGACAACCCTCCCCTTTCACTTTCCCCAACAACAAGATTTAGAGAGAACCAGAGAACAAATGGCCTGTTCTTGGTTCACACTGAAGATTTCTCTTAAATTTACGAAAAATACTCCAGTGCGCCTCTCGGAAAGAGTGACCATATTACACAACCATGTATTCACTCTCACTTCTCTCAATGTCAGAGGAGAACAGATGATCAGCCTAATATATGGAAGGCGGATTTTGACACGATGAAGAACGAATCAGAGTTCACGAGCGCCATCACTACGGTATATTCGATCGGTGGATTAAGCGCTCAAAATTTGTGAGAGTTTTTCGGAATGCGAAAGAAACGTTTACTAGGTCTCTTGAAAAAAGGACAATTCTGCAGAATTTTCACATTCCTGGGTAATTTATTCCATGTTGGAATTGAGTTCACAGAAAAGGACCGACGATATTTTACGGCATAACAAAAGAGAGCTGGCAAGTGTCGCAAGACGGAGCCATTCTCTAATTCCTGACTCTGCCCTTCTAATAGATGACTTTGATTTTTACCGTCAGGACCGCACGATTAGGCGTGGGGGTGGTTGTCTTCTTAATCTTATATCCTACCTATAGCACTCTTCCTATTACTTGGATGTTTCTTCATTCAGGGGAAACTTCTGCTTTGCATCTGTTATTCTCTCGCCGCAAAGAAAGGCGATTAGTGGCTGTATCTACAATCCCCTAAATGCTTTAGCCAGTGATGATTCACAACTTTCTGAAACCGTAAGACTAGTTTCGGATGCTGCTTTCGATGTTAAAATGATCGCTGGGGATTTTAACCTTCCTGAAATAGACTGGGTTTCCAATAGGTGTCCACCTAGATTCCAGCACTTTCAAGATATGTTCAACTTTTATAACTCATCCCATCTGGTGCGCTCTCCAACAAGAGAAAATCACATTGTAAATCTAATCTTTATCAATGACATTGCCCCTTTTTGTTGCTTTCAAAAAGGACCTCTTTCACAGTGACCACGTATTAATTCATTGTTGCTTACCGATTACCTTTTCAAAAAAGAACAGCACCGTTCGGACTTACATGGACTACGATTGCGCAGATAATGGTTTAATAAATAACTATATTTGATCTTTAGATTGATGTGTCTTCCTCTCCAGTAGCGATGTGACCATTCTCCGGATGTCATGTCCAATGCTTCACAAGACATCCTAGATTTTGTGCCGCGTAGATATCTCAAGCCCAATTCTTCAGATTTCCTTGTTCCTCATTTTCTTCAGAACAGACTAAAAAAGTTGAGACGGCAGCTGCGCGACCCATCCACTAGTTCCTTATCAGTTCATCTTAGAATCACAGATATTTTTGAGATGGCCTCAAGGATGCGCCAAGCGCGCGACAGGCAAAGAGAATCAATTGCTCTCAGTGGTTCGAACCCTGGCAAATTCGTCGTTTACATCTTCCTCATCGGTCCTCCTCTAAGCGTGGTCACGAACTTCCACCCCTGCTAAATGATAACAAAGTCTTCCTCACCGATGACACTGACAAGGCGGAGTTGTTTGGTGCTTTCTTTGCAAAACACCTTAATACTGAATCCGAACCGATACCTTTCTTGCATTTGCATTCAGATAGGACACAGAGTATAATCGATGTCTCCTCAGATCTCATCAAGAAACCCATAAGTCGTTTGAAATACTCACACTGTTCAGGAAAGAATGGAATTCCAAATTCGATTATTAAACAAGAATCCCACCTTCCCATACTGCTTAGTCATTTATTCTCGGTTTATCTTCCAAAAGGGTTCTTTCCTGAAACATGGAAAACGTCAATTATCATTCCCGTCTTCAAGTCAGGATCTCGGTCCGATGTTAAAAACTACCGGGGCGTGCACAAAACGCCGTCTGTAGCAAAGATTCTTGAATAGATAATTTTCAATTAAATTCTTGACTTCTGCCTATCTAATAGGCTTCTGAGCCCTAGTCAGCATGGATTTTTACCTAAACGATCCTGCAAAACATGCCACTTGACATTTCTTAATCTAATCACTTCTGTTCGTATTGAGCAGCCGTCAGTGGTAGTTATCTACTTTGATCTTGGCAAAGCCTTTGACAAGGTGCCCATAGACGTCTTTTAGTAAAATTGGAAGCTCTCGGCATCCGGCCGCCTCTACTTGACTTCATTAGGTCCTATCTATCAAACCGATATCAGAAAGTCATGGTCGGTAATAGCTACTCGACACCTCACTCGATCACGAGTGGCGTACTTCGAGGTACGGTTCTGGGTCCGCTACTTTTCCTTCCTTACATCAATGATATATCGACTGAACTCGGAAATTCGCAAACTTTTATTTATGCCGATGACCTCAAGTGTGTTTACTCATATTCTAAGGACATCGCAAACGTTTGTGTTGAAAAAATTAATTCTGATTTGTTAAGCTTAAGCAGATGGGGCTCAACATGGCAGATGGAGTTTTTATCATGCAAGTGTAGTTTCATGTCTTTTGGTCCTGCCAAACTTCCTGATCCCAAAATTTTTCAGAATAACCCACTCTCAGAATGCCTCACCATAAAGGACCTAGGTCTAAGTTATACAAATAAGCTTGCTTTATCACCTCATGCAGATAGAATCTCTGCCAAAGCCGCCCAGATATGTGGATTCATATCGCATAATATTTTCCCTCCGGAAATAAAGCTAAGACTTTATCAAATGTTTGTTCTTCCAGTCCTCAAATACTGCTGTCCATTCTTTGGTTGAACGAACGCCCGTGACCGCTATAAGATCGAAAATGTACAGAGGGTTTTCACTCGGAAACTGTTCCCTCAAGCTTCGTCCGGTACTTCTTATACTCAGCGATGTCAGCTGGCGAACGTTAAATTTTTGTGGGTTAGAAGACTCGAAGCTGGCATTTGCTTTCTTTTTCGCATCATTTCTAGCTCCAATCTTCCGCTCATTGACACTCTGACTCCAAGAGATCGGTCTTATGCCACGCGCAACTCCTGCATGGTGATTCCGCCGCCTCTTTGCACTATATCTAAGCGCTCCCTCTCCTTCGCCTCCAAATTTGCTTTCCTTTGGAATAGTCTTCCGCCAGAAATTTGGTCATGACCAAAGTTAGTGGTATTCAAGTCGAAATTACGCAAACACCCTACACCGGAAAATGTAAAGGCATTTTTAACGGTCTCATTCCCGAACACTCCGCTTCTTGACTTCGAGAGGAGTCCTCCTGGGATTTAGTGGTAGATCAAGTGGTAACCCTCAAGTATAACAAAACAAGCCCCTGTTTTAAATTGGTTGCTTAATCCACTTCTATCACTCCTCCCCCATAGGGACGATTTTCGTTGTTCCTAATGCCATCTCCCACATTTGGACCTCATGCGGTATGTCGACGCTCACGGCGAAAGCCTCAATATTCGCCATCTACTAGTAGTTTGGTCGTACCTCCCTTCCCCACTCATCGACTGGGCTCGAAGCGTACAGTGGCCGATCGCGTCTTGGTTCCTCTCGTCTGGGTCTTTAACGCGAAGTCTCATCCGGCGTATCAATACTGTCCAGACGATGTCAGTTCTGAATCTTGTATACAATACCACATGCAGGCCAGTCCTGTCTGACCCGCATGCGTACCCCTCAAGGCAGACATTTATTTCTGCTCTGACGATGTCCGATTATAATCCGTTATATACCACCACATACAGGCCAGTCCGGCCCGTACTTTTCTGTTATTATTTTTTAGCGAGGGGTTTTTTTCTTCTGTAAAATTAACCCAATCATTTTTACATTTATGTGTGCAGTTTTTTTTCACACCTTGCTAATCATTTTTCGCAACGGACTACTAAGTCAGAAACTATGAATTTCATTTTGTGGAGATTCAACCTATCTCGTCTAAAATTCGCGTGAAAATTTATTTCAACTTGCCTTGATGGGACACCGATGGGTCTATAATGAAAAAATTATTTATTTATTTGCTTTGTGGAATCCATGCTCAGCAACACTCGGTTGGTTATTCTCTGTTAAGTGACACATCATCTTATCTTTGATCAATATCTCTAAGATCTTCGAACCTGCCGGGAGAGTGTTTATGGGCCGAAAGTCATCAAATGACGCAAATTGGCCGTGCTTGGGAAAAGGCAAAAATTGTGATTACTCTCACAAAGTAGCATAGGTTGCAGTTTCGAGAGCGAGGTTACATATAATGAGGGACGGGAAAATTACATTGGCATCCGCTTTTAAAATGCTAACTGGGACACCATCAGGTCCTGGACTATGATATTGGCGAAAACACCGAGTCGCCACAGTCTCGTCCCACAGAGTGAAAGTTGTAGTTTCGAGAACGGCCCCGGTCGAAGTCTGGATGGTCGGAATCGGAGTGATCGAGTTTTTAATAAAGGTTTTGGACAGGAAAGCATTGAAAATGTCAGCGGTCAACTGGGCAACTGCACTAGGATTCGCACAAGCAATTCGCAGGATGGGATGCTTCGTTCTTCCATGAATTCGTACCTTTCGGGAGAAAAGTTTCGAGACATTTAACGAGCGGGTTTTGACGAATCAGACCTCATCGACTAGCTGTTTTTCTTTGGACATTCTCTTAGCCCGCTCAAAAATATCGCAAATCGAGGGCAGGAGAAAGGCTGTGCCCAAGATGGAATCGGCGAAAAAGTTCGTGCAAACTACGGCGAAATGTTAAGGATAGGAAACCTCATCACCTACATTAATTTTTTATTTAAGGGAGACAAAATGGGAAAAGAGCGGATCGAAAATTTCGTGCAGTTTGGTAGTGCAAAGTATCAGTTGGTTGTGGGTGACTTCAATCTTCCTGATGTCCACCTGTCCTCATCTTCCAACCCGAAATATTCAAAAACATACTTGAGACTGTAGATGTTGACATGTGGAGTCAGTTTGTCAATGTTCCTACCCGAGGATCAAGCATACTGGACCATATTTTCTGCAGAGCATAGGAATATATCAGTCCAATCGTAGAAATTAAGGTGTGTTAATAATACGGCCAAGCGAGCTGGTCAAAAATCGAAGGAGAAGTTATACTTTGAGGACAAAATTTTGTTTACCTTGAGTTCCAATGTAGAAACAACTATGTAGTGGTCGTTTTCCCTGATTGGGCACAGGGATGACGCTGACATAGGCATGCAACTTCTGCAGAAAAGAAGGTCAAGTGTGCTTGATCCTCGGGTGGGAAGATTGACAACCCGGCTCTGCGACATGCAAACATCTACAGCCTCAATTATGTTTTCGAATTTTTGGTGCTGGACGGCGGGAATCAGCGGACTTCAGGAAGATTGGAGTCGCCTGCAGCCACTTGATACTCAAAACTTCATTCTATCGTAGCATGAAATGCCTGTGAGAGACAGCGATCAAAATTCTTATAGGCGTTGGGAGGACGATGGCCACAGCCAACGAGTAGAGAGAACTCATTTTTCGGAGTAACTTGGAGCCAGCAGCTGCCTTCTACGGGAGGTCCAGTGACAGAATCGTAAGTGCTTGCTAGACGAAGATACAACTGTCTCCACAACGTTTGCCCTAACGATCATTTAGAATGTAAGCATATCCTAGAAGAGAAGGTTTGGAGGCAGCTACGGCAGCTGTTGCCGATGTATCAGTTACTTAGACAATATCTGGGCAATGGACGAACATCAGTGTCTGAAGGAAAGATATCTTATTAAGCGAGGATCTGACCTTTAAAACAAAACGCTTATGGAGTAGGACCTTTAGATTCTAAGAGAGGTGGACGACGTTGTCCAGTGGTTGGCTGCCCACGGAACGTACGGTTCGGATGCACCTGTGAAATTCTGCAGTGGCAGAGGATTGTGGGGAATTTTTTTTAAGGAACTGGACTTACCCAGCATTCCAGTTGCTGAGGCGGCACTCGGACACGGCTTTGCATAAGGCACTCGTTCAGGTGTAATGGGGGTAGCCGGCGGAGTCGGTAGGAGTGTTTGTAAACAAGGCGTGTTGTTGTGTTCAAAGATCTCTGCATTAAGAGTAGTCACATTCCCTACGGAAGTAACTAAGCCATGACATGGGGAGGAGGCAGATGACGTTGAAGAAGACTTATTTGAGATGACAGCAGGTACCGTTAAGTCCGTGTTGATTTTTGAAATTTTCGATTCGTTTACTATTTTCTGCGTTAATGTGATGTCCGACGAAATTAATCGATGGCATTTACGTCAGAAATCTCTAGTTATCTCCTTTTTCGGCATGATGAAGTCGACTTCTATCAAGTCCGTGAATTGGGACTGCTTGTTCATTGGAGATCTTAAAAGACATTTCACTCAGTTTAGTTCGATGCCATTGTCCCAATCAGCAAAATAACGACCGGTCATACTGCCTGGTTAATTAGGGACCGAAATAGACAGTTACGAAAGAAAAACAGAACATGGAGGTTATTCGGAAAACAGAGTCACCAGTGCAAATTGCAGAGTTTCGTAGTCAACGAAATGCAGTCAAAAAGTGTATCCGCCAGGCACGGAAGGAGTATGGATCCAGAATCATCTGAAAGGCTGAGAAGAAGCCCTAGATTTTATTTTACTAAATTAAGAGCAGACTGAAAATGAAGGACCCGGTCGCAGTAATGAAGGACGATAATGGTGTAGAAATTGTTGAAAACAGCGAGAAAGCTTAACATTTGGGACGATACTTTACCTCGTTCCTCACCAGGGAAACGAAGTTTCGTAGTCGTAGTGTCAGCAATGCTCTTGAGACCACTGGACTCGTGCTTAACTCCAAACTCTTCCTGATTTCTGTCGTGGACAGGGAACTTTAAAATGCCGAAGACGCAAAGTTCTCGGGTGCGGACATAATACTGGCCAAATTCTTGAAAGAATCGGTGAGCAACCTGTTTAAACCACTAGCAAATATCTTCCCTTCGTCATTCGAATTAGGGAGGTTGCCATCGAATGGGAGACAGAAACTATCTTCCCGATATACGAGGGTGAGTGGTCGCACTAATGCTAATAATTATCGGCTTGTTAGTCCCACCTGTCTCTGCTGTAAAATGAAAGAAGCCACAGTTAATAGAGAAGTTCCAATGAGGTTCCAATGAAGTTCCTGGAGTAGAACTACTCGTTCTCAGCGCTGCAACAGGGCTTCAGACAAAAACTGCTCGTGCCTTTCCTGTTAACTGCTCTCAACTGAGCAGAAGACTCGCGCACTGGACGAGGATGGTAGGGTCGGTAGAAGGCGATCGACATCGTCCCACAAAAAATTCTAATCTAAAAAATTTCTGAAATTAGATTAAGAGGAAAGCTTTTGACATGGATCGCAGATTTTCTTAATGGGAGCTCACAAACCAAATGTGTCCAGGCCTCGAGTCAACTCCTACACCCTTCTTAGTGATGTTCTCCAGGGCTCAGTCTTAGGGTCGCTGCCATTCCTAGTTTACATTAACGACTGCGTCGAAGACCTGGGATGCAACACCGTCATGTTTGCTGACGATGTTAAGCTATGGAGAGCCATCAGATCTGACGCCGACAAGAACGCGCCTCAAGAGTGTCTCAACCGGCTCAGCAATTGGTCAGCTCGTTGGCTCCTCAATTTGGCTGAGGACCTGAATTTGTGGTCCTGAGTATCGTTTCTGTAGGTGGTCAAAAAGAAGCGCATTCAAAAGACAATATCCTGGCGAGTCCGAAATGTGACAACGCTATGCTCCATGATAATCAGTATAACAACATCACTTAAGTAATCCTTCCTAATCGTTAAAGCATTCCAGAGTTTTCGCCTACATTTTATGAGATGGGTCGCGCACTATATATGCCTTAGCAATGTGAGAAACTCGTGGATCTTATCTACCTTGTTGCTAGTGAGACCGAAGACAGACACAAGTGAAGTTTTGATGTTTGTTTGAAAAAATTTCCCAGAAGTAGTCAGCCCACGGATGTCGTCTTCCATTTCTCTTACTCTTGTGGTTTCAAAAAGACTTTTTATAGGAGCGAAAATCCGCCGTTTCTTGTCAAATCATTTTCGCCGATAGAAGTATACTTTATTTTCTCCTATCTAGAGCGCTCAACTCAATATCTTAGGGTTAATAAGCATTTTATTAGTCGAGATAGAATTTTACTGCAACACAGAGTTTCCCCTCATTGGCAAACGTACAGCCACCCCATAATTCTACTCATCTGTCATCTGCCTCTGAAGCAGATTCCCCACCGAGCGTCATTCAAATGCTCCCCATATCTGCGTCGGCCCGAGTTCCATCTAGCTCTTCACCTGAGCACATTATCACTGAGTCAGTTGAAGCGTGCCACTTTACAACATCTCCAAGTAGCGATGATTACTCAAAGGCTGCTCCCAAGTTTACCAGGAAGCTTGACCGTAACAGTAAAGATGATCGAATCCCAGAAGCCCAATCCACCTGCAGGACTTGGAATAATAAATTAGTAAGTAAACCTGGGTCGAACCTATCACGTTTTCGTGCCAAGGCTCGCAAGACTGACCTACTGGTAGGATCGAATAAGTCAGATAATAGTCCAGGGCGATCCTTACCTAATCCTTTCCCGAATTCTCAACTTAAGACAGACACCACAGTTGTGGAACAAAATAACAGATCAGCATGTTATATACAGGTATACAATTTTGCTGATAGATTTCCCAATCCCACAGCTAGCCTTAAATCATAAATAATTAAGCTTTTTCAGGATGCTGACAGTTTCTATAATCCATCTTCTCCCTTTTACAGCATAAATGCTCAACATTATCAAAATCCTGTTTTTATGCTTCCTATCTTTCCAAACCCACGAAATGGCCTTCCTCTTCATGGGTCCTGTCCAAATGTGTTTCCTTGCAATGCTGCCTCTATAGTTAGTACTAATTTTCCCATAAATATCAGACCACAGCAACCTTGTTCTCCATCCTTTACTTCTTCCCTACAGCTTAAATTTCTATCACCAACTCTTCCTTTGTTTATACGTTGTAATGAGCAAAACCTTCATCTTAGGAATACGCTCAGTACAGTTTCTCTCAGCGCAAGATCAGTGGCGCAGCAAAAGATGGCACAACTAAGGAGTGTGGCCTTCGAGTCTGACTCAGATGTTTTGTGAATCAGAGAATGTTGGGCTCACTTTCTAATTTCACTTTCGGCTCTCAAAATAAATAGCCTAAGCTTAAACCGTCAGGATCGTATCGAACGACGCGGCGGTGTTTGCCCTCTTTACATCAAAGCCACACTTGCACAGTCGGCTTATGATCTGACCATTTCTTCCTACTTTGGAAATCTTTGTTTCGCTTCGGTAATCATACCACAAAATAGGAAAGCCTTGGTCTGATGTGTATACAATTCTCCTTGTTACTTCGGAAATTAAAGTCAACTCTGTGAGCTCTTCGAAAAAAACGCCGAGACTTCATTCGATGTCAAGATAATTCTGGGAGATTTTAATTTGCCAGACAGTCATTGGCACATAAGTACTTCCTACTCTCTATACCAGAAGATTCCAGACACTATTCACTTTTTGAACATGTCACAACTAGAAACGATAGTATATTAGATTTAATTTCTACTTATGGCATTCTCCTTCATCTATGGATTTCCATCGTGACCTTTTTAAGACTGACCATTCATTTGTTCATTGTCGTCTTCCAGTTGCCATTTTCGCCGAGCGAACAGAAACAAGTAGCTCTTTTGCTTTGCTTATATTAGCAAGAAATTAGTAAATAATTTTACAAGGTCCCTTGATTCTCTGAAGACTTTTTCAAATTATGATTTACAATTTTTTTCGTTTAATTACAGTACATAACAGAATATATTCTCCACCCCAGTCTACTGAAGACGTTGAAATCGAATGCCACTTACTTTACCGTCCCCAATGTTCTTAAAAAATATACTTTAAAAGCTACGAGGGCAGCTTGAAAATGTATCCATAAGCTCATTATGGGTTTACCTATGGATCGCTGACATATTTAAATAAGCCTCAAAAATGAGGCTCGCGTGATATAAGCGTAAAGAGTTTTTAGGAATTAGTGGTGCGAATGTTCCTAGATCACTTGCTCAGCTCTTCCTTGAAAGATCATCAGCTAAGTCATACCAAGTCATTCGGCATCTGCTAAATTTCAACAATGGTAAGCCTCCTGAAAAATACGTAGGAACTGCGCGACCGCCCCCTTACAGCTGGCCAGATAGACTGACACCCAGCAACTAGAGCAAACCGAAATTTACCCAACAGGAAAATAATTTCAAGGTCAGGCCGATATCAAAGTTCTTCAATTGCCATGAAGGACATATTATTCATGCCCCCGAAAACTACCAAACTGCAAACTTAAATTTTTATATTGTACATATCGTTATTTTTTGAAAATTTTGTTATTATTTTCCCTTAGAACTGAGGTTTTTTTTAACTTAAAACAAACTCTCAATTCGCGCTCTTTTGGCTAACCAGACACCCGAAGCAAATGAAGTCAAAGTGCAGTTGAAATTGACGAGTTTGTTTTAGGTTTTTTTCCTGAGTTCAAAGGGGACTGACAGTGCCCAAGGGGCGCTACAATAAACCTATTCTATTCTATTCTATTAAAGAGGAGTCAGGAAAGGCAGAAATGTTAAATTCATTCTTTGCCAAACATTTTACCATTGAGACTGACGCATACCCTTCAATTCCTACGTTGTCTCATGCCTGTCTCACCACCATTAATATTGCCCCTGCAAATATTCAGAAGCTGATAAACCGGCTTACTAAATCTCACTCAGGAAGAACTGACAACATCCGAACTCTCTTATAAAACATCTAAGAAATTTTCCTCCTCTGCTTAGCAAACACTTTTCAGTCTTTTACCCAAATTAACTTCTTTCCCGACTTTTAGAAAACGTCTATTACTATTGCAATATTTGAATCTGGCTGTCGTTCTGATGTTCAAAACAATCAAGGTGCCCATAAAACACCTTGCCAAAATCTTTGAAAAAAATCCCGCCAAGAAAATTACTGACTTCGGAATAACCAATCAAATTATTAGACCTTCCCAACATGGCGTCCTACCCGATCGCTATTGTGAAACGCGTCATATGTCGTATATCAACCGCCTCACTTCTTATGGTAATGATCATTTATGTGTTGTCGTTATTTATTTTGATCTTAATAAAGCCTATGGTACAGTGACACATAGAAGATTCCTAGTTAAATCAGAAGCTCTGGGATATTGCCGTCCCTTTATTGACTTCTCAAATCATACCTATGCAATCGTAAGCAAAAGGTCTTACTGAGATCTTTATTTTCCGATGAGAGCCCTATTGAAAGTGGTGTCATACAAGATACCGTTTTAGGTCCTCTTTTGTTTCTACGTTACATAACAATATCTCGTCGGCAGTTAATCATTCACAATCCTTTATTTATGCTGATGATCTCAAATGTGTATATTCTTTCAATAGATTTACGGGCCTTTATTGCCTAGAGCAAATTCATGCTGACTTGCCTCCCCTTGCAGCATGGAGTTCAAAATGCCTAATTGAATTCTCTCCGTCTAATTGTAGTTCTATGTGTTTTGGACCTGATAGGCTATCTCAACCAGTGGTATTTCAAGTCACACCTGGAACTGAATGTACCACCATCGAGGATTTTTATTTAAGCTACACTAATAATCCAGATCTCTCGCACCACACCGACAGAATTACCGCCAAAGCCGTCCAGATTTGTGGCTTTATTTCTTGCTTTTTATATCTTCCTGAAAATAAATTTGTTAGGACAGCCCAGAACATGACACACCGTTCCTCTCATCCGGCGGCCATGCCCGACAAAGGACCCAAAACCACCAGATCGTTTTCGACAAGCAAGCCTGCATGCGAGCCAGAAATTAGCACGCCACGGACTTACGCGCGTCTTTTAGGAGTCAACAAGACGCGAGGCTCTGTCCATGCGGGCGCTGAGGACTAAACCAGTGGGAACACGCAAACCAGACAAGGGCAGAACCCTTACATACGATCGATATGTGTTTTAGGAAATATGAGTACATGAAATGAAACCAAAATCACAGTTTCCGAAATATCCAAGTCGGTACGCACATAACCACTCTTATATGACACTTGATAAGACATCACTTGAAGCATTATCCCTTTGTCCTAAGTTTGCATACCCCGTCGAGAAGTTAATCAGTTAGAATTGGGAACTCAGTTCGAGAACCTATAAATCCAGGCGTCGTTAGTATGAACAGATCGGATAACGTAGCGAAGATACAGTCCATATTATCAGACCAGAAGAAATTCACGAAGGTAGACAAAGAAAAGGACTGCACGGAAGAAGCAGAGACGAAACTGACTGACTGACTGTCTGAGAAGGCTCCACACAGGGGGATCACATAGGCGACCGTGACCTCGAAATACTCCGACCAGTCTGCACACATCCTACGATGATATGGTCTACCTAAGATCCATAAGGAAGGCCTGCCAGTCCGTCCGATTTCAGACACGCGAAATTCTTCGTATTATGCGATAACAAGGTGGCTAGCAGAGAAACTCGAACCCGTACAGCGTCAGCTAGTACCACGCACCTACCGATATACCTTTCCCTTCATTGACGACATGAAAGAGCTTAACGTCAACGGCATGGTGATGTTCACGCTAGACGACTCATCACGTTTTACAAACGTTCCGGTCACCGAGACAGCTGAATATATCGATGAAATTATTTTCTGCCAGTCAGCAGGAAATAGGAATTCCGACGAAGACACTCAAGGAACTATTACTAAGATGCATATTAAATGTGCAGTTCCTGTTCGACAACCAACTCTATAGACAAATAGACGGCGATGCTATGGGCTCACATCTTGGACCTCTCCTTGCCGAGGTTTCACGGACAAATCGGAGAGATTCCTACTAATAATAATATAATGATATTTTATTTAATGCCAGTTTACAGACATTGTTAGGGAAGCTTTTAACACAAATCGGCCAGCAGTGAAAAACAACTCCTGTGGAAAAGGAGTAAAAATATAGTTGGTGGTGGTTTTTATGGTTTGGAGTGTTCAGGAGAAAAAAAACTGCTGGCGGCATATTGCCGACCATCAAGAAGGGAAGGGGGGTTGCACGGTATCGGAAATTATCAGTCGCCCATTTCTTTCATGAAGTTAGGGCTAGTCCAAAGAGAAGCGCCGAAGAACAGCTATCGCCGTTGGCCAAAGAAATTGTCCCTGGTGAGACCGGCCATTGTAGTCAGAGACCGCAAACGCCATCGCTACGGTACAGTTGATCAGTCGACTCAGCACCCAAAATCTGTGGGAGCTTTTCCGAATGCAAAAATCGAGTAATAGTTCTCTTAAATAAAGGATAACTTTGCAGAGTTTTCACACTTCTGGGCAGTTTATTTAAAATAGCAATTGCATTTACAGAAAAGAACCGACGATATTTAACAGTACGTGCCAGAGGCAGAAAAAAAGACCTCACGGTGACTATTAGGACGTGGGTGGACATGATGTCTAAAAGAGGTGAGTGGGTTAAATGTGTGGTTATATAAGATCTTAAATAACAAAAATTGGCGCTTTTGTAATCTACAGAACCATAAATGATCAAGGCCTGTAAGCCGGCAACGTTCTTGGTAAGACAAATGTCGGTGTTCCGGGGTTAAAACTCTCTTCCGCTCAATAGCACGCATGAGGCTGAATAAAAACGAACAGTATTGCAGACCAGGTCTAACGTACATGTTGTAAAGGCACATTGCAATGTCCCTAGTTTTAAAGTTTCGGAGGATAAACCCGGTCGTTCTACGTGCTTTGGAGACTATCAGGACACAGTGCTCCGAGAGATTGAGACTCTTGGAGTATGATACGCCCAGATCCTTAATTTTCCAGGCACATTTATGGCGTGACCTTTAATGCTTTGTTGAGGTTCGCGGTCGTCGCCAACCACCATGACTGAGCATTTATGCCAAGAAAGAGAAAGGCGCCATGTGCGGCACCACTGGGCAAAAGCCTGTAGATCGCTCTTTAGGAGTTCAAGCACGGTGTCAAGATCTGTCGGCTTATATCGATAAGCAACTTTCAGATCATCGGCATACATGAAAGGCTTACCATTCTGAAATACCTCAGGTACATCGTTAACAAAATGGCAAAATAAAAGCGGGCCGAATAAACAACCCTAAATGATTCCACTCCTCACACGTGTGGGGTTCGAGATAGTATTGGAAATCTTAACTCGTTGTGTACGAGTGCACAGGTAACAGGATATAAAATTTAAAATCTTGCCGCCTTTTCCAAAAGAGGACAGTTTCAAGAGAAGAAGAGCATGGTCAACACGATCAAAAGCCTTAGTGAAATCGAAATATACTGTGTAAAGTACGAAACCATTATCCCTAGATTGGAGAACATAGTCAAAGAAAGAGAGTTGACAGGTGTCACAAGACCGAGCTTTGAGGAATCCATGCTGAGCAACACTCAGAAGGTTATTCTCTGTTAAGTGACACATCACCTTATTTTTGATCAATGTCTCTAAGATCTTCGAAACTGCGGGAGGGTGTTTATTGGCCGAAAGTCATCAAATGACGTAGATTTGCCGTGCTTAGGAATGGGCAAAATGTGTGATTCCTTCCACAAGGTAGGATAAGTTTCACTTTCAAGAGCAAGATTAAATATCTTGCATAAGAGGGATGGGAAAATTGTATTTGCATCGGCTTTTAAAATGCTTACTGGGACACCATCAAGTCCTGGACTATAAGATTGACGAAAACGCACAGAGTGAAAGTTATAGTTTCTAGAACTGCCCCGGTCAATGGCTGGATGGTCGGAAACGGAGTGGTCGAGTCTTCAATGAACGTTTTGGACAGGAAATCATTGAAGCTATCAGCGGTTAACTGGGCATCAGCTATGGGATTTTTGAGAGCGTCTCGGAGAATGGGTTGCTGCGTTTTTCGGTGAGTTCGTATTTTTTTAGAGAAAAGTTTCGAGACATTTAACGAATGGTTTTCGGTAAACTGGACCAATTCGGCTAGCTGTTTTTCTTCAGACAATCTCTTAGCCCGCTCAAAAATATCACAAATCAAGGGCCAGACAGAAACATCGTTCTGAAGATTGAATCGACGATAAAGTCTGCGCAATCTGCGACTAAAGGGTAAGGGTAGGATAACCTCATCCCCAGCATTAATAATTTTCTTACGGGGGACAAAATGAGAAATAGGCGGATCCAACATTTCGTACAGTTTTGCAGTGCAAACGTTTACATCGGAACTAAGAAAGAAATCAGTCCAGTCGTAGGAATTAAGGAGTGTTAATAATTCGGTTGAGCGAGTTGATCGGAATTTGCGGAAAAAGTTATACTTTGGGGAAGACGTTTTGGCAGCCTCGAATTCCAACGTTGAAACACCTATGTCATGGTCTGAGCCCCCCAGTGGGCCTAGGGATGACACCGACGATGGCATGCAGCCTCTACAGAAAATCAGGTCAAGAATGCTTGATCCTCGGGTGGAAAATCGACAACCTGAGTCCACATCCAAACATCCACAGCCTCAAGAAAGTCTTCGAGCCATCTGGGGCCTGAAGGTGGAGACCAGCGGACTTCGGGGAGATTAAGGTCACCCGCGACCAATTGATACTTAAAGCTTGAGTCGGGCGCAGCATGAAATGCCTGTGAGAGTAAACGATCGAAATTTTCGTTGGCGTTGGAAGGGCGATAGACACAGCCAACGAGTAAAGAAAACTTATTTTTTAGTGCAACTTGGAGCCAGTAGCTGCCTTCTGCGGAAAAATGCGGGAGGTCCAGCGGCAAAAATGTAATTGATTGCTTAACATAGACGCAACTGCCCCCACCACGGCTGTCTTGGCGATCATTTCGAATGCAAGTATAGCCTAGAATAGAGAGTTCGGAGTCAGTTACGAAGGTTGATGCCAACGTCTCAATTACTAAAACAGTATCTGGACAATGGACGAACGCCAGAGTCTGAAGCAATGGCATATTGTTAAGCAAGGATCTGGCATTGAAAACAACAAAGTTTGAGGGGAAAGGCTGTTTGTTTCTGAGGGAGGTGGGCTACGTCGTCCAGTGCTTGGCTGCCCACGGAGAAAACGGTCCGGGTGTACCCATACGGTTCTGCAAAAATTGTGTCATCAGAAGATTCTGACGTGGATAAAAAGGGGTAGGACTCGGGGGAGGAAATGACGGGCAGGTAAACTTGTAACCATTGTTAGCTAACCCATTTTCTGCTGGAACTCCACGGGTCAAATACTGCAATGTATTCCCGCCGGAACGAAACTGAGGATCAGATGAGTTAACTGACCCAGAATGGACATTCGCACGAGGTAAAACGGCCGCGGAGGAAACAAGTTAGGGGTTGGGGGACGCATTGCTTGCATTGGAGCAAGAGTTCTATTAAAAGGCGGGAATGTCGGCATATTCGGCCCAACCGCTTCGATATGAGGGCTGGGGACAGTTGGAATTAATCTACGTTTTAAGTCGGGGTGTTTGAAGAACTGTTATCCGATTGTGGAGGAGAGGATTTTATAATGATGCTGGATTTATCGGGTTTCCGAGTGGCTGAGACAGCAATTGGATTTGCCTTTGACTTAGGTACATGCTTAGGCTTGGTAGGGGTTGCTGAAGGAGTCGGTAGAGGCGTGTTTATACAAGGCGTGTTGGTGTGCTTAAGGATTTCAGCATCAAGAGTAGTCGAATTCTCTACGGAAAGGACTATGCCGTGACGTGCTGAGACCGCAAATAGTGTTTTTGAGGACTTAATCAAACGCACAGTAGGAGTCATCATCTTGGTGTTGGCTTTTGCCGATTTCAATTTATTCTGTCTTACACGACGGTAAGTGCGGGTGATTAATGTTCAACAATTGAAGGTTTAATCGAAATTCAACTGACAAACTACGCAATAGGTAAAGAAATCTAGTTAAATGTTAAAAAATCACTCATCTTTAAGAATCGAGCCTCACACGTCAACCTTGACCTGCCAGCGGATGCACTCCCTAAAGAGGAAGGTGAGGGACATGTCAATTCGGATTTCTACATGTATAGTAACATGCCATGGAGAAAAGTGGGTAGAAGACTTACTTGGTCACCCGTCGCCGGTAAAGCAACCGCTGCATTTCTCATTCTTCCTCTTCCCCTCGACAGTCCGATCGACATCCCCTGCGTGATCGTGGCCATCAAGTCGAACTTCACCGTCGTCATCACTCGCACAGACGTCTTTGTTGGCGATGCAGATTCCACCTCTCGGTATTGTCACCATAACTTTCAAAGCCTTACAGAATTATTCCGATTTTTTTGGGCAGTCCGATGATGCTTTATAGGATAACTGTCATGCTTACTTGATGGGACAATAATTCGCATAACGGCGGTTGGTCGTGAATAAACCTCTGTGGCCAATCAACTTTAAAACCCACATCCAGTCGTTTCTCGAATCGTCTGCTTGAAGACGCCTAGTTTGGCTGAAGATATTGGTTTCCACTGATGTCGACATCATATGCATACTAATAGCACAGGTGAGCGTGTTAAAGAACTGTGAAAATTCCTCATTTCAGTATTTGATGGTGAGCTGCGCTGCGTGGTCGATACGCAATAAAATGCTGTGTTTTGAGCAAGTTCAGCAGTAAAGGCTGCATATTTCAGGTCCACGCCACGTAATCCTGCAAGGCGACAACTGCTGCTATGCATATGTCCGCAGTTTGGTTCCGGCCTGTTAGCCTGTTCGAGAAGTTGTCTATAACACAAGGGAGCTGAATGATGCTGACGACGTAAAATGGCGCATTTGGGCTTACTACTTAAATACCCAATTAGCCAGTGGAAAGCAGCTCGCGCGACCTTTACGTCTTAAGACCAGGACACACAGTCAGTATCTGTGTGAATTTCAGACTTGGCACTGACATTCGAAACTTGGTGCATTTTAAGGCAACAATGTTGATGAACCCGATGTCAGTAAGCGACAGGGCGTATTTAGTTTTACGATAAACACGTCAGTACGTCGAAAAAACCACTGATCAGTGGCGAACGTGTTTTCTAGTGTTAGTCTTTGATTTATGTCAGATTCCAACCAAGACATCTTAACATACTGGAGCAATTTGGACGACCATTAAAAGACTTAGATCTGTTAGTGTAACGCAGACGGAATAAATTAAGGCAGTTCAGTCTTTTCATGTAGGATTGGTTCTTTAATCCTTTTATCGGCATTTTTGTCCGGCCTTGGACTCTCTCAAGACATGTTTGGTCATTTGCTGGTCATGGCCAACACGCTTGTACGTCATAATCTAGGTGGGAATAAACAAATGCCCTGTAAGCTATCCCCGGAATCTTCTTTGTAAAGGTTAAAAACGTCCGTCTGATCGCATAGAGTACTCCCATGATCAAGTTTGCAGCCTTGGTGCACTGCAGTGTTGATTTTATGTTGCTCTGTGTACATACACTGAGATCGGTCTGCAAAGATTCAGCGGGAAGAGAACTGTCCTCCAGGTGATATGCCCTCATGCTGTCATTTGAATGGCAGTTGACTGGACGCAGATGAAGGACGGCAAACTTCTGTACTCTGAAATCCAGAAGCCATTTCTCGGACCACGTTTGCAGTCAGCGAGGATTATTTTGAAGGGCCTTCTGCTCATTCGTGTCCTTAAGGACTTACCAGAGATGAAATTTGTCAGCAAAGATTGTTTCATTGCACTTGAGTTCTTGAAGGCTGTCATTGACACAAATGATAAAAAGTAAGTGTCCGAGAACTGAGACTTGGTAGAACACCAGTTCACCAGGTCTGACATATCATCCCCGATACGGACACGCTGTTTTGAGATCAACCTGAAGCGCGCTTATGCAGTCAAGAACGCCTCGTATGCCGGCAACCGCCTTACGGGGTTGTACTTGAACACAGACTGTAGGCAGCCGGCTCACACCAAGAAGTGGGGCCGATGGTGCCGCCTTTGGAAAGGAAGATGACTGAGTTCTAATCAAACGTCAGTGATCCTATGCATAATGCAGATTTGGAGAAAGTTATCTGATAATGTGTGATTTTCCTCAAAGGGTGACCGCAGATTCAACCATTGCTTTCACCTTGAACTTTATTTTCTAAAGACTTTTGCACAATATGTTTAAGTAACGGGCACGTATGAATGTTAGCTTATAATATAAGGCATTGGGAACAACATGCAATCATTTTTTCACCCAGACATACTCGCCATTCTAGTTCAGGCGCCAGTTTAAGACGCGTCTACCCATCGAGTAAGTTCAAATGAGAACTTTAAATAACCACACTTGTTAAAAGACCCCGCAACACTTTCCGACATAACACCAGCTAAATTCCTACAAAAAGTACGTTTTGACTGTTAAAACTCCTAGCATTGCTAGTATTTATTGAGATGTAGATATAATGTTTGTTGAAATGTTTGCGGACCTTCAAGTTAAATAGATGAAAGCCAGGTTAAAGTTTATTTTTAAAATTAAGTTATTCTATTGAGCAATGGTGAAAAAAAAACATTTGAATATGGTCCTAAACACCCATGCGTAATACCTTAATTGAAATACCTCATTTCACTTATCATCCAAATAATTCATGTGATCTGCCACAAGGCTAAATTCATATCACGTCATTTCCGCTAAGAAGTTCTTGCAGTCAAGCCAGATGTAGATTAATCAATCAAACTCCAAGACTATTCGTGATTTACTTGACCAAATATCCGATATCCTCATCGGACCTCCCCATCGTTATAGCAGCACGGTGGTTGCTTCGATAAATGTCAAACATTACTCGCAAGGCACACCTGGAGATGAGTCACTAGGATGATCGAAACCAAGAATTGGCAGTTTGCAATGGCTAATAGGATTAAAGTTCGAAGGAGGCCAACTGATATGATGCCGGTAGATTACCGGCAAAGATGAATGAATGAAAGCAAGGTAACAGTTTAATTTTAAAACAACCCTATTCTGTTGAGCAATGATTGAGAAAATATATTTGAATATGGTGTTAAACACCCTTGCATGATACCTTTATTGAAATACTTCATTTCAGTTATTATCCAAGTAATTCATGTGATCTGGCACACAGCCAAATTCATATCACTTCATTTCGGCTAAGAACTTCTTAGCGGTCAAGCCAGTTGTAGATTAACCAACCAGATTCCAATGGTCTTCGTGACTCACTTGATCAAATATCCGGTATCCTCATCGGATCTCCCCATCGTTATATCAGCAGGGTGCTTGCTTTAATTAGTGCCAAACATTATCTGCTAACGTTGTGTGGACATTATTCACTGAAGTCGTCGTATTCACAACTTGCCATATACAGGAGTTTTCAATGGCTAAGAGGACTAAAGTTCGAAGGAGGCTAAGTGATATGGTGCCGGTAGATTACCGGCAAAAGCTAGGAGTCTAAGGGGACTAAGTCAAGGTCCAGAAAAAAACTCTATCTACATCACTACGCCGCTTCCCCCCCCCCCCCCTATACAGGCATTGCTGTTCTCGGCAAATTCCGTATTCTCTGTTTGACCGAGGCCGTCTGGCAATTTCCAAAAAACTGAGGGGTACATTGGATTCGTAATTGACCATCGGGTGGAATTTCCCCAATCCACACTGTGCGACGACATCGCAACACACCCATTGAGTGTAGGCATAAATGAGAGTTGCAAAGAAGTAAAATTACTCAAAAGAACTGGGAAGAGAGTCCAAACTGCAGAAAACGGGATGGTACGCAGGACATTTAACGTAGACTGGAGTGAGTTCGCTCACCGTTAAGGCGTGACATACGAAGCAGGACACCTCCGTTAATAGAGGGGACATTAGGGCTACGGTTAGGGTTAATGTTAGTGCCCTAATGAACTCCGAGTCTCCACATCGCTGGCACAGCTGCCATCGTCAGCACATTTCGCGTTCACACCACGTGACCTTGTAAGTGGAACACGGAAGCGATCAATGATTGTCACAGTTCGAATCAGTCTGGGGAGACGCATGAGGCACAAAATGGAGTTTGCTAACGTCAACGACGTGGTAGCTGGAGTTTGGGCGTAATGCGGGAACGCGTAGTTTCAAAGAGTGAAAGAACTTACGGAACCGAGACCCGAAACACGACACACGGCAAGTACCTGTGTGATTTGTCAATATTGCTATTACGGATATTTATTTCATGCATGTCAATGGAGCGCTGAGTATGATGCATTTCTACCGTAGGCGCGTTAACGCAGTCGAAGAATACAATTATTTGTGGCCAGCAAATCTACTTGCATGATTTTTGTCGATTTCGGACTATGTTGCGACGTGAATGGCGACTTTATTGCCAATACCTCGACCAAAATTGGTTGCTGGCGTGGGCACTTCGAACACCATCCCAAATTCGATACCCAACACATCACGCCCTTGCTTTCCTCTCCAGCGCAGTTTCTTCCACCTCCAACCTATGCAGTGTCAAGCGACCCCCCAACTGAAAGAGAAATCACAGATGCTATACGAAAGCTACGTAACACCAAGGCACCCGGAGAGGACGGTGTACCCGATGAAATTTACAGGTTTTGTGTCGAAACGCTGGCGCCCTAACTCCATGAGGTGATTGAACAATCGTGGCGAGATGAGGTTGTTCCTGATGACTGTGGCTTAGGCATCCTTGTACCTGTACTCAAGAAGGGGAATAATACAAGATGCGAGAACTACCACGGGATAAGCCTAATCGACGTTGCGGCGAAAATCTTCGCTATTGTCCTTCTTAAACGATTCCTGGCTGTGCGTGACTCAAGGACGAGGCCCAACCAAGCCGGATTCCGTGCTGGACGTGGATACACAGATCAGATATTCACGCTGAGGCGCATTCTCGAATTTTGCCTTTACTACCAACAACTGACTGCCGTCTGCTTCATGGACTTTGACGCTGCGTTCAATTTCGTATGTCATGAAACCCTGTGGTGGCTAGTGGCTAGAGAAACAGGTAGAGAAAGGCAAGTTAGTCTGGCGCCTTGGCACAGTACCCCCCTCCGAGACCGGAGGGCGACGAAAACGACGCCGAAGGATGTGTACAGGTCTAAAGGAAATGAGTGACCGACCGATCAGGAAAGTGTACATGACGACCACTGCGAGTGATATACACAGGGTCCGTAGAAGAGCGAATACATTGTGTTGACACTCTGGCGCCCTGGCTCCATGAGGTGATTGAACAAGCGTGGAGAAGCCAAACTTCCCCCGATGACCGGGGCTAGGCATCCTTGTACCAATCCTCAAGAAGGGGAATAATGCAAGATCCAAAAATTACCGCGGCATTAGAGTCATCGGCTTTGCGGCAAAAATCTTCTGTATTCTCCTACTCAGACCATTCGGGGCTGAGCATGACTCGAGGCCGAGATACAACCAGGCCGGATTCCGTGCTGGACGTGGATGCGCAGATCAGATATTCACACTGAGACGCATTCTCGAATTCCGCCATGGCTACCAAAAACCGACGGCCGTCTGCTTCATCGACTTTGCCGCCGCGTTCGATTCTGTCCATCATGAGTCCTT
Organism: Spirometra erinaceieuropaei; assembly: GCA_902702965.1. NCBI lineage: Eukaryota > Metazoa > Platyhelminthes > Cestoda > Diphyllobothriidea > Diphyllobothriidae > Spirometra > Spirometra erinaceieuropaei. The sequence continues at coordinate 830,228 of CACRXP010000249.1, read as the reverse complement.
ATGGCGGATAATGACACTAGATGGTGTACCGCCACAACTCATTACCATAATCAAAGCCTACTATCGCCCGCCTTCGGCACGATTCCTGATCCGCAACAGTCTTTCCCAACCGTTTGCTATTCGGTCTGGAGTTCGACAGGGTTGTATCCTGTCGCCCATTTTTTTCAACTACGCTATTGATCGGATTCACTGGAAGGCCCAACACGAAGGTGACGGTGTAGAGTTTGCACCCGGACACCGACTGACTGATCTCGACTATGCCGATGCTATTGCCTTACTTGCTTCAAGTTTCGGTGGTCTGCAGTCTATGGTGACAAGGGTAAACAAAGTTGCTAAATCGGTCGATTTATCCACAAACGTTGGGAAGCTTAAAGTGTTTTCATGCTGCATACCTGACCAGGAGAAGGCACTTCTGGGGATTGCTGGGGATTGATTTGATAACGAAGGGAACAAATGACCATTTGAAAGGTACTGAAATAAAACTGTGAGCAAAATTTGCATTTAACGATGAGGCTTTGTAGGATGAAGTAGGAGAGAGTTGGGTACTCTCGCTGGTTGTTAAATCGACAATAACCGTGGACAATGGAGAAAAGTTATCGTAAAATACATAGTGATTTTTAAAACTTTCACAGGAAAATTTTTCGATGTATGTATCCGTAGAATGTAACAGGACTGTGTCCATGTAGGGTGAAATATTATGGCAGCATATTTCAGCCTGCTGATAAGACAACAATACACGACGGTAAGTGCAGGCGATTAATGTTGAACAATTGAAGGTTTTATCGAAATTCAACTGATAAACTATGCAAGAGGTTAAGAAATCTAATTAAAAGTTAAAAAATCACTCATCTTTAAGAATCGAGCAGCGCACGTCAACCTTGACCTGCCAGCGGATGCGCTCCCCGAAGAGGAAGATGAGAGACATGTCGATTCGGATTTCTACATGTCTAGTAATGGAGAAGAGTGGGTAGGGGATACACATGGTCACCCGTCACCGGCAAGCAACCGCTGCATTCCTCATTATTCTTCCCCCGCGACAGTCCCATCCACATCCCTTGCGTCATCATGGCCATCAAGTCGAACGTCACCGTCATAATCACTCGCACAGACGTCTTAATGGACGATGCAGGTTTCACCTCTCGGTATTGTCACAATAACTTGAAAAGCCTATTCGGTTTTTTCGGACAATCCAACAATGCTTTTTAGGATAACTGTCATGCTTTATTCATGGGACAACAATTCTCATAACGCCGGCTGGTCCTGACCAAACCTCTCTTGCCAATCAACTTTAAAACCCATATCCAATCGTTTTTCGAATCGTCTGCTTGAAGGCGCCTATTTTTTTCTGTAGATATTGGTTTCCACTTACGTCGACATCATAGGCAGACTGAGAGGACAGATGTGCGGGTGACAATCGGGAGATGGCACCCAAAAAATACGCCCAACCAATGCAGCACGTATTACGGGACTGGTGGTAATTGGGTTTTTATGGATTGGGCCTTCGAATGCGTGGAAAAATGTCAATAATAGAAAGATTTATTTCGGAAATTGCTTTTCGAACGATGAAGTTTTACTGCATCGCTGTAAAGCAACAAAAAATGTGCGAGGTGAATGAAAAGTAAACAGATGGAAGTGCTGTAGGCGTAAACCATTTTATGAAACCCGCCAGGCATTTGAGCACCTGTGATCAGACGCAGCGATCGTTTCTCTACACTCCTAAGATATGCATGGTTAGATTTAGCCGCAACCCCACTACTGCTGTCACTCGTCAGTCATGTAAACCTTGGTCAAGTTTGATTAACCATTACTCGGTCTACAGCGACCGCATCTCAACTGTTGGAGACTATGATAATCAAAATAAGGCAGCATATGGACTGCAGGTCGGATGAAACTGAGGTCGGATGAAACAACAAATACGTAGGGCCATAACCTCCTCAAATAGATATAGTAGGTATTAATCCTAGGCAACGGATATTTGGGTGCCATCTCCCGATTGTTACCGATGTGCATGTTACAGCACCGTGAAAATTCCTCATTTGATGGTGAGCTGCGCTGCATGGTCGATACGCAATAAAATGCTGTCTTTTGAGCAAGTTCAACAGGAAGGGCTGCATATCTCAGGTCTACGCCACGTAACCCTGCAAGGCGACAACGGCGACGATGCATATGTCCGCAGTTTGGTTCCGGACTGTTAGCCTGTTCGAGAAGTTGTCTATAACAAAAGGGAGCTGAATGACGCTGACGACGTAGTATGGCGTATTTAGGCCTACTACTTAAATAACCGGTTAGCCAGTGCAAAGCAGCTCGCGCGACCAATACGTCTTAAGACCAGGACACACAGTAAGTACCTGTGTGAATTTCAGACTTTGCACTGACATTCAAAACTTGGTGCACTTTAAGGCAACAATGTTGTTGAACCCAATGTCAGAAAGCGACAGGGCGTATTTAGTTTTACGATAAACATGCCAGTGTGCTGAAAAAACACTAATCAGTGGCGCACGTGTTTTCTAGTGTCAGTCTTTGATTTATGTCATATTCCAAGCGACAACCATTAAAGGGATCAGATCTGTCAGTGTAACGCAGACGGAATAAATTAAGGCAGTTCAGTCTTTCCATGTAAGATTGGTTCTTTAAACTCTTTATCAACATTGTTGTCCGGCCTTGTACTCTCTCAAGACATGTTTGTTCCTTTACTGGCCATGGCCAACACGCTTGTACGCTACATTCTAGATGGGGATGAACAAACGTGCCGTTAACTCTCCCAAGACTCCTATTTCTCAAAGGTTACAAACGACCGTCTGATCGCAAAGAGTATTCCCATGACCATTATTGCAGTCTTGGTGCACTGCAGTGCTGATTTCATGTTACACTGTGCCCATACACTGGGAGCGTTCTGCAAAGATTCGGCGGGAAGAGTATTTTCCTCCAGGAGATATACCCTCCTGCTCTCATTTGAATGGCAGTTGACTGGCCGCAGAGGATGGACGGCACACTTCTGCACACTGAGGTACAGAAGCCATTTCTCGGACCACGTTTGCAGTCAACGAGGATTATTTTGAAGGTTCTTCTGGTAATTCGGGTCCTTAATGACTTTCCAGAGGTGAACGTCGCCAGCAAAGTTTGCTGCACTGCACTTGAGTTCTTGAGGGCTGTCATTGACACATAATGTAGGCAACCGGCTTACACCAAGAAATGAGGCCGATGGTGCCGCCTTTCGTGAGGAAGTTGACTGAGTTCTAATCAAACGTTAGTGATCCTATGCATAATGCGGATTTGAGGAAAGTTATCTGATAATGCCTGATATTCCTACAGGGGTGACCGCAGATTTAACCAGGTACAGGTGTTTTAGATCAGGAAAAATCGGCCGTCACAGAGGGAAACATTTCTTGGAGGGCTAAAGGCGGCCTGTTTGTAGTGCGGTGGATGGCACTATGCCGCCGACTGCCCCTCTAAAATGCAGAAATGTTTCAAATTTTGGGGTATGCGCCACAAATCGGCATGCTGCATAGCGGTGGGGCCGAGTCGTAGGAAACAGTGCAACGACGTGTCTGATAGTGAGACGCGGGTGCTAGGCTGTGAACACCGAAATTACCTATCTGTGATCCTAACTGAGAAAGCCGTCGGACCTCAAGTGGTCACGACGTCTGATCTAATAGTTATTATTGTAGGAACGTGGCAGATGATAGGAGCACCTAGTCATACCCCAACTCATATCATTGAATGTTGAGCTCAGGGGCGAAAGCCGAAATCCCTTAATAAACTGACTTATCTCTTGTCGGCACCGTGGCGCATTGCATTTGCAGGGGATTGCCCGTTCCGTCGGCATCACTGTCAAAGCTGTATCCAACTGCGACCCCGAGATGGGTTCTGCAAATTAATGGCAACATATGGAAACAAGTTTACCTACACCAGTTCTAATACCAAGAGCCGTTTTTTGGCTAAAACGCAAGTCGTAACCGCAGTCATCATCATCATCATCATCGTCATCATCATCATCATCATCATCATCATCATCATCATCATCATCATCATCATCAGCAGCAGCAGCAGCAGCAGCAGCAGCATCATCATCGTCACCACCATCGTCATA
>CACRXP010000249.1:786766-808500 GCA_902702965.1 Spirometra erinaceieuropaei | reverse complement strand
TGGTCTGGACAAATCATATAATTGGACACATTTAAACATATAAAAATAATTATCGACTTTATAAGTAGCATTAATAAACGTGTTGATGCGAGATTGTCCGATTGGATATTCCATGGTCTGGACAAATCATGTAGTTCAACTCTTTTTAAAATTGCAATATACTTTTCCACTTTATACGTAGCAATATGAAACGTGCTGATGCGAGAGGGTCGGATTGGATATCCAATGGTCTGGACTAATAATGTAATTCGAAACTTTTTAACAAATTATAAATGCGTATCGACTTTATAAGTAGCATTAATTAGCGTGATGATTCGAGAGTGTCTGGTCGGATATTCCATGGCCTGGACAAATCATATACTTTGACACTTTTTAACAATTTAATATTACTTATTCACTTTATAAATAGCATTAGTAAGTGTGCTTATGCGAGAGTGTCCGATTAGATATTTTATGGTCTGGACAAATCTTATAATTCGACAATTTAACAATTTCAAAATAATCCTCCACTTTACAAGTTGCATTATTTAATGCACTGATGTGCGAGTGTCGGATTGGATATACCATGATCTGGACAAACAATACATTTCGACACTATTTAGCAATTTTAAAATACCTATCCGCTTTATAGGTAGCATTTTTGAACGTGCTCATGCGATAGTGTCTAACTGGATATTCCATGGTCTGGGGAATCATGTAATTAGACACTTTTTAACAATTTTAAAAACGTATCCACTTTACAATTAGCATTAGAATACGTGCTGATGTTAGTGTCCGATTGTATGTTCTATGGCCTGGACAAACCATATATTTCGACCAATTTTTTCAATTTAAAAGTATTTACCCACTTTAACAGATACAATCATAAACGTTCTGATGCAAGAGTGTCCGATTGGAAATTTCACGGTCTGGACAAATCATATATTTCGATACTATTCGACAAATTAAAAGTACTTATCCACCTTATTCGAATGATTAATAAACGTGCTGATGCGAGGGTGTCCAATTGTATATATCGCGGTCTGGACAAGACATATAATTCGGTAATAATAACAACTTAAAAATATTAATCTATTTTATAAGTAGCATTATTAAACGTGGTGATGCGTGAGTGTCCAAATGGATAATCTATCTTCTGGACAAATCATATAAATCAACACTTCATAGGAATATAAAAATGGTTATCCACTATATAAGTAACCTTCACTAGCGTGCCCATGCAATAGTGCCCAACTGGATATTCCATGGTATGGACAAATCACATAATTCTACACTTTTAAGAATTTTTGCAAAATTTAACCACCTTCTAATTAGCGTTAATAAACGTGCTGATGCGATAGTGTCTACTTAGATATTCCATGGTCTGGATAAATCAGACATTTTGACACATTTTAACAATTTAAACATACTTATTCATTTTATAAGTGACATTTTTAAATTTGCTGATGCGAGAGTGTCCGATTGGATATTCCATGGTCTGGAAAATTCATATAATTAGACACCATTTGAAAATTTACAAATGCTTATTTAATGTGTATGTTGCATTAATAAACGTGCTGATGCGAGAATGTCTAGTTGGCTACTCCATGGTCTGGACAAATTATAGATTTCGATGTTTTTAACAATTTAAAAATACTTATCGACTTTATAAACAGCACTAATAAACGTGCTGATGCGAGAGTGTCCCACTGAATATTCCATTGTCTGACAAACCATATATTTTGACACATTTTAAAAATTTAATAATACCTAACTTCTTATAAGAAGCATTAATTTACGTGTTCATGCGATAGTGTCTAATTGGATATTCCATGGCTTGGACAAATCATATAATTTGACACTTTTTAACAACTTTAAAATACTTATCCACTTTATAATTAGCATTACGACACGTGCTCATGCGATAGTGTCTAATTGGATATCCCATGGGCTAGACAAATTGTATAGTTTGACACATTTTAACAATTAAAAATTACTTATCCACTTTATAATAGCATTAATTAACGTGCTCATGCGATATTGTCTACTTGGATATTCCGTGGTCTGGACAAATCATATAATTTGACACTTTTTAACAATTTGAAAATACTTTCCAATTTATAAGTAGCAATAATAAACGTGCTGATGCAAGAGTGTCCGATTTGATATTTCACGGTCTGGACGAATCAAATAGTTCAACACTTTTAAAAATTTAAATATACTTCTTCTGCAAGCATAAAATTTACGTAAGACGTAAGTTTCTAATAAAAGACTGAAAAATATAAGATTTTTTCGCATGCTTCATTTGAAGATGTCTGAATTTATGAGGTCATCAAAAATCCCTAGGAAAGTTCAGGCCTCACTAGTAGTCCTTTGTTACGGAATCTTGTTTGTGAGGGCGGTCGATAAGGAACTTGTTCGGAAGTCGGCATCCTAAAAATATTGGAATATTTTGACATAAAGTGGCACGATAATGAGAATGACAACTCAACTTAACGCCAGAGACGCCCGGTCGCCGTCCGAAACAGGACCTTGAATGCAACCATTGGGTCCACCGTATGACCCGTGTCCACTAGATGCCTTGTAAATAAGCTCGTTGGTACCTTATATTCCGCCTTAAGCAGCAACTTCGGCGTGTGCGCAGCTGGCCAAGCTGCCAACTGCCTTTACGTGCGTCCAATGTACTCGCATCAGCAACCACATGTAAACTCATGAATACACTTTGATGTGTCGCGCATGGGCAAAATATATTTAGCTGGTCTAACTGTAATGACCGTTGTAGTGCTTATGAACACTGTAAGCCTATCTTGCATGCTTAGATGAATTCTCTCCCTATCTCTCCCCACTCCATGCGCACTAAATCCTACTTAAGTAATCTTCCTAAATGAAGACATATTTCAGTTTTTCGGTCTGCGTTTCATGAGATAGCACAACTACTGCATCTCCAACATCGACACTGTCGCGGTTGGTGAAACCCGGACGCTAATGGGGGTGTCATGAGAGAAATAACAAATATACTTTCCTCTCACATGCATACTGATTTTCATTCACACTGACCGGATGCCACTTTAGTGCACACGTATAGATTTATTTTGCTTGAAGAATTACGATGGTCTTCGAAGGATTGTTAACAGGACCCTGTTTTCCTACTCTCCACATGTCCACAATGAAAGTCGGCAATGATTATGCATTTAAATCAATTGCAAAACCTTCTCTTATATGCGACCCACTTAAAATCAAGGTGAAAGTGGAACGATTGATTAGTTTTCTTATTTCCTAGCAATATAGTAATAATTCATTCTTTAAAATGCTTCGTTCCACGCTTAAAAAATACACTAGAGGGTGGCCATGTGGATACTAAGATATTGTCAAAATCGACAACCTTCTGTCTGTTCCGTTTTCACACGAATGGATCAGTTTAAAATCAGGCTACAAAATTATTTTGCCATAAGATTCAACACTGACAGCCATTTGATGGAGGGATATTTCGCGGTGAGCTACTGAGTATTCTCAATGCCAGAAATATATCAGACTGAATAGGCCACGGGAAAGACGACTAAGGTGGTTTGGACATTTTCTTCGTTGTCCAACTCGGGAACTCAGTGTTACTGCCCTCAATCCGGCACCGTTGCCTCATTGGAGACGTCCAAGAGGGGTCAACTCGAAAGCTGACTCGACATAGTTCGTCAAGACATGGAGGTGGTTCTTGGACCTTCGGTTTTCGGTCTCCGTCGTTGGCGAAGAGAATGCGTTGAACTGCCCGGACCTGTTACCGCGGATCGTCACGCGTGGAGCGGTACAGTTCGGGACATCATTGAGGCCGGCCGGAGCAGGCATGATCGTAGCCGTACCAAGTGCAAGTAAGTAAGTATATCGAAGGTTTCCCAACATTTGCTGACATCTGTTCATAACGTTTGCCACCAGTATGAATGGAGTCGCCAACTTCATTTCCTCAAATGCACACCGCCAGACATTTCTTGACAACTTGGCAATTCGTTCGGAAACAGCACATAAATGTCGTGTGATCCAAACGAACCTTAGGACGGATCTACATCTATTGCATCAGCAAGTTTCTCCTTCTTGGAAATAGTAGGTTCAGGCAACTGGGTCTCTGGCGTTCACCGCCCGGATCGCAGAATTGGCTGCATCGTAAGGATGAGAAAATGTACTGCAGCACACGCCGAATGCCCTTCCGGCTATCTGAGTTTGCGTCTATTCCTTCCTATCCCGGCAGCAAGGGTTGTCACGGATGACTAAACTGAATTGCAAAAAACCTGGTGCTCCGTCCCAGAATTCTGCCTCCTAGATACAAAATCTGGCCTTTTGACGTATACCCCAGCACCAAGAGGTGACATTCATTCGCTGTAATTGGCGGGATACAAACATAGCCAATGGCTGACGTAAAGTAGATATGCTATCTCAGGTAATAATGACTAAATGCTGCAATGTGCTTCCAATCCGAGAAAGATTACTTAAGTAGAGTTGTCGTGTTTTCATTGTCGAGTCACACGATGCCAAATCATTCCAGCATTTTCAGGAATTGATGATGCGGCTAAGCTTTATCAAGGTGCATAGAACGGCCGCGACCTCTCCATCGCTACTAAGATTCGCGTGTACCGCGCATCTGTCCGGTCTGTTCTTCTCTACGGGGTATTGCTGGATAGTTTGGTTGCCAAGAGTGAAAGAGCCAAAGTAACCGCGAGGCAAAACCGCGACAAACAGTCAGTGTGTTTTGAAAGTTATTTTCAAAATAAAGCAGTCCTCTCTCTCTCTCTCTGTGATTCGTCAGTATGTTATTTCGATTGGACACTCGCAACATGTCAATGCAGCACTGAGGATGATGCATTTCCACACTAGGCCAATTAACCTAGTCAAAAAACAGTAATTTGTGGTCAGCAGGTTAACATCCATGCTCCATGTCAATTTCAGAGTCTGGATATATAGAAGTATAGTAAAGCAAATTGAATGAAATCCGGTTGACGTTGGGTGAGCCGGTGTTCCGCTCAGGAAATTATAAATAGTAGCCATCCGAGAATTGAGCCATGGTGAAGCTGAACTGAATTGTAAAAAATCTGGTGCTACGTCCCAACATTCTACCGCCTGAAAATGGCGGCAGACTTTGCAAATGAGATCCTGGGTACCTTATTTTCCGCCCTTATACAGCCAATTCTGCATCTGTTCGGCTGAACGAGCTGCCAACTGCCTTTACGTGCGTCCAATGTGCTTGCATCCACAACTACATGTAAACTCATGAATACACTTTGATATGGCGCGCATAGGCAAAATATCTTCAGCTGGTCTAACTTGAATGGCCGTTGTAGTGCTTATGAACACTGCAACCCTTATTCGCGTGCTTAGATGACTTCTATCCCCCCCACATCATGCGCAACCGCGTACTAAATCGCACTTAACTAATTTTCCTAACTGAAGGCATATTTCAGTTTTTTTGACCTGCGTTTCATGAGATAGCACAGCTACTGCATCTTCAACATCGACACTGTTCCGATTGGTGAAACACGGACGCTAAGGGGAGGGGTGTCATGAGAGAAACAACAAATACACTCTCTTCTCACATGCATACCGATTGTCATTCGCACTGACCGGATGCCAGTTTAGTGCAAACGCCCAACTTCATTTTGCTTTACGATGACTTGGTTTCCTACTCTCCATATGGGGCAGGCTTCATGGAGGACGTACCAGGTCTCACACAAGTGAGAGGGAAAGAGAAAGAGCCACAAAGAAGCCAAAGTGAGGAGTCACTGCTTCCCGGCCATAGTTCTAATGGAGGACTGTATCCTCCGTCGAGAAGTTGCGCGCCCAATTATTCCTAGTGAGAAAGTTGGGCGACGACGATAACTCGGAACCGGACCTTTTCAAGCACGGGGTCTCCGAACCCCCAAGCGCCTACATACACATGGCGTTTTCTTACAAATTCTACACAGTAGTAGTCACAAGAAAATAGATTCTAGAAAAGGAACCATTCTTAAATCTCCTGCTAACTTGGTCAACAAATCACATATTCCCATGTAATCTCCCCCAAATTCTCTGTAGGTATACTGTCTCCGAGGTTCAATCAGTTCATTTTTTCTTGGTTAAAACGACAACTTCGGCCGCATTTCTAAATACCCGATAAAAGCCTCCGGTTTCTCGGACACTCTGAAACCCATGAGGCATGGTAAGTCGGCTGCCGGCTTCGGATGAAAGATAAACGTATATTCAAATCAAGCTGAAAATGGGATTGAGGAGGAAGGGGGTGGAGTATAGAGAAGAAAGTTAGCTGCTGACGCCGGTTGAACGACTGGTCTGCATAATTGGATCTGAACCGTGCTCCGGACTCGATAGGCTGATATCGTTTGTGATATTCATCAAGCTTCATGAGAGCATGTCGTTGACTGTATTCACTCTATCTCGACCACATTCTGTGAAGCAGGAAAATTCATATGTGAAGTCGAGAGAGACATTTATTGACGCATGAAATCAATAACTTCAGACAGTTACGATTCATTCACGACGGTTGAAGTCTTGCGCTAATCCTCTCCACTAACCTCATCGAATCCCATCCCGAATTGAAAGAGGTGTCTAGAAAATTGTGTTCTGTACAGAGTGGAGAAAGAACATGAATGAAAGTCGGGTTCATGCTGAAAAGGTGATCTGAAAACCTCCCTGAAGCGCCTGCAGATCCACCCGGAAATCTGAGAGGCCCTCGCCCGAAACCCAACAGCGCAGATAAACGCAGCAATCTGCGAGAGTGCAGTAGATTCGACGCAAGTCCACACTAACTATAAACCAAATCCCGCGCAAGTCACTGTGCGTGCTTCGTCCTGCTGTTGAGCACACAGTGGACAACGGCGGTCGAACTGTCGGTATCCATTTGCACCTTTCGAGATTTTTGGTTTAGTGTTGCCCGTCTTGACAGGCCGATATAGATTTCTGACGTAACTCCTTTTTTGAGTAATTTGTAGTGATTTTGTACTGAAGCGCTTCTATTAGATAGTAAACATGCGACAATTACTAACGCATGTCTGTACTTGCCTCGGTACTTGAATTGTTTGTGTCTCTCTTTCCTGAATGTTAAGGTTTTTTGCATTATCATAGTCTTTATCAAGATAGTTCATGTGGTTGTTTCTCATCAGCTATATAACCAGTCCGAAACTAGTATCAATGGCTCCGTCCATTCTGCTCCGCACGAGTAATTTTGTAATCCTAAGAGTAATAGAATTAGAAGGGAACGTGAAATCTAACGACTTCATTTGACAGGAGACTCATCGCCTAAGTTACTCCAAGAATCGACAGTGGTACCTGAATCAGCGGTGGACAATTTAAGGTCACCAAACAGCCACTTAGTCGGCCCGGACGTGAGAGTGCTCTTGAGTGATTTGATGAGCCGGAGAGAAGGGCCCTCGTTCTGTGTCCCTACGAAGACACCAGAATCAGACCAATGCCGTTTCTTTCCCTCTCACCAAGCGCCTGATCACCGACGGTATCGCACCTTAATTCTGCCTTACCAATAACCTTTCACCGGTTTTACGTGCGAGCACTTTATCGGAGTTGGATTTGAATGGCGTATATACAGTGGGTGTGCTAACTCATGAAATGCCATGAGTTGGCACAATAAAATCACTATTACCCAGTACCCGCCCAACCTGCGTTCCACATCGCTACTCCACGTCTCCTCCTCTATGCAGGCATTGCTGACCTCAGCAAATTCCGTGTTTTTTGTTTGACCGAGGCCCTCCGGCAGAATCGTCTAACTGAGGGGTACATCGCATTCGTTTTCGACCCTCGGGTGGAATTTCCACCATCCACACTGCGCTACGGCATCGAGACACACCGACTGATCGAGAGGATATTATGTGATTTGCAAAGTAGTGCAATTACTCGGAGGAACTGGAAAGGGAGTCAAAACTGCTGAAAACGGGATGGCACGCAGGAAATTCAACACAGGCTGGAGTGCGTTCACTAGCCGTTAACGTGACACATAATAAGCGAGAGGAGATTAGGGCAATGTTTAGGGTTAATGCCAGTGCCCTCATGGACTATGAGTTTTCACATCGAAGGCACTGCTGCCATCGTCAGCATATTTCACGTTTGCGCCAAGTGTCCTTTTAAGACGAACATGATCGCGATCAAAGATGGCCGCAGTTCCGATCATTCCGCGAGACGCTTTCCACACGAAATGGAGTTCGCCAATGCCGGCGAGGTGGTAGCTTGGGTTTTTGGGCGTATCACTAAAACGTTTGGTTGTCAAGAGTGAAAGAGCTAGCGGAATCGAGACCCAGAACCACGACACACAATAAGTACCCCTGTGATTCGTTAGTATGTTATTGCGATTTGTTACTCGACGCATGTCAATTCAGAACTGAGTATGAAGCCCGTACGATTAGTAGGGAAGGGTGTGCTTGAGTCTACAGTAGACGAGTTAATCAGTCAAAGAAAGCAATAATTTGTGGCTTGTAGGTATTCTAATGAGAAAACATACTTTATGTCAACCTCGGTCACGTATGTATACTATAGAAAGGCGACTGAAGTCTAGGGGATCTGCTGATGCTTGCCGGAAATCCTTCTCCAGGTGAAATGAAGTAAATATGAGTAAAGTCTCATTCACAAAACGGCTAACTAGGCAGGTGGTCCGTGTGTAGAGGATGTGCGGGAAGATTGTGTTAAAAAACACAACGCTTGCCTGGACAGTAATTTTATAATGCTCCCCAAATATTCTTTAGGCGCCAATGGCGTGGTAGCTGGAATTCGGGCGTAATACTGGAACGTTTGGTTGTCAATAGTGAAAGAGCTAGCGGAATCGAGACCCAGAACCACGACACACAGTAAGTAACCCTGTGATTCGTTAGTATGTTATTGCGATGGGCCGAGCATTTCCGAGGCGTCCTCAACCGCCCTTCCGCCATCTCCGACGCCGCCATCGAGCGTCTACCGCAAGTGGAGACCAACGCGGACCTAGACCTCCCGCCATCTCTCCAGGAAACCATCAGGGCCGTGCAGCAGCTCTCTAGCGGGAAAGCGCCCGGATCGGACGCGATCCCTGCTGAGGTCTACAAGCACGGAGGTCCCCAACTCATGGATCACCTGACTGCGCTTTTCCAGGAGACGTGGCGTTAAGGCGAAGTCCCGCAAGACTTCAAAGACGCAACAATCGTGCACCTATACAAGCGAAAACGGAATCGCCAAGTCTGCGAAAATCACCGTGGCATCTCCTTGCTAAACATCGCCGGGAAGATCTTCGCTCGCATCCTTCTCAACCGCCTCAATAAACATCTCGAACAGGGTCTACTGCCAGAAAGCCAGTGCGGCATCCGTCGTCATCGTGGGACCACGAATATGATCATCGCCGCCCGCCAACTTCAGGAAAAGTGTCAGGAGATGCGGACACACCTGTACCCTACCTTCGTGGACCTGACGAAAGCCTTTGACACGGTGAATCGTGAAGGACTGTGGAAGATCATGCAGATATTCGGCTGTCCGAAGCGATTCACTCAGATGGTGCGTCAGCCGCACGACGGTATGATGGCGCGAGTCACTGACAACGGAGCTGTCTCAGAGGCATTCGCAGTGACTAACGGAGTGAAGCAGGGATGCGTGCTGGCACCAACCCACTGCAGTCTTATGTTCTCTGCCATGCTGATGGACGCCTACCGCGACGAACGCCCCGGGATCCGCATCGACTACAGGACGGACGGTCACCTGCTGAATCAACGGCGGATGCACTTCCAATCACGCGTAACCACGACCACCGTTCACGAACTCCTCTTCGCCGACGACTGCGCCCTGAACAACACCTCCGAAGTGGAGATGCAACGGAGCATGGGCTTGTTCTCCGCCGCCTGCGAGAACTTCGGTCTGGTCATTAACACGCAGAAGACGGTGGTGATGCACCAACCTCCGCCCAACACAGCCACAGCCTCCAGTGCGCCGCCGCAAATAAGCGTGAACGGAACCCAAATGCAAGTGGTGGAGAACTTCCCTTACCTGGGCAGTACTCTCTCCAGCAACACCAAGATTGATGACGAAGTAGACAACAGGATCTCTAAAACCAGCCAAGCCTTCGGTCGTCTCCAAAGCACAGTTTTGAATCGTCACGGTCTTCAACGGAACACGAAGCTGAAGATTTACAAGGCCGTCATCCTGCCGATGCTACTGTACGGAGCAGAGTCCTGGACGGTGTACACGAGGCAGGCACGCCGTCTGAACCAATTCCACCTCAGCTGACTTCGTCGCATCCTGCGGCTGAACTGGCAGGATCGCATCCCCGAAACTGATGTGCTGGAACGAACGGGAATGCTCAGCAATTTCTGCATGTTGAAACAAATGCAGCTGCGCTGGAGCGGCCACCTGGTGCGCATGGACGACGAGCGACTACCCAAACGGCTCTTCTACGGAGACGTCGCGACGGATTCTCGTCGTCAAGGAGGCCCAATTCTTCGATACAAGGATACCCTGAAGTCCTCCCTCAAGCTACTGCAAATCAACCCGACCAACTGTGAAGAGCTCGCCCGCGATCGTCCGACATGGAGGAGAACAGTGAAGACGGGCGCTGCTATCCACGAAGCCAACCGAATCGCCGCCGCCAAAGCGAAACGCGAAGCCCGCAAATCCCAACTGCGCCCAGTCAGCAACGCCGCCGCACAACCGTTTCCAACGTGTCCTCGATGTCAACGGACATTCCGGGCTCGAATCGGCCTTGTTAGTCATCTTCGGATCAACTGTAACTCTCGAACTGCACCAAACTTCATCCCCCCGCCCGCCTCATCCTCGTATTTTCTACCGCCAACTAACTCTGACAATTCTTCTGCTCCACCACTTCCATCCTCCTCCTCCTCCTTCTCCCCCTCCTCTTCCCCCTCCTCCTCCTCCTCCTCCTCCTCATCCGCCACCACCACCACTGCCCCAACGGCGGCCACTCAGGCAGCCGTCTTGCACATCACCAACCGCGACACAGCAACCGGCACTACCCCCGCCTCTCCCGACTCCAGCAATGAGAATCAGGACTACACCTGCCCTCACTGCGATCGCACCTTCACCTCACGTATCGCCTGGTCGCTCACTTGCGAATCCAACGCACAGAGACCGGCGAACCAGTGCCTGGAACATCAACCTACACCCAGCGCACTCGCCTCCACTGCCCACACTGCCCTCGCACCTTCACGCATCGCATGGGTCTATTCGGCCACATGCGCATCCACGAGAGCGGAATTGACCACAATTACGACACACCAACCACGACCAACACGCCCATCATGCTCAGCACCACCCTCGCACCGTCCATCTACGCCACCACTAACTCCTCCTCTGTAGCTGATCCTGACACCGCCGACTTCACATGCCCACACTGTCCACGCACATTCACCTCACGCATCGGCCTGTTCGGTCACTTGCGATTCCATCGCACAGAGACTGGTGAACCAGTGCCTAGAGCACCAACCTACACCCACCAAGCTCATCTCAACTGCCCACACTGTCCTCGCACTTTCAGGCACCGCATGGGCCTATTCGGCCACATGCGCATCCACGACGACCTGCCGTATACAACCGCCGGTTACACCACACATCCACACACTCCCTACCCTCCTCCACCATCACCAACACACATCAACACTCACCAACCGCATGCACCAACTGCCACCTTCCACGCAAGTAGGAAGTGTGCATCTCGACTCGGTCCCCACGCGACTTCGGCTGCACAAGTGATTTGAGTCCGAGACTATCCCGACACGTCAAGTGCCGTGGATAGGAAGGTTGCTGATTGACGCCCGCTCTCGGTTCACGCAGTTCGTCGCGTTGTGTGTGTGTGTGCTGTGTGGAGTGGCGGACTGGTGGGCTGGGAACGGGCTGAAGCAGCACCTTCCACGGCCCTCTCACGCAAGTGAGAAACACGCCGTTCAACCCCCGTTGTGTGAAATTCTGGTGTTTGTGTGTGTATGGGGGGCCAGGTCGTGCTGTGGCGCGCGCAGGCATGGTCAGTCGACCGTGTCAGCCACCGAGCCCACTCCCCACTCCAGTTTGTCGACCGGCTCAGTCGGCGGCTGGGGTGTGGGAATGGGAAGGGAGAATGAGGTCGATGACTCAGCGCACTTTTTCCTCATTATAATCAATCTGACGCGCTTGAAACTATCACGGTGCGCTAAAAGCCGTGGCTTGGAAGGTTGACAACTGACGGGGTAACTTTGTCCTCCTCCTTAACTGGAGGCGGTCTGAGAGTCAGGCTGCAATGGCTCCTTTTTAATGTGGCCTTTATGGCACTCCCACCACAGTGTGGGATCTGAGCCAGGCGTTGGCGGCACGCCCAGGTGCGGTTTCGGTCGTGCAAGCCTCCAAATCTCTGTTGTTGGTTGAAATCCTGGTTATTGTTGTGTGGACCAGGGGATGCGGAGTGGAGCGCCAAGGCGAGGATCCGTCCGAGCCATCCACCTGCGGCCTCCCTCGTCTCCGGTCTTCTTGACTCTGTCTTGACACCGGGCCCAGGCGGGGGAGGAGGAGTGAGTGCAGGTAGATGCAGCGCAAGTCTACTGGCACTATAAACCCCTGCGCAAGTCACCGTCCCTGCTCCAACTTGCTATGGGGCACACGGTGGGCATCATCGAAATCGATGGTCGAACTGTCATTGCGATTGGTTACTCGACGCATGTCAATTCAGAACTGAGTATAAAGCCCGTACCATTAGTAGGGAAGGGTGTACTTGAGTCTACAGTAGACGCGCTAATCAGTCGAAGAAAGCAATGATCTGTGACTTGTAGGTATTCTAATGAGAAAACATACTTTATGTCAATTTCGGATCAAGGGTGTATACCATAGCAGGGCAGATTGAAAGAAAATCGACTAAGGTCTAGGCCATCCGCTGATGCTTGCTGGAAATCCCTCTCCAGGTGAAATGAAGTAAATATAAGGAAAGTCTCAACCACAAATTGTTTAAGGAGACTGGTCACGCGTGTGTAGACAATGTGCGGAAAGGTTATGCTATCTGAAACAACACTTGCCTGGACAGTAATTAAAACATTTTCTGCAAAAATTCGTTAGGCGACAGCGATTACCGGCAGAAGGCAACTGGTATAAATTTGAAAAAATAAACCTTGGAGACACTGCTCTGTTATGAAAACTCGGGAAACATGCCCTACCATTTGTCACCTTGGGTTCTGCGTGTTCAGGGAAATTCCCTGTCCAACTACTTGTGGTTTCCAACAGGTATTGCGTCATCGTGCGCCCCTCCCAACGCCGATGTCTTCGCTATCCACTGTTTCCAAAGCCCTCATCTGATTCACAAAGCTAGTGCAAAAAACCGGAGAGCATGCAGTGCATTTAGTGTATGCTAGAGTAAGTTGGCTAGCCGCTAAGGCGAATCACACGGGAATTCAAACTTTTCAATAACAGTACAGCCTAGCGCTCTGGTTAGTGTTAGGGACCTCATGAACTCCGGGTCTTCACATCGCTGGCACAGCTGCCATCGTCAGCACATTTCGCGTTCACACCACGTGACCTTGTAAGTGGAACACGGCAGCGATCAATGATGGCGGCAGTTCGACTCAGTCCGGGGAGACGCATCCGACACAAGATTGAATTTTGGTGCATTACATGAATGTTTTGTTTCCAAAATAGAGGCGGATGACAGACCTGATTCATAAAACCACGGTACACAGTAAGCACCTGTGTGATTTGCAAATATCGCTATTACGGTTTTTATTTCATCCATATAAATGTAGCATGATGCGGTTCTATAGAAGGCTCGTTAAACTAGTCGAAAAAAACAATTATTTTTTGTCAGCAGGTCTTCCTGCATGCCCTATGTCAATTTCAGAGCCCAAATATATAACAATATAGCAGAGCAATCTGAATAAAAATCAGTTGCCTTTTGGTGATCTGCTGTTCCGCTCTGGAAATCCTCATCCATGTAAAATAAAGAAGATTCGAGGAAAGTCTCATCCACAAAACAACTAGCGAGACTGGTCAGGCATGCGCAGTGGCTGTGCGGGGAGGCTGCGCTTCCTGGCCCAACGATGCTCGACTGGACAATAATCTCTAATTTTCTGCTAACATCTAGGTGGTAAGAGAAAGAACCGACGGAAGGCAAGTGACGTAAATTTGGGAAACATGAACATGCGAGACAACGCTCTGTGATCACAACTCGGGAAAAGGACATATCACATGTCACCTTGGATTTCTTGTGTTCAACAACTCGGCTTGAGTCGGGAGCTGGAGTGAGCACTTCGAACACCATCTCAAATTCGATAACCAACACATCCCGCCCTTGCCCTCCTCTCCAGCGCATGTTCTTCCACCTCTAACCTATGCAGCGACATGCAACTACCCATCTGAAAGAGAAATCACCGATGCTAGCTACGAAAGCTACGCAGCAACAGGGCACGCGAAGACAACGGTCAGTCAGTCAGTCAGTCAGTGTATTTGAGGGAAATAGGCTTACGCCTTTGAACTCCCTATTTGTACATAAAAAAATCGATAAACAAGCAAAAAGGTGAAGGAATTACAGCATTAAGTGAATGCATACATTGATTCACATATGTCACTAGTCACATGGCTAAAAATGTCACATAGTCCGCTTGTTGCTGCAGCATATATCTGTCAAGGCTACATTTAAATGTGTCCACAGATTGAGACATAACAACCGTCTCGGGCAGGTTATTCCACGGTTCCACGACACGGTTGGAGAAGAAATATTTTCTCACATTCAGTCTACCCTGTGGCACACGTAGCTTGAAGGGATGTCCCCGGAGTTGAGTTGTAGTGGCGAGTTGGAAAAAGTCATCGCGCCGAAGGACACAATCCAAGCCGCGCACGATACGGAAAGTTTGTATCATGTCTCCGCGCAACTGCCTATAACTCAGAGGATAGAGATTAAGGTTAGTTAAGCGGATCTCGTATGGCAGTGCACTTTGACCTCTTATTAATTTTGTTGCTCGTCTCTGCACCCTTTCGAGCAGATCGTAATCTTGATGCGTCCACGGTCTCCAGCCTGCAGACGTCGTTGTGCCCAGCATTTTTAGGCCACCTTTTCTAGGCCGTTCGCCTTGTTGGGGCAGGCAGTGCCATCACTGAATCGGGCTGCCCATGTGCCTGGTTGGCGCGACCGAATCCCACTATGGGGCCACGACCTTTATGTTCGTAGTGGAGGACGACCGCATATGCCTTGAGTCCGCGGTCTCCGTCGGCGAAGGCAGGCGCGTCTCAGCGAGGGCGATGCGGAGGCCCGTCCCGGCAGCAGTTTTCCAAAGGCGTACCAGGCAGAGCCTCGTCTCGACGATGCCGGCGCAGTGTTTCATCCGACCATCCATCCAGCGGAGTCCGCAGTACACTGTGCACGCGGCACAAGCGCACAGCGCCCTCACCTGGTTTAGCCCGCCGGTCGAGACGGTTGCCCGGGGTGTGGCCGCTGAGCAGAGCCCAACTACGTGGAGCCACAGGTGAGAGTTGGGTGCCAGCAAATGTACGCTGGGCGTAGTCTCACCTGCGAGCATGTGAGCGACCACTACGACCATCACGTGATCCCACCGCTGGACACCCCTACACCCCACACACACATACGATAGTTCGGCCGTCGATTTCGTCGATGTCCACCGTGTGCCCCACAGACTGCATTGTGGGAGCAGGTACGGTGACTTACGCAGGGGTTTATAGTGCCAGTAGACTTGCGTAGCATCTACCTACACTCTCTCCTCCTCCCCCGCCTGAGCCCGGTGTCAAGACCAAGTCAAGAATACCGGAGACGTGGGAGGTCGCAGGTGGATGGCTTGGACGGATCTTCACCTTGGCGCTCCACTCCGCACCCCCTGGTCCACATACAAATGACCAGGATTTTACCACAAATCAATGGGGTGATGACAGCGGTCCAGTTGTGCGACGACTGCCGACAACGTGATCTGCCAGCGCACCCCTCAGATGTTGGCATTTGTTATTGCTCACAGATAACGCCTGCCAGGGTCCGATGTGGCCCCCGTGTTGGTCCAGCGCATCTACCACGTGGCCCGTTTTGAGGGCAAACAACAACACGCACACACATGCACCGTCTTCGTCATCACTACCGTGTGCGGGCACTGTCTCCGTTCGCTCACTGGTTGAACAATGACATGACCTTAATGCGCCCCTGGCCAATGACAGCCACGAACACGACCCAATTGCCGCTCGCGTGCCCCAAGACGACGTCACCTCTCCCCCTCCACCCCTCCCCCTCCGCAAGCTTACTTTATTTTCGAGCAGAGGATGGAGGCGTAGAGACTGGATGCCGCCAGAGGAACGGACTGACTCAGAAAGCGTGCTGCCTGGCGTTGATCGCCCTTGCCCAGCCAACGTAACCCCAAAAGTTGACAAATCGGCCGCAGCAGACTTGGCACCGGCAGACTGGAGAGTTGGGAGTAGGCCTGGTAGAGGCGGTCGGCCAGCACGTCCTGCCTGCGCGTCTGTTCGGCCAGCATCCGGATCTCAAATTCTCGCCGTCGCTGGCAGTGGACTCTCTGCTTTCGCGTGTGAGGCTGCCCACCGGGATCCGAGTCTCAAGTTCATCGGGCGGGGTGGCTGTGCAAAGCGGGAAGGACAGTGTTCCACCTCCTCCTCGTCCTCCGAGCCTCCAGTGGGTTCATGGTTCTCTGGATGCTGCTGCTGCTGCTGCCGCCGGGGTCGATGTGTGGTGCTTTTTAGATTGCGGGCGGCAGCAATAGCGTGACGCAGGGAGTTGGTCCTGGGCTCGACCGCTTTCGGATCCTTAAAAAGACATAATCGTGACGGATCTGCTTTGCGCCAGCACGCAGCCCTGCTTCACTCCGTTGGTCACTACGAATTCCTCCGAGACAGCTCCATTGTCCGTGGTGCGTGCCATCATGCCATCATAGAGCTGACGCACCCTCTGACTGAATCGTCCGGGGCAGTCAAATCACCGCATGATTTTCCAAATTTCGTCACAATTCACCCTGTCGAATGCATTCGTCAGATCCACGAAAGTAAAGTGCAGGTGGGTCCGCATCTCCTGACGCCTTACCTGCAGCCGGTGGGTGAAAAATATCCTGTCCATGGTGCCACGATAACGGCGAAATCCGCACTGACTATTCGCCAGAAGACCTTAATCCAAGTGATTGTTCAGGCGGTTGAGAAGAATGTGAGCGAATATCTTACCGGCAATTTTCAGCAGGAAGATGCCTCGGTGGTTGTCGCAGAGCTGGCGGTTTCCTAGCCGTTTGTATAGGTGGATGACAGTGGCGTATTTGAAATCCTGCGGGACTTCTCCTTGAAGCCACATCTCCTGGAACAGTGCCGACGGGTGCTCCATGAATTGGTTACAATCGTGCTTGTAGACCTCCGCAGAGCTCGCGTCCGATGCGGGCGCTTTCTCGCTGGAGATCTGCTGCACGGTCCTAATAGTCCGTGGAGAGAGGGTGGGAGGTCGATGTTGGTGTTGGTCTTCACTTGGGGCAGGCGGGCGATGGCGGTGTCGGAGATGGTGGAGGGATTTTTGAGGACGCCTCTGAATTGTTCGGCCTATCACTGCAGAATTTGTGTCTTCTCGGTGAGCGGGGTTTGTCAGTCGGCACCGATGAAAGGAGCAGAACCCTTGGCGGGCAAACAGTAGATGGCCTTGGTGGCGGAGAAGAAGTTGTGGTCCGCGTACCCTTGGATCTCCATAGACTTGCGGGCCGTCCGTGCATTCTGCATCTCGCGCAGCCGCTGTTGCACAAGGCGGCGGCTTTGTTGTCGTCGTCGGTGCGGTGGTCTATGCAGGCTTTTTGCAGTCGGTCGTTCTCGGAGAGCAGGTTGTAGGTGGCGGGATGCGCGACCGAGGACGGCCAGCGCCTGCGACTGGATTTTGTCCTAACAGTTCTCCACGGAGCCGTTCTTGTCAGCGGCGGCGGCGGCGACCGTTATGTTGTCTAGTCGCTGAGGTTGGTCGTTTCTTAAATGGAGATGGTGAGCGGACAAAGATAACAAGGCAATTTTAAGCTTACCTAGGGGTCGTTTACCTTGACTTCTCCTGTTATGTCCCATTGTCTGCGTCTCGCGCCTTCATGCCACCGTGGAGCCGACGCATCATCTGACTTAATCTTTCTTGCTCTTACTCTGTCACTTACGCCACCGTCGTTTATCCTTCCCAGGATAAAATCTTAAGCCTGTATTTCATAAATGTTGTGCAGTTTTCAGGCAGTGCGATTTTGCTTGGTGTTTGCCTAACTCTGATCGATAACACGCTCTAAAGGAGACTTAGTGTAACGTTCAGCCGCTGAAAGACAACAATTCCACACCAGCATCTGGATCACCTGTGGCTACATTGAGCTTAGGCGAAGGGCTAGCGTAATTCAGGGCAGCAGTCGCTGTGAGACTGAAAAGGAGATCGAGTAGAGAGTGCCTCATCCTCTTCTTTCACGGGAATCGATGCCCCACCCTGATGACACGCAACGCGGGCGTGCCTGCAATCTGCACACAGGAAACGCTACCCAGCCAGCCCCCCCCCCTCTGCATAGGATCAGTAGATTTTAGTACAAATCAGTGCACCTAGAGTGGCGTGATCTGCTCGCGTCTGTCTCTTGGTTTTTGAATAATGAGGACAGGTGCCCTAATGCAATGAGTGCAATGTTTGTTAGTCGAAATACAGAGCTGCAGCTTTTCAACCAGATCGCGGGCAATTTACCTGGCATGTCAGTGTTGTGCCACACCTGAAAGTTTAACAACTGCATACTCCTAAATTGCCTATCCGCAGAACAGAGAGCTCCTTCAGTTTACAGAATATATTTCTTAAAGTCTCACGCATCCACGTTGATTGAATTGTTAAATATCGGTGCCACGGTGGGAATCGAACCCACGACAGCAAGGGTTTAACTATGTCAAGTAATCCATATCTCCTTATTTTGACTCGCAAGGCGAGCCTATTGCAGCTTGGCCGACTATTGTCGATATTGCCGTATTAAACTCAAGTACAAAGACCAGATACTTTGACACGCATATGAAATACTCGACGCCTCGGTGGGGTATGAAACCACTACAGCAAGAGATGGACTTAGTACAGCCAACGCTCATGCCATCCGAGCTAAGAGTCTCAACCGGATGACGCTACATTAATCGTATCTGCCATAATACCTATGCATTACGTGAGACCCGTAGCCATCTGCTGGATTCTGGATGTATAAATTAGAATATCCTGCTTCGGAAGTCAGCTTGCTTTATCAGATTTGGTGGATTTTAGACGTTGCAGTAGATCGGATGGGTAAACTTGATTTAGATGTGATTCAACTCGCGTCGTGCGGTGGGGCCTCGTATCACAGGTGGCTAGTGAGTTGGGTGCACTAAGGCCTCTCTTTACTACCATGGGTTCGAATTACACCAGATAAGAGCAACTTCGGAGACTGAACCCACTTATTTTTCATAAGTAAAGCATTCTTAGCAGTGTCATTTTTATGTGATGAGAATCACTCAATTGCTGGGCCGACAATAATGTTCACTTGAATTTCCCGATTTTTTTTCTACCAAGGACAGCAACAGATTGATGTTGGGGACGTACAGATGGTGCAGTTTTTATAAGCTGCATTTCCTATGCTACCATGCGTATGTTTATTTTGATAAAGACCGCAATAAATCCAGCTTTTCGTAATTCGTTTGATGATTTCCCGAGTATACAGGTTTAAATTGTGACTGTTCACGATCTACCTGTTTTTTAAATACTTACCTCATCCTTTGTTCTAAAAACGGACTTTGGCGATTATATGACTTTGGAACCTGAAATTTTTGTTAGAAATGCGGTTTACCTGGCAAGTTGAAGTCGACACAATGTTGAAACTTGCTGAGTGCCTGTTTCCAATTAATGCCAGACAGACCCTGTTCTAGCCCGTGTGTTGATCCAGCGCATCTGTCGCGTGACCGGTTTTAGGGACGCAGCCATTGTTCAGTGACGTACACGCCCGACGATTGTGCACGCCACTGACGACCTGCTGCTGTGCTTAATTTAAAACTCAATGTGTGTGTTCACCGTTCCTATGTACAAGGGCTCTAAAATCAGAAATCATTATTTAATTTTTCGCATCTTCTCTTTGCCACCCTTGGTTTGCTCTCCTGGAACATACATTTCGAATTTATGCGAATAGATCAACACGCACAGTTGAAAAAGTTGAAACCACCAAGTACGTTAGAGACTCGTATTGCATCTGCACATTCAGTGAATTTGAACTTGACTGTACATCTTGCACCTATGTTCGGTGAAACAGTCCTGTAGATTGTCGAATCCACACTAATTTAAGCTTGGAATAGTGTGTTTCGTTGTCTATCACAAATCCATCGCATTTGTTTTACCTTGCATGTAAAAAGGCTTCTGAGTGGAAAATACAGATATTTACAATGACTGATTAATAACGTCTTCGTTGTCGGAGGGAATCAAGTAAGTATGCAGAACACTGCGGTTTCTCTTTGGAGCAACTTCGGAGACCGAACCCACTTCATTTTCAGAACTGGAGCTTCCTTAACAGTGTTATTTTACTGTGAGGAAAATCACTCGATCACTAAGACGAAAGTAATTTTCACTTGAGGTTACAATTTCATTTTCGAACAAGGACTGTAACAGATTCGATTTAGGGGGCGCACAGAGGTCGAAATAAGCATAGGCTGAAATTCCTCTAATATCACACGCATTTTCTTAATAATAACGTCTGCACTCCTGCAAATATTCGCATTTCGTCTCATGACCTGTCGAGTAGATATGTCCGAATTGTGACTGACGGCGATCTACGCGGGTTTTAAGTAATAACACAGCCTTTTGTTTTTGTAACCGACTCTGGCATTTCCGACATCGGCAACTGACATTTTTGACGGAAATGTGGATATCTAGCAAAGACAAAGTCTACGTATGTCTGAAAGTCGGACAAAATGTTGACATTTCCTGAGTGCACACTGGGGACGCCTGGCATCTGGCGGTGGGAACATCTCCACCACTAAGTCTAATTCTTCTCCAGTATCATATCCGCTGGCGACAATGATTACTCCCCAAAGCCATGCATTAATCCCGAAAACGTGCATCTCCCTCGTAAAAAATAACTGGTTCATGCATTTTGTTCCCTTCAGAGATAATCACGCCATTAATCGGTTGCCTTAGGTGTTGAGCACTTCATTAGACGTTTTCAAAAAAAAACGACAAAGCAGGTTATTCTTCAAGTCGTTTATTTGTTAAAATGTGGGTCATAGAATGAACATCAAGAGAAGCAGAAGTTTACATGCGAATGCTTGCAGCTCCAGCGATGTTTGCAAGAGTCTCCAGTGGTTTCTTCAACGACCAGCTCCAAGCCGTCAACTCGTCGCTGACATCAGCTGATCCACCTGGTCCCGTGAAAGTCTCCACCGTGTTTCCTGAGCCAAACCAGCAGCCTGCAAATTGTGAATAATTCCAGTGAAATTCTACTTTCATAAATATCAAAATAGATAAATCAGCATACGATTTGCACAAAACCGCTAGTAAAAATTTATTTGAATAAAACTCAGAGCAGACAAGGTGAGCTTTGAACGCAGTATCTACTGAAGACGCTTTAACCAGTCGGCTGCACAATTCTCGTAAAAATCTATTTTTAGAAGCAGACGATTTGCGCTACAAACGGACTACCATCGGCCCTAGCCTCGTTGTGTTTACGAAACGCCTTGCAAAGTCACATTTTCACATGGTTGCCATCACTAGGGATGTCTTAATCTTCCACATAAAGAGGGATTACGCAGAAAAGGACATGGAATGGCATGGAAAAGAGGAGAGTGGAGAAGGAATGCAGTCACACAGTGCGTCA
>CACRXP010000249.1:767257-780346 GCA_902702965.1 Spirometra erinaceieuropaei | reverse complement strand
CATCAGATTGATGCAAGTCTCCATCAGGGATCCCATATTCGAAGATCTGGCAAAGTCCCACGTGCTTGCCAGATTTTCTAAATTCACTCTTTACAGCCGACAGTTAGACAGAAAGAACCGGCACTTGCTTACCTATTGGACATGAATTGCACTCCCCAATTCTCCAGATCAGACAGTCTCATCATTTTGGCAAACATCACTATGCCCATCGCATTCGCTTGAGTCACCTCCAACTGCCCGGTGTACACATACTGGAGGAGTGAATTTGCGAGGCTAGAAAGTGCAAAAGCAAAATCAGAGAAAGGAGGATGACTTTACTTCAGAGGCACCGTCGGCCATTTTAGCACCAAATTATCCTTCCCAAGGGCGCCACTGAGAGCAGCTCGCAATGATGGAATTCGAGCCGCTAGTATTATTCGATGGGCATTGAGAATAGCGCCGTGCTTCACCTAACAAGCATGAACAAATTGCCGTGTAAAGAACGGCAACAGAAAGGACAGCTACCTCTATGACGAGCTCTTTCAATTCCCCCGAAGTGCGAATCTCGTTGAGGGCTGGACAGCTACGAACCAGGGGGACTGCGTCTTCGAATACTTCGACGTCTGCGAGCGCCATCTCGAGTGATAACCGGAACAGGAGCGAAGAATGATCGCGAGTGCCATTAGCACTGCCTCTTATAGTGCCAGCACACTTTGAACCCGCCCGCACGCACTCATGACCTTCGGGTCCTGATTGGCCGATTTCAAAGTGCGGATTCGATTGGGCGATAGTCGGCACAGTTATGTGGTGTAATGCGTCAGTGAGAACCCCCGAGTTATTTTTATTGGTCAGAGCTACATGGGCTAGACACCGCCGATGGCGCACTTTCAAAGCCAAATGGACTGACGTGTAACTTACTAATGAGGACACCGTCTGCGACAAATTCATTTATTGCCACTGGGTTTTGGTTCGTTTTGTGCTGATAAAGAGTGTTGGTGAAAACCGCATGGTGGCTGGGCGGGGTTTCGTGTGTGCATGCGGGAAAACGAGCAAATAAAGTAGTTCACGTAGAATAATTTTAAAGAGTCCTTTAGTAACGTTCGCAAATAAATACCCAAAGGGAATACGTAAATTCAACTACGACATTTACCTACAGTACGTGACCTATCTCGTGGAACCTGATCACGGAAACTTATGTGACAGTTTTTGGACGTCTTAAAAGTTACGCATTTTGCTTGCATATTCGGCCAATTTTCTTCTTCTAATAAATTAATATCCTTTCAATGAAAAAGCCGCTCAGATGCGTAACCGGAGTCTAAGACACGTATTAGTATAGGAAATTACACGAATATCATCCAACGTCCATTTTCGCTAAAATTTACAGATATTTTACTTGATATAATTACGTAAACACAATTTCTGCACAAGAAAAGGAAGAACGAACAAAATGCTCAACGTCAAAGGCGTCCAGAAATTCTCTCATCAGTTTCCATTTTCAGATTTCATGAGATAGGTCACGTACTGTAATATGTTTAAGATTGAGAGAGAGAGTGCCCGTAAGGCACGACGGAACGAGTGAGTTCCGTAAGAACGATCGGTGAGCGCCCGCTACAACAAAATAATATGTTTAAGGTTACGCCTATCAGTTCTAGCGAAATTTATTGGTCACCGATTGGCCTGGCAGCATGTAACGTTATGTAAATTTATGTTCTTAAGACTTCCCCATCAGCGAAGCCAAGCAAAATCTAGTTTCTCCTGTTGAACCGCATCTCAATCAGCCCAAGTAAGTCAAAAATACCGCAAAATCTCCGCAAACTGTTTTGGAATCTATACTCCGACTGAAGGCTGTTGACAAACCGTCATACATGAGATTACACTAACTCTTACACGATACTTAGATGTGGACTTCACAGAAAAAACCCCTATGTTTGATCGTTATGTTAATTGTACATTGATATTTACTTCGTTTTGATGGATAAGAAGACACTCTTTACGTCTAAAAACGAAACTTACTAAATTACAGCCATTTTTGACGTTTCCGGGATTTTGTGCTTTTTTAAAAAATGGGCAGACTCAGGTAGATGGTATTTCAGTCGTCAGCGATAAATTGCCTGTGGATTGATTGCAAATCTGTAGTCCTGTATTACGTCAAAACGAATATTGCTCTCATTGCAATAAGGTTGCGTGCGTAGTATTCATAAACTGAGAGTCAACCAGGAACAGTTTCACGCCAGTCTAGGTACATCGCTTAGCAGTAAAAAGTACTCATCTGGTGCGGACGAAGGCGGATGCGCGGGGTTTCGTATGTCCATGCGAAAAAAACCAGCAAATAAAATGGCTCAGGTAGAATAACTTGAATGACAGTCCTTTGAGTAAAGTTCGCAAATAAATATCCAAATGGCATGTGTACGTGTACTATGGCATTTGGCCAACACGACTATACCTCCTACACTGGAGACCAGTCAGTCTTAGTCCTGAGACCAATCCTATCCTCAAAAAACACAACCTATCAGAAGTTCCTGTAAACACGGCATACTGACAGGATAGTGCGTATATTGAAGCCAACATTCAGGAAATATATTTAGGGACCAGGGTTTGTCCAGTACTAACGCGATTGCAGGATTTCTTATAAGCAGAGATTTCATACGACAGCCGTCCAGTCAGAGGTATCCGTAAACAAATACTATGGAGCGCTGCTGTGAGACCACAGAACAGACTGCATTTGTTTGCCCTACCTTTAATACTACAGAAAACTTAAACATTTAACTAGTTTGGAGCTCGAAGTTCGGCTCGATGGCCGACCTTTCCTGAAGACTCCAACGTTAAGAGCGCAGCAAACGACAATCTCGGCGACTTCAATGGATGACTTCTTTGTCAAAATGACAGACAATTCAGTGCTGACTGGACGACAGTCATGACAAAATGATTGAGATTATACTGGTGGCAGACTTGCGCAGCATTTACCTCCACGCGTGGAACGACGTTACGCGTAAATTAGTTGCAAACCTGCAGTTCTGCATTACGTCATAGCGAATGATGCTCTTATTAGATTAGGGTTAGACGCATCGATCACAAACGAAATGCCAGCCACGAGCAGTCCCCCGCAAGCCTAGGTGCATCGTTTGGCAATAAAAACTACTCATCTGGTGCGGAGGGAGGGAGTTGGTGGCTGGGTGGGGTTTCGTGCGTGCAGACTGGAGTCGCACTCGAGTTGCGTGTGTAGCATAGGGGCATCCACCCAGTGACACAAGAGGATGAAACACTCTCAGCACGGTCTTCACTGCAGCCTCGAAGCGGCTGGTACTACGAATTAGACCAGTTCTTCCCTCAAGCTTGATGTAAGCATAGGTGATTCCGATGGTGGATGTATGGAGTTGAGGGCTTTCTGCGGCTGTACGTCACACACCGTCGTCTGTTGTAAACTGTGTCGTCGATCAGAATTAGGCAAAAACAGTTTAGAAACCCACAGGTTGAAAATTGCAACGCATTCTTCCACGCATGGAATTAGGGTTTGTTCTTGGGCAGGATTAACATCAGTAAGGTATGTATCATGGCAGGATTTCGCGAATTTAGGTAGGGATCCGAGTTCTGGTTTTCAAATCCACATCGTACACATAGCTACCTACTACATTGTCTTCAGTCGGCCTTGCTTGGTGTATTCGGTAAGATCTACATGACGTCATGCCCCGTGTTGACTGGCCCATTCATACCACCGCATTTTCTGACTACCTTCAGTTGCTAATAGATGCCCGGAGTCCCAGGAAGCAGTCCTGAAGAAGGAGACACGATCGGCCGAACAAGGGTTTTATTGGCCTGGCATTTCACATTCCTGCTCGGACCCACCATCAGAGACAATAGCCAAATCACCCAGGGGTCCAAACGGATGACGAAATCCGGCAGTCAGCCACTCGGCAGCGTGCGATAAGCGTGGGAGCCGATAATCTTGACGCGTAGTAACGGCATGGCAACTGCATATTTCAACACCTGGCCAGTCCAGCTGTGATGCGCTCGGGAGCTGCCAACTGTGATAGGCATGTAGCGGCCTAGCAACTGCATTCTATAGATATTACAACACCTGGGCAACCCACTACCCTTACCTGACTCTGTCTCTGGTGATGGACTCGAGTGGGAATCAGAAACGTCGGGCTAATAAAACTCCTGTTCCAGCGATCCTGTCTCCCTCTTTACGACTTCTTCCTGGAACTCGCCACTTCGCTTCTATTAGCAAATAGCAGATACGTGTGCAGTATGTGTAGAATGCAGTCGCCATGCTATTGCGTGAATATGAGAATTAAGGACTCACTCCATTATCCGAAACTGTTGCACAGGGTGTGATGTTTGGATGTTGGTGTGATGGCTGCTCGATCATCTGGCCCACCGACCTTGGCGTTCGGAGCAGCGTTCGCCTGAGCGCTCCCCGCGTGACTAATTACTCCACCTAGACGCGAACTCTCAGCACCCAATATGGATGGGGAAGGTCATTGCACTTTTTAATAGACGGGGGCGGGCGGCAGTGAACCATGATTTAAACAGCTTGCAGCTCACGTAATTTTCACTCCTCGCGAGAATCTGGGCCTCATTGAACTTCAACTTGTAGCCAGGTTTCGTCGAATGGCCCGCGGCGACCTAAGAGTTGGCATCATTTCTCCGCACTGCTGCCGTATGTTCGGCCATTTCAGTTCAGAGCAGTCTTCAGGCTTGTCCAACGTAATTTGTTTGTTCGCAACTTTGCCAGATCCGATAAACGGCCTCAGAAGTTTTTTTCTACCGTGGTTGGGGGTCTTGCGGTTGTTGTATCTGACGCTCGTTACGTAGCACGTCCAAACCATGGCGTTCACAGATTACCTCCATTATGAACTTTCGCAGTGACAAATTACGAGCCAAACAGTCGCTAGGTGTCTTCTCCAACCGATGCGCGCGTTTAGAATTGGATTTCAAAGTTTGGTCCTCCGACGGGGGTTCATATTTTTCTACATTTTGAAACATTGGAAGCTCCTGCAGCCAACCCGAATTAAAAATCTACGTCAAGATGGCAATATTCGCATCGTCCACAAACAACCACACGACTTTCGCAGAACGTGGACGTCGACCACTACCAGTTGCTACATATGTAGAAGCCCAGAGAGCAGATAGCAGATGATCACCGCCGGACAGGCAGGTGAGTGATAATAAGACTCAGGCAACTGAAATCACATCAAAATAAGAAGAAATTAGGCACCAATGGACTAATGATTGAAGAGGGAACGACATAAATCGGACGGCTTCGTCGTACTCGAGGAAAATAACTATCTAAGGTGGAAAGGCAGAGCAATCGACAGAAACCACCAGCGACCGAGTAGAAGCAGTCGCGGCGGGTGCGAATATCCTCTCTATCGACATAAACGATAGGGACAGTACTGCCACAAACACAACGCGGTTAGTTCAAGAAAAGGTCCCCAAGGGGGAAGACAACCTGAACATCGTCATGAAAGGTTCGCCAGAAACTCCCAGATCACCATCATCACGAAACAAAGACAGGCCACTCCGAGAACAGTGCTTCAGGGGCTTCAAAAGGCACACGCAGACACACCTGAAGAACGCGTTCTGGCAGATCTCGGCCTGTTCTAAGGTCTTCTGAATACAATGCTTCAACCCAACTAAGAAGTTTCGGTACCGAAAGCCTTCAGGCTCGGAAGACGCACTACTGAACCCTCCATCTCACGGCATCCTAGGCCCCTCAAAATTGTTCTGAGTTACAAAGAGCATGTCCATCTTATCCTTTCAAGGCGTTTTCAATTAAAATATTCCAACCAAGTAGTTTTTCAGCCGGACTGCGCATCACAGGAACGGCTAAAACGCCAGCAATTAGTCCAGGATTTCAGGCTACGACAGGGAAGTGGCGAAGAAAACTTGGACTGATATGAATTAGAAGCGATCATTGGAACAAGAGGCTTATTGGCCCGACATTTGAGATTCTCGCTCGATGGAGCAAATCTACAGACAAACTTGAATGGACTCGAGCAATGGTCGAATCACTGCCTCCTCTCGTTCAATGTTGCCAAATGCAACATTCTGCGAATTAACAGATACATCTCTACGGACCGAAGGAAGTACTTTCTAAATCACACACCGCTGCCAAAGTTATAGGTTCAGAAGGATCCAGGTGTGTGTGGATAACATCTATATCTATAAAAATGGAAGGGTTTTTTTTCTGTGTTATATCTAATCTCCGAAAGTACTGCACCGATTGCGCTGAAATTTGGACACAACCCGACCCGCACATAGGGTCGGGTTTTTGGCTGTTCAAATGTGTAATTATGCCGATGGTACGCCTGTGATGGGTAAAAAACCGGATTTTTTCCGGCATAACAACGCCACCTGCTGCGGCCACTTGACCTACATCCGCGCGGACACATGTGCGCCCAGACTGCGGCCACTTGACCGACATTCGCTCAAACGCACGTGCTCCGCCCGACAGCCGCGCTCACCCCACCCCTCCCCCCACCCCCAGATAATTGAGCAGGCCCTCCACCCTCTCTGGGCCTGCAGCAAAAAAACACGCAACTCTTGGGCTCCACTTGAACTTGCTCCACACTATCCACATAATGGGGCTGTCACCGCTTCCGCTGGGATTCTCGGGCGCGACGACTCGATGCGGTTAACAAAGCCCCCTTCCCCCACGCACAATTCACATAAGGGGCCTGTCACCCAGTGTCGTGCAGCCCGGCTTGCGGTCACGGTCACCGCGTTCTGCAGCTTCTGGCCTCTTTCGTTTACAATAGGATGAACACAGCCAGCTGGGAGTGGCCGAATGGTGCCAGCGAGGAACAGCAGACCAGCGTCAAACACGACTCCGTTCTCAGCATTCACGCAGCCTGATGCTGCTGCAAACGACGGTAGGAAAACAGCCGTTGGAAGACTAATGATTTCCGGGTAAGGTGATACCATCTATAGCGACAGTCGGAGACCGATTCCAACACAACATCCATTTACTTATCGGGATGGTACCGATGGATATAACTTCAACGATAACATGATAAATCCATTCAGTGACGAGCTAACGCACATGAAATGCAGCGCAATGAACCACTGCTCCTACCGACTTATTATACGACAGAATGTAAGTAATCCCCTTTTGAAATGCCGTAAATTGTTCCATCCCTGCATTGCGGATGTGTATGCAAAAATCGAAACGGAACGCCTACTTTTATTCGCTTAAGTCAGACCAAGCTGCGCTCTGAAGGATACATTCCTTTGCATGATGCAGTTGTAAACGTCGGTAATACAGATAACGTTGTAAGACTAACGCTTTCGTCATCCACAAACCCAGACAGTCCACGCCATATGTTCGAGTAAGCTCGAGGAACAATTGCTTATGTTTGTCAGTACGAGGCGTCCAGACCTACCCATTACACTACATGCAATCCAGCTTGGGGGATGTTTATCAGCTCTTACCTCCTGGGCTATCGACGGTAAATAGGTATGACATCTCACAGCACGTGTTTTCAGGAAGAAACTGCAATCGCTAAAGAACGTCATGGCGAAACACGAAGTGGTTGGGTCTGTGCGCTGCTGGATGTATTAGGTGGAACGGCAAAAGTGGGGACTGCCCCATGCACATGTCCTGATCTGGCTCTATAACAAGATCGCTTCCGACGAAATCGACGACGCAGTATGCGCCGAATTACCTGATATCGACGTCGACAATGATTTGCATGAAGTTGTGGCGAAGAATATGATGCATGGACCCTGGATGCACTGAATCCCAATCCTCCAACCCCCCCCCCTCCCCCCCCCGGGCATGATAGACGGAAGTCCCTTATACCGAAAATGATCAGCGGAAGACATCGGCAAATTGGCAACCGTACGAATGCGAATAGGTGACATAGGAGTCGGTAACCGCTGGGTTGTTTCGTATTCGTCTTTGCTTTTAAAAGTAAAAAGCAACTCACATAGACGTGGAACACTGCAATTTTGGGAAATGAATTAGGTACATTTGTAAGTACGTGAATAAAGGCAGCGACATGGCCGTTTTCGGCCTGTAACACGAAAGGAGATAAAGGAATGCGGACATACAACGCAATGAAAGCGCACAGTATTGGGCTGGAAGATGCGTCAACGGCGAGAAATTCATGTAGTGAATTCTTCCATTCCCCATCCATGAACGAAGTCCAGGTTTTGTTCGCTTGCAGCACAGTAAGAGAATGGACAATGCGTTTACCTTACCGATGCGAACGCGCAACAGGTTGCCTTAGGTCCACTGGCAACAACATTAACTGCATTCTCCACGTTAAGCCAAAGTGACGCGCTTGCGAAAACACTGCCGCATTCGAAAGTGCCTACGTATTACACAGGGAATGTGTGTAGAAACTCATCCGAACAAAAGCAAACAAGGAGAGCAAGTGCACGGACACCCCGGCATACTCAAAGGAACTGCGATTGGCAGACTGCATACCGTGCATCTCAATCTTACTTCGCGTGGTGCTGATGAATGTGCCACGTCCAACGTCTTTCCAGCAATTGAAATCTGTCAACGGCGCTACGCATGCCACTTTCAGCAGTGTGTGTCAGGCTCTTCAGTTACTGGAGAACGATCAACAGTGGGACGTATGTATTAATGACGCCTGTTACACGTCCCATCCGCATCAATTTCATGCATTGTTTGCAGTCATATTGACCGCATTCTCTCCTCATCTCCAACAGATTTACCAGAGAAATAGAATTTGCACATGGCTGAAGATACCTTCCGTCAACTACGCGAGGAGAATTCAAATGTGGCTTGCACAGCAGGAATCTACAGCGAGGCGTTAATAGTGATTGAGGATATATACGCAGAAATCGCGAACACAGTTCTTAATCAGCTGGGAATGTCACCGCAAAACCAATCTGCTGCTGCTTCGTTTGATGTGGATTGGCGCCATGAGCGAAATGAAACACGGCTCAACTTTTGCCATGCTTGCAATCAAACATTCACAAGCTAAGACTGGAGCAGAATGACATTTACGATCAAATCCTGTGGAATGTCAGTAACGGGGTTGGAGGAATCTTCTTCATAGATGCGCCAGGAGGGACTGGCAAAACATTCCTACTACGACCGATTCTGACGGCAATTCGATCCAATAAATGAAATAGCCCCAGCACTTGCATCCCCGGAATAGCTGCAAATCTGCTACCTGGCAGAAAACCCGTTCATTCAGCTTCGAAATTGCTTTTGAACGCGCAATTCATTGAAACTCCCGCGTGTAACATTTCCAAAGCATCCGGCATGCGAAACGTCCTGCAGAAATGCAAACCTATTGTTTGGGATGAATGCACAATGGCGCAAAAAAGCGCTCGAGGTCCCTGACCGAACGCTGCAGGATTTGCGAGGAAATAGCAGACCATTTCTGATGCACTGCTACTGCTTGCTGGAGACTTCAGGCCACCACTGCCTCGATCGCCACCGGTGGACGAAATAAATGCCAGCCGTCACCACTTACTCCAGAATTCTCGAGCGCGACTGGGTGCAGCAAGCAATTGCCCTGCCTTCGACAGCGGCTAGAAGGACAATCCTGGGTTTCGCACACGATACGTACCGCCAACCGGTGGCTCTTACATTTTTCTTAATTGGTAACGTGCTCCTTCCTCTTTCCCTTATTTCCCAATTCATCAGATTGAGCCACAGCAACGCGTGGCGGGGTCCGGCTAGTCCTCAATAAATCCATTATTCCACCGCTTGATAGTAGCGAAATCTAGTGTCCAGCATTTTCAAAGTTCGACGAAGAGTGTTTTGGCAACGTCTTCGGAATATTTGTACAGACACAGTTGGAGACCCTGGTCTGTCAAAGACCGTGCCACATTCGAAAAAGTCCAACGATTGGCGACCAAATGTGTCAGAGATCAAAAACCTAATTTACGAAACTCTACTGTCCAATCTTGACCTATTTCCCCTGGACTACCACCAAGTACGTGGCGACTAAATTTGAATGTTTTGCATGCTGCGGGGTCGGGATTGTTGTCACGCATCCAGCGAATTCTTTGAGTCGGCCACAACTACTAGCTTGAGAGGCAACCCTCTCAAACTAAGTGGACGCAAGTTAATTCTTCTTCGGCCACAGGGTGATTAAGACATGGAAAGCTCTGTCTTTTGGTGTCGTCATGTCCTCACCCGTGGACTCATTTACGAGGAAGCTCTACCAGTGCAGGGATATCTACCACCACGTCATCAGAAACCAACAAATTTTTCCCTTGCACTGCCCGAACGTTTTACGTTGCAATGCATGCTACGTCCTACATTTAAGTAGCATCATTTTATGACCTCTCCGTTAAATGCCTCCACCAACCGTCCACATGCGAACCAGTGAATCCTGACCGAAGCATCGTCGTTTGTTGTCAGTTTCCGCACCATGCCAGTGCTCACCACAGCGTAAATGCTGTTAGGTTTGAGGTCTTGCTTGGCCTACTTCTCATCAGCAATACGAAGTGCTCTGCCATGTCTTTCCTGCGTTTTGTTTCCTACCGCATTTACCTAATTGGTGCATCTAGCCCATTTGCAACAGCAGATTCTTTGCTGTGTGGTCCATTACATCTTTCGGTCCCCTATTTCTCTACCACGTTTTTGTTCTCCATGCATTATGCCTAACTTACTTCTTTTATGCCGAACTAGCATGGTTTTCTTGGATCATGTCGGCTTGGATTAGTTGTATTACTTCTGGCTTAAGTGTCGGTTTTTCTTGGCTTAGCAGTTAGGACTACCACCTGGAGGCTTCACGGTCTCCTGTGCTAATGTCGCTCCTATATTCGTTGTCTGATTACTATGCAGCTCTTAGGTTTTTTGAATTACCCATCGAACACTGTTGACTCGTGTTTGGCGGCTTCTTTGTAGTCCCCACCGTCGTTCTCAATGCACATTCTGTCTCTGGCTGGCCGTACTTATCATTCGCCAAGACACCTAGGCTACGATCCTTCTCACCTTATAGGGAAATTTTCGGTAAAAAAATCACTTATCAGCGATAAGACGGTTCGATTGAAATGACTTTATGCGTAGTTGGGAGCAGTCCTCGGTCCGCACTATGCGACCCACCAGTTACTGCATGCGAAGAAGTAGGGGTACATAACCAATGTTTTACTCGACAGACTTGGTGCGGTTTGGGGACCTTACGTTTCGTCTAAACAGCGGTACACAGTGTCGACATTGCTGGCAGGTCAAGGTCCCAAAAATGTCCTCAGTGATTTACGGCTCTGACGCATTCATTTAACAAAGCAGTTCAGTTTGAATAACTTAATGTACAGGAAGTTACTTACATGTGGGGAAATTCCGTTGTGTGCACAGTTCATCCACTGGATTGTTGATGCAGAGGGAACATTTTAGCGATATGAGACAGAAAGATTTCCTATACTTCATTCAGGCTAGCTGTGTTCAGCCCAAACCATTCGCCATTGTGGGTAGATCACGCCGCGATTGCTTGCTTTTGCCTTTTGGAAGGAAAAAAAAGATAACGGCATTTATTATCCAGTTTGTCGCTACTGGCTCTAACATAGTTTCATCAGTTTGCATGTATCTATTGACTCATATGCATGTAAATATACATATCAAGGTAATAATTTCAGGTATTATTCGGTGCAGGACATGGAGTTAACTTCCCTGGACATGACTTTTTAGGGTCAGAACCGAAAGTTCAACAGACATTTAAGTCGGAGACAATCAATTACTGTGGAATAATCATGTAGTGCCCACCCTATAAACAAGTAGCACTTTAAGTAGTATAATTTCAACGAGACGAACGAAAAACTCAAGATGAAACGCCTTATTGATCTACTAAAGTGCTGCTTGAAGACCTTCTCTGCCTTCAATGGAGCTGTTTACGAACAAGTTAAAGCTACAGCAATGGGGTTGCCGTTATCCAGCTTGATCGTTGAGACAGTGTTACAGCGTTGGCTTTTGACCGCTATCGACCACGACAGGGTGTGCGGTATGTTGATGACACATTTGTTATCACCAATCCGGACAGCATTAGGGAAGTTACGCAATATCTAAACCTGATCATCCCAGATATCCAGGTCACGATGGAGGAAGAAGATTGCCAGTTGCCGTTTCTCGACACAGTAGTTCAGAGACAAGGCGATGGGAAGCTAAAAATAACGGTTTTCAGGAAAACGACGAATACGTCTTGTATTGTAAGTTCTCTTAACAATAACACCCTTCCAAGCAAATACAGCTGCGTGACAACATTCCACTGACATGTAGAAACCCATTACACTGAGCCATCACACAAGAAGTCATAGGTCCAGTTCCTGCGGAAACTCTTCACAGTGGACGCCTACCCTGGGAATTTTGTCGAAAAGTGCAGGCGTGAAACCCGGAGGAGAAAACCGAATGGGCAACCAAAAACCGAAACGCTGGCGCGCAGTGCCGTACATAGCCGGTGTGTCAGAAGAATTCACTAGACTAATGAGCGAATTTGGGATTGGCGACGCTCACAAACCTGAAGCAACAATACGCCGGCAACTCATGCACCCCAAGGACCCCATTCCCACCAGTCGGAAATCGGGGGTCATTTACTGGATAGAATGCAATTGTGGTCAAACTAATTATGTTGTTGAGACGCGCATGCATGTTCGAAAGAGACTGCACAGGCACGGGTTGGCTATGAGACGAAAGGATAAACTCTCCTCGGTAGCCGTCCACGCCTCCTCGCCAGAACACGACTTTGACTTTGGGCGCGCCTGCTGCAGGAAGCCTGGCACTCAACTGAGGACTCCATCAATCGACATATCGAACTGTCAATCACTTGTCAAGCACTGCGTAAACAAATCACTAGCGCAGTTGAAGGTCATCTCCGGCAGAGGTGAGCTAAATGTGCAATGAATTATACGGTTTTTTGTTTTTTTTCCGATAGGCAAACGCGAGAGTTCGAAACGTCGAAGAAATAAACAATTGGTCCAGCGATCGCCTTCCCGTCTATTTTTTTTCTTCTTCTTCTTATAATTATTCTCCTTCTTCTTCCTCGTCGACCTTTTCTTTCCTTCTTCTTCTTCTTCTTCTTCTTCTTCTTCTTCTTCTGCTTCTTCTTCTTCTTCTTCTTCTTCTTCTTCTTCTTCTTCTTCTTCTTCTAGTCGAAAGACAATTAAAAAGGTCTTTTTCCCGATAGG
>CACRXP010000249.1:682696-748564 GCA_902702965.1 Spirometra erinaceieuropaei | reverse complement strand
CCGTCGCTTAAACATATTATGTAAAAGTCTTTAGAAAATAGATTTCAACGTGAAAGCAATGTTTAAATCTGCGGTCACCCTTTGAGGAAAATCAGACATTATCCGATAACTTTCTCCAAATCCGCGTTATGCATAGGATCACGGACGTTTGATTAGAACTCAGTTATTTTTCCCACCAAGGGCGGCCCCATCGGCCTCATTTATTGGTGTAAGCCGGTTGCCCATAGTCTGTGGTCAACGACAACCCCGGAAGGCGTAAAAAGACGAATGTCGGCACACGAGACGCTGTTGACTGAATAAGCGCCCTTCTGGTTGGTCGCAAAACAGCGTTTCCTTATTGGAGATAATATGTCAGACCTGGTCGTCCTCAAACTGTCCATCCAGCAGCGGCTTCGCTCCGAGGTTTTTCAAACTGCCTATTTCTTCGAGTTGACCGGCATCAGTCCCCAGAGGTGCCTTCTCTTGGTCAGGTATGCAGCATGAAAACACTTTAAGCTTTCCAACGTTTATGGATAAATCAACTGATTGAGCGACCTCGTTTACCCGTGATAACATAGACTGCAGAGCACCGACACTTGAGGCAAGTAAGGCAATAGTATCGGCATAGTCGAGATCAGTCAGTCGGTGTCCGGGCACAAACTCTACACCGTCACCTTCGTGTAGGGCCTTCCCGAGAATCTGGTCAATAGCGTAGTTAAACAGAATGGGCGACAGGATACAACTCTGACCAACGTCAGATCGAATACCAAACTGTTGGGAAAGACTGTTGGAGATCAGGACTCGCGCAGTAGTGGAACGATAATAGGCTTTGATCATGGCAATGAGTTGTGGCGGTACACAATCTAGTGCCATTGTCCGCCATAGGGACTCATGACGGAGAGAATCGTACGCGGCTGAAAGTCAATGAAGCAGACGGCCGTCGGTTGTGGGTAGCTATGGCGAAATTCGAGAATGCGCCTCAGCGTGAATATCTGATCTGCGTATCCACGTCCAGCACGGAATCCGGCTTGGTTGGGCCTCGTCCTTGAGTCACACACAGCCAGGAATCGTTTAAGAAGGACAATAGAGAACAATTTCGCCGCAACGTCGATGAAGCTTAGCCTGTGGTAGTTTTCGCATCTTCTATTATTCCCCTTCTTGAGGATAGGTACAAGGATGCCCAGCTAAAGTTATCGGGGGCTGTCTCGTTTCACAACGCTTGTTCAATCACCTCATGGAGTTAGGGCGCCAGAGTTTCGACAGAAAACCTGTAAATTTCATCGGGTACACCGTCGTCTCCGGGTGCCTCGGTGTTACGTAGCTTTCGTATAGCATCGGTGATTTCTCTTTCAGTTGGGGGGTCGCTTGACACTGCATAGGTTGGAGGTGGACGAAACTGCGCTGGAGAGGAAAGCAAGGTCGTGATGTGTTGGGTATCGAATTTGGGATGGTGTTCGAAGTGCCTACACCAGCGCCCGCGTTTAGCCGAGGTGTTGGCAATAAAGTCGCCATTCACGTCGCAACATAATCCGAAATCGACAAAAATCATGCAAGTATATTTGCTGGCCACAAATAATTGTATTCTTTGACTGCGGTAACGCGCCTACTGTAGGAATGCATTATCCTCAGTGCTGCACTAACATGCATGAAATAAAAATCCGTAATAGAAATTTTCACAAATTACACAGGTACTTGCCGTGTGTCGTGTTTCGGGTCTCGGTTCCGTTAGCTCTTTCACTCTTGGAAACTACACGTTCCAGTATTACGCCCAAACTCCAGCTACCACGTCGTTGACGTTAGCAAACTCCGTTTTTTGCCTGATGCGTCTCCCCATCATCTCTATTTTGGGAAGAAACTTTTATTTAATGCACCGAAATTCCATCTTGTGCCCAATGCGTCTCCCCGGACTGATTCGAACTGCCGCCATCATTGATCGCGGTCGTGTTCGTCTTACAAGGTCACGTGGAGCGAACGCGAAATGTGCTGACGATGGCAGTTGTGCCAGCGATATGGAGACTCGGAGTTCATGAGGTCCCTAACCCTAACCAGAGCGCTAGGCTCTACTGTTATTGAAAAGTTCTAATTCCCCTGTGATTCACCTTAACGGGTAGCGAACTTACTCCAGCACACACTAAATGCACTGCGTGCCCTCCGGTTTTTTGCACTAGCTTTACTCCATTTACTCCATTTCATCTGGAGAGGGACTTCTTAAAACCCCAACACTGTAAGGTTTGAGAAGGCGGCTGCCGGCATACGTGGCCTTCTTGTCGGATAAGCGCGCTTCTGGTTAATCGCAAAACAGCCTGTCCGTATCGGGGATGATATGTCAGACCTGGTGATCGCGACTACTGATGCTCCTCCAAGGCTCAGTTCTCGGACCGCTAGTCTTTGTACTTTCCAGAGCGGAACAGCGGATCACAAAACATTAACCGGATTACATTTAATTTGCTTTATTATGATAGTTCGGCCATCGATTTTGACGACGCACCTACTGTGGAAATGCATCATCCTCAGTGCTGCATTGACATGCATGAAATAAAAATGCGTAGTACCAATATTGATAAATCACATAGGTACTTGCCGTGTGTCCGTGGTTTCTGGCCTCGGTTCCGTTAGCTCTTATACTCTTGACAACCAACCGTTCCATTATTAAGCCCAAACTCTTTCTACCATGTCGTTAGCGCCAGCAAACTCTACTTTGTACCGAATGCGTCCCCCTAGGCCGATTCGAACTGCGGCCATCATTGATCGCGGCCGTGTTCGTCTCACAAGGTCCCTTGGTGTGAACTCTGAATGCGCTGACAATGGCCGCTGTTCCAAGGTCGCCAAGCCCAACCATAGTGCTGCCCTATGCTATTTTGATTCACCTTAACGGGTAGTGAACTGACGCGCGTAGTTTGAATTTTGAGTTGCAAGAAGGAAGTTTTTCAATCGAGTCTCCACTAAAAACGATTGTCCTTCATCAAAAAGTGAATTATAAAACGCGTTTCTGACTACGATCCTCCAGCTAGCTCCATTGATACCCTTATCGTTTGATCAGAACAAATTTCTGCAAAACACGGTCTTTCTGTCGGAAATCTCGGCTTTTCTACAGAGCCTAATCATCCAATATACCGTCTCAAACTGCACGCCGAAGTTTGGAACAACATCTGCAAAAAGGCTGAGTCGATCTTTCCACACTATTTGCTGTGCTGCTTAAAATCAGACAAATATCACTTTACCAAACATAGGTTTGGTACCTGTACGGCCGAAACATACCTAACACAGTCTACTTCGGAAGATACTGTAAGTACGCGTTTCTTTATATCTTTAAAATCTGCCTATATTCCAGCTGTTCAACTTCATACTAATCTATACAATAAATACGCTACTCTAATGACTTACTTCAGTAGCATATTTTTTAACGTTTAATTAATGGGACGCTCTGCTTTCTTTTCTTGTAGATACCCGCAACCGACCTGGACGGCCAGCCAAATATGTCCCCTGATGAAGCATGACTTTTTGAACAAACCACACTTTTTTCTTTTTCGTCTAATGCATTTTCCACAAACAATAAATGACGTTCAATGGTTCGTTCGGGGATACGCAGTAACGCGTGAAGATCTGCTAACAATCGTGGGGGAAATTGTCTTTCAGAATTTGGGGTAGATTATAACAAAAAAACTAGGCGACTAGGGGTTCGCGAGAAGGCATAAAAGGATAATAATGGATGGATACCGGGGAAAATCGGTATAGAAAAGGGGGATCTGGACTGTAACGAAATGCCGCCAGACGGTCTAATATGGCCAGGGGTGGGGGCAAAAACGACAATTATAAGGTGTCCCCCTGAGCATTTTTTTCGATGAAGGGGCCAGAGGAGGCCACATCGGGAATTTGCCCGCCAAAGCCCCTCTCCAGCCCCGTCGTTACCCCCTCACGAGGCGGGGCTGAGAGGGGGCACGAGGGGGCTGGTGCTGGCAGGGATAGGTTTACCTGAAAAAAGTGTTCCCTGGAAATTTTCGGCGTACCCACCATTAGCATAGACACTGTCTACAGTTGATTCTTAGGAAAAAGCTTGTTATTCCTGCAGATTTTTCTGTTTTGCATAAGTCCACTACATGATGGAGATTCGCGCAGCTTCCCGAAAAACTACCTTGCATGACGGTGTCGATCCACCGACCATCAATATTTCAGTCGCGCACGATAACCCCCCGGCCATCGCAGAACGCCGGTAAGCGATGTCACAAAGTTTACCTGATAGTAAATGTGTGCCGTATACCGATCGATTTTGAAGCGGATGCCAGATATTGGCCGGCAAAGCAGCCGCCTTGAGGAAGAGATTGAAAAGTTAAAAACTCTTCTTCAATGTAGACTAGACACAGCTGACAATACGAATATACTAGTTGGAAGAATAACAAGAAGTAGGGCCAAGGGACTTCGCACAAAAGACACGCCATCAACACCCTCTTCAGCTGTCACGGCAGACCCAGCACACACACACATGAAATACAAGACGACAACAACCAGCGACGACACGAAAAAAAGCCGGAGGAAAAAAGAACTCGTGCAGCAAAAATGTCGAAGGACAAGGGCAGCAGATTCTGAGGAATGCTTCCGAAGAACCGGAACCAGGGACGTCGGCGACTGTGTCGCCCATCACGGGAAATGTCATGGGTCCTAAAACCCT
Source organism: Spirometra erinaceieuropaei (assembly GCA_902702965.1). Taxonomy (NCBI): domain Eukaryota; kingdom Metazoa; phylum Platyhelminthes; class Cestoda; order Diphyllobothriidea; family Diphyllobothriidae; genus Spirometra; species Spirometra erinaceieuropaei. The sequence continues at coordinate 743,919 of CACRXP010000249.1, read as the reverse complement.
CAACCTATCGCAAAAAACTTCTGACTGTGGTGAAAGTGCAAACAATACAGAGACGAATGAGGATCTTTATCGACTGCGGTTTATATCATATTCAGATCATGACAACCACGTATTGCTTTTGTCGGGGCATGAAACCACCGTGTTCTCGGGAGAGTCGCCGGTCAGAGGGCAATGTCTGATCATTCAGGGATGTCTCGAATTCACAGCTAGTGCCTCAAAAGAGCGGGTTTCGGCAGACTTGCAATTACTCCAATGCCTACTCAACGAACTTCTGCGCCCTAATGAGGAAGTTTCGGTTCTCAAGGCCTTTAGGCTTCGACAGTGCTCAATAGAGATACCAGAGCATTCATGTCCCCGACCACTCAAGATTGTCTTAGCCAGCCAAAAAGAAGTGGAACTTATTCTCTCACGACGATTCCGAATCAAAGAGACCAACCGCGGCGTTTTTTTTAGCCGGACTACGCACCGTCAGAGGGAATAAAGCGTCGACAATTAGTTCTGGAACTGAGAGCAAGGTTGCAGAATGGCGAGACGAATCTCGTGATCTACAACAACCAGATAGTGCAGGGCCCTCCCCTAATCCGTTGGCCCGAACCGATCCGGATGACGGCGCAATAGGTTTCTTAATTTGGATCTATCAAACGCCCCAAAACTCTGAAACTAACATTTTTTACACCAACGTGCAGAGTATACTGCCCAAGTTAGACGAACTGAAGATCCAAATCTGTGAACTTTCCCCTAATGTTTTCTCTTTGACAGAAACCTGGCTGTCTGCACACGTGGATGACCGCGAATTAGCACTACCAGGATTTCAGTTGTTTTAAGAGAGAGGAGAGAGCGTCAGGGAGGAGGAGTCGTCATGTACGTAAAACACGGCCTGTTTGTATCAGACAAAACAGACCAGTTTGCGTGCAGCGCCGAGACTATCTGGCTCACTATAAGGGTACCAGGATCACATAGCCTTGAAGTTCTGACCGTCTATCGACCACCGAGGAGTGACCCCGAGGCTGACGCTCGTCTGTTAGAGGAGCTAGGACGATTTACTCTCCAGCCTGACGTCCCGATCATGGGCGACTTTAATGCCCCGCTCATTGATTGGAGTTCACAATACGCGCGCGGCCCAGAACTAGCTTTCGACCGACGCCTCTTGGACATGGCACTCAGGTCATTTTTCACTCAGCACGTCTTATTTCCCACGAGGGTGTATGAGCGGCAGCAGTCAAACTGCGTGGACCAGGTGTTCATGAAATCGGTGGACAGCATAGATGAGGTGCAATGTCTGCCTCTCCTAGGTGGAAGTGATCACGTTGGACTTTAATGGAGCTGTACACTCTTTTCCGTGCCTGAACAGCCCAACAAAATTAGAAGAAATATTTGGCGTGGGGACTTCGCTCAAATGAAGGCCGAAATCAACAATACAGACAGGGAATCGGCGTTTTCCGGAAATATAGCGGAGGATTGGAAACGGTTCAGTGAGTTATTGCATGTCCTCCTGACAAACCACTGCTCGCTCTCACGGAAGGGGCTAACAATCGACCCCGGTGGCTGACCCAGGCGTTAAAAAAGGAAGTCGATAAAAAGCGGAGATTGTTACAAAATCCTCTTGCCGATGGGAATCCTGTATCCATAAACGCATGCAAAACACAAAGGAAATTAGTCAAGCGACTAACCCTCAGGACACGGAAAAAGTTTAAAAAAGACCTACTGGATCGTGCTGTGGAAAATCCGAAATTATTCTACAGCTACATAAGTAACAACACACGGAGCAGAGATCCAATCACCCTACTGAAGACAATCGGAGGCGTAGAGATTAGTGAAGATGGAGAAAAAACGGAGCACCTTTCACAATTTTTCAAATCTATCTTTACGATTGAAAGCGTACTTACTCCTCCCGACTATGACTTCGATGAGGGTCCAAAAATTGACGATGTATCTTTTGATGAAGCGACTGTTCGCAAAGAGCTAATGACACTAAATGAGTCGAAATCACCAGGATCAGACGACATACCGCCCAAGTTACTGAAGGAGCTCGTTGCTCAATGAGCCAAACCATTGTCTATGCTTTTTCAAGCCTCGTTCGAAGCCGGCTGTTTGCCCGCCGACTGGAAATCTGTGCGGATCACACCACTGTATAAAGGACGCAACGAGGCCTCTGCAAACAATTACCCACCAATTGGCCCCACCTCCATCTGCTCCAAAATCATGGAGAAAATAATCAAACGAGAGCTAATTCGCTTCCTAGATCAGCGTAATTCATTATCTGATGCGCAGCATGGGTTTCGTAGTGGCAAGTCTTGCGTGACTAACTTGCTCTACTGTTTGGAACGTTGGACTTGATCATTTGATGAAGGCAATGCACTGCATGTAGTCTATATCGACTTTAAAAAGACATTTGATAGTGTTCCACATCAGCGACTCCTGCACAAACTGAGCCGAACAGGCGTTAGGGGTAACCTCTTAAAATGGATTCAAAGCTTCCTCCTTGACCGTTCTCAAACTGACCATGTCGGTGGCCAGCAGTCGACGGAGGTTGCCGTTGAAAGCGGTGTTCCCCAAAGCTCCGTTCTCGGTCCTACTCTGTTTATTATTTACATCAACGATTGCGTAAGTGAACTGGAATGTGATGTTGCCATGCTCTGGAGCGTCATTCGAACTGCAGATGATGAAGAGCATTCGCAGGTGGACTTCAACCGACTCCAACAGTTTCTGCCGTTTAATGAGAACAATAATGAGCAATATTTTACGAGTCGTCAGAGCCTGCTCTCCGAACTCCATGGCTTACTGCCTGAATGCAATTAGTGGACTAGCAGAGGGACTTGGGAGTATGGATAACGACCTCGCTCAAACCCTCGCTGCACTGCACGAAGATAGCCAAGTCTACAATGTCAGTTCTCTACCTTATCAAGAAGGCTTTCTCTGTCTTTGATGAAGACTGCTTCGCCAAAGTCTTTCGAACGGTTGTGCAGCCGAAACTGGAATTCGCTATCCAAGCTTCGAGACCCTGGACCGCGAAGGACCTCAGTATCCTTGAAAGGGTTCAACGAAACTTGTGGCAGGACAGGGTTCACTACCATATGCAACGCGGTTAGCTAACTTAGATCTCATTTCCTTGAGTTACAGGCAGTGACGGGGTGACCTGATACAAACATTCCGTATCATACGTGTTCAGGACTGCAGCCTCGTACCGGGGGACTTCTTCGAGTTAGCAACCACCACAAACTTACGAGGTCATCCGTTCAAACTACGTGTGACAGGGGCCAGGCTGGACACACGAAAGTTCTTCTTTAACAGAGTGCTAGAAGCTTGGAACGCACTTTCTGAGGACGTCTACTCCCGTCGAAGTCTTTAAGAGGAAGCTGGATTTGTATAATAGTGTCCATTAAATTACCCCTTGACCTCTGTTACCTTGACAAATCCCGTCGTTATAATACTACGTGCTACATTTCAGTAACATTTTAAATTGACTTTTTAATTGCCTCTAACCTACCGCCTACGCTTACTGACGTGCACCTATGGAACTTTTGCCACCGGGTATATTATTTATTTCCCTGCACTCGAAGTGACCGCTGTACTACTACACGTTCCACTAACATCCGAGGCAGTTTGCTTATCTGTACAGAGTTGTTGCTTTTCGGATTAATTTTTCGCGTTAATGATACATTTCCAGTTTTTTGAGATTCTGTGGTTGCTTGAAAACAAATAGGGAGTTCAAAGGTGAAGACCTACATTTCCCTTGATAAAACTGAACTGAAATGAACACACTAAATGCACTGCAGGCTATCTGGTTTTCGAAGTTTATATTCCACTCGCAGTTCTTCTGAGTAATTGTACTACTTTGCAACTTCCATATATCCTTTCGTTAAGTTTGCCTGATACGATAGCGTAGATCAGTGGGGATTGTGGAAATTCCACCCGAGGGTGGAAAGGCATCCGATGTACCGCCTCGGTTACCAGGCATTGCTGGGTAACAGAATTCAAACAAAGAACACGAAATTCGCTAAGGTCAGCAGTACCTGTATATAGGAGGGGACGCTGTGTGGTGATGTAGCTATAATTTTTTTCTCGATCTTGACTCAGTCCCCTTAGACGCCTAGCTCTTTGCCGGTAATCCACCGGCACCATATCAGTTAGCCTCCTTCGAACTTTAATCCTATTAGCCATTGCAAACTGCCAATTCTTGGCTTCGATCATCCTAGTGACTCATCTCCGGGTGTCCCTTGCAGATAATGCTTGACATTAATTGAATCAACCACAATGCTGCTATAACGATGGGGAGATCCGAAGAGGATACCGGATATTCGTTCAAGTAAATCACGAATAGTCTTGGAGTTTGATTGATTAATCTACATCTGGCTTGACCGCAATAATGTTCTTAGTCCATCGAGTCCGGAAGATTGCCGGAGAATTGGCTTCTACCGATGCAGACCCCCAGATTCTGGCGGGCGTTGCCCTGCGTCGTCAGCGAGGCCTCGAAAACCAGCATGTCCTGATGGAATTTTGAGCTACCATAAAACCGGAGATGCTTATATGGCATTAATAAATGTGGCTGGAGGTGTCGTATTTGTCAAGAAAAAAAACGTTCTAGAGAAAGTATACATACAGAGGATTAGGGAGAGTTTAACTGGAAATATCTGATTTGGTTGGTCAAGCTAACAACAGGTTTAAAAATGCTTTCATTTATGAAATTTATCTTCTTGTGATTTATTTGTAGAATTTGTAAGTAAACGACATGCGTATATAGACTCTTGAGTGGTTGGAACCCGGTGCTTGCAAAGGTCCGGCCCCCGAGTTCTCGTCGCCCAACTTCCTCACTATGAACAAGCGCGCACGCAACTTCACACCGTCTCGACGGATGGTCCAGTCCTCTGTTTAAACGATGGCCGGGTGGCCCTGGCTCCTTATTTCGGACTTTGAGGCTGTGAATAACTACGTGTCACGAATTTTCCCCAAGGATTTTTGATGCCCTTGTAAATTCAGCTATATTTTAAAAAAGACATGCACAAACTATCATTTCTTTTACTCAGTTGGTAGGAACTTACGTGAGCGCGCATTTGCATGAAAGTTAGAGACCTGCATTGTTAATTTACTAAGAAAGAGGAAAGTTCTTTCGTCTTTAATTTAAGAAGGAAGATGTAAGTGTTAATAAAGTAGATTTAGGTCCACATTTATATGCTGTTTTCCAACCAAAGTTTCAAGTTTTGAAGAAAACGATGGGTTAATCGATATGGGCAGTGAGGCATAATAGTGCTCACTCAAGGCAATTGGACGCCTGTGCTTGAATCGTAATGGTCGGTGAGCGCACGTATGACAAAATAAACCCTTGATGCAAAAGACGGAATCATTAATGTCGTTGAAGTAATTGTTGGTCTCCTTAAAAGCTGCGTCCTTCTGACAAGAGGATACAAATGACACGACGCTGAAACACTGAAAGACAAACTGAAGGCCACGAATGAACATGGAGAGAATGGACTGAAAATAATGGAGGCAGGGATTGCTTGACATTAAATTCGTCTTTATGTGGAGAACGTTCGCCATACCGATGAAAGAGACATGACTGAACAATTAAGTCACTGCTAGCCCCTTGGATAAACTCGATGTACTCAAGATCATCCTAGCCTAAATACGTCCTGATGTTACTGAATCAACTGAAAGATGACCTACTCTAGACGGGAAGGATTCCGTAATACAAAGACACGGTTGGCAAATGCATAAACGACATCAGACCAAAAGAAGAGATGGCGGAGTTGTTCCACACGCACCAGTAACGCAGTGGAATACAAGCTTTGTTGAAGAATTTGCAAATTATCATGACTTGGACATGCTGCAGCGTGTTGTTTTGGCTTCTAAGGCAGAAAATACTATTGCAAATTTTGTCTGCAGACCTTAAAACCAACCTGCAGAAGAAGATCCAGCGTTGGTCTTTCAACTCCGCAAGGACAGGCGGAGAAAAAATATGATTATTACATGAGATTTCAATGCTCCCCTTGTAAACTGCAACCTCACGGCCGCTAAGCGTCCTTGGCAAGGATCCAGCTGAATGCTATTGAAAGTGGCACTTGGCGAAAGTGTTGATGAAAGAGCTTTAGGTCCGCCTTTAAGCTCTTGTGATCGCACAACATTTATGTGCTGTTTCCGAACAACGTTCCAAGTTTTGAAGAAAACGATGGGTACGCCGTAACGGTTTCATTAAGTTGCTGATGTTTCAAAGAGCTTGGTCGGTTCCACATTGCTAAAGCGTAAAATCCACTTAATCGACCAGAAAGTTCCATTGGCATGTCGCGTAGGTCGGCCTCATGCTGATCGTTTTTTCTCTTCTCTCGCTGTCTTGGCCTCTTGGAGGATTGTTGGAGAGCGTTTTGTCTGCGTGTTTACTGAGTTATCACCTCGCCGGGGGAAAATGGATGAACATTTGTCGGGTGGTCAGTCTGGTGGTTCTTCTTCCACGCTACTCAAAAGTCGATAATTATTTTTTAAATTGTTAAAATCATCGAAATATATAATTTGTCCAGACCATGGAATAGCCAACTACACACTCTCGCATCAGCACGTTTATTAATGCTACTTATACATTGGATAAGTATTTGTAAATTGTCAAAATGTGTCCAATTATATGAATTTTCATACCATGGAATATCCAATCGGACACTCTCGCATCAGCGAATTTAAAAATGCCACTTATAAAATGAATAAGTATTTTTAAATTGTTAAAATGTGTCAAAACGTCTGATTTATCCAGACCATGGAATATCTAAGTAGACACTATCGCATCAGCACGTTTATTAATGCTAATGAGAAAGTGGTTAATTTATGCTAAAATTCTTAAATGTGTAGAATTATATGATTAGTCCAGACAAGGGTATATTTAGTTAGACACACTCGCATTGGCGCGCCAAGTAACGCAACTTACAAAGTGGATAACCATTTTTATCTTCCTATGAATTGTTGATTTATATGATTTGTCCAGACGATACATTATCCGATCGGACACTCTCGCATCACCACGTTTAATAATGCTACTTATAAAATCGATTAAGATATTTAAATTGTTATTATTATCGAATTATATGTCTTGTCCAGACCGCGATATATCCAATTGGACACCCTCGCATCAGCACGCTTATTAATCTTTCGAATAAGATGGATAAGTATTTTTAATTTGTTTAATAGTATCGAAATATATGATTTGTCCAGACCGTGAAATTTCCAATCGGACACTCTCGCATCAGCACGTTTGTGAATGCTTCTTTTAAAGTGGATAAATACTTTTAAATTGATAAAATTGGTCGAAATATATAGTTTGTCCAGGCCATAGAACATCCAATCGGACACTAGCATTAGCATGTATTCTAATGCTTATTGTAAAGTCAATACGTTTTTTTAAATTGTTAAAAAGTATCGAATTACATGATTCCCCAGACCATGAAATATCCAGTTAGACACTTTCGCATGAGTACGTTTAAAATAGTACCTATAAAGCGGATAAGTATTTTAAAATTGCTAAATAGTGTCGAAATGTATTATTTGTCCAGATCCTGGTATATCCAATCCCGCACTCGCGCATCAGTGCATTAAATAATTAAACTTGTAAAGTGGATGATTTTTTGAAATTGTTAAATTGTCGAATTATAAGATTTCTCCAGACCGTAAAATATCTAATCAGACACTCTCGCATAAGCACACTTACTAATGCTATTTATAAAGTGAGTAAGTGATTTTAAATTGTTAAAAAGTGTCGAATTAAATGATTTGTCCAGACCATGGAATATCCGACCACACATGCTCGAATCATCACGCTTATTAATGCTACTCATAAAGTCGATACGTATTTATAATTTGTTAAACAGTTTCGAATTACATTATTAGTCCAGACCATTGGATATCCAATCCGACCCTCTCGCATCAGCACGTTAATATTTCTACGTATAAAGTGGAAAAGTATATTGCAATTTCTAAATAGAGTTGAACTTTATGATTTGTCCAGACCATGGAATATCCAAACAGACAATCTCGCATCAACACGTTTATTAATGCCACTTATAAAGTCGATGATTATTTTTATATTTTTAAATGTGTCCAATTATATGATTTGTCCAGACCATGGAATATCCAGTAGGACCCTTCCGCTTTAGTGCGCTTATTAATGCTAATTATAAAGTGGATAAGTATTTTTAAATTGAAAATATGTGTCAGCTGTATGATTTGTCCAGACCATGGATTATCCAATCGGACACTCTCGCTTCAGCACATCTAAGGATTCTCCTTTTAAAGTGGACAAGTCTTTTTCAATTGTCAAAATGTGTCCAATTATATGGTTTTTCCAGACCATAAAATATCCACTCAGACACTATCGCAGAAGCGCATTTGTAAATGCTGCTTATTAATTATTATTTTTAAACTTTTAAATGTGTCGAATTATATTATTTATCCAGACCAAGCCATATACAATCGGACATTCTTGCACCAGCACGCTTGGTGCTGTTACTTATAAAGCGGATAAGTATTTTTAAATTGATATAAAGCGTTGAATGATGTGCTTTGCCCAGACCATAGAATATCTTATCGGACACGCTCGCATCAGCACATTATTAATGATACTGATAAAGCGGATAATTATTTTCAAATTGTTAAAGAGTGTTGAATTACATTCTTTGCCCTGACCATGGAAAATCTTATCGGACACTTTCGCGTCAGCACGTTTATTAATGCTACTGATAAAGCTGATAAAATGGTCCACAATTAGTTCAAAATTGTATGACCTATTTTACCTGTTCTTAATAATGTACAGAAATATATGTGACTTTCCTTACATGATAAGTATACAATTTGTAGTTTGGAAACACTGAATGCAAGTGTGACGGCAGGTCGTATTCAAAATTATTATGAAATAAAGAAAGTTTTAAAACTGCAAGTTACACCTTCTGCAGGCATAAAATTTAAAGAAGACGTAAGCTTCTACCAATGGGGTGAAAGAAAATAATATTTGTGGGCATACCAGCTGTTAAATCTGTCTGCACTTTTAAGGGCTAAAAGAGTCATTAGGAAAATTCATACTGCATAAGTATTCAATTATTACGGAATTTAGTTTGTGAAGGCGGTCTATACGCAGCTCGTTCGGAAGTCGGCTTTCTGAAAATGCTGGAACGATTTGGCATCATGTGACTCGAAAGTGAACACGACGACTCTGCTTAAGTAATCTTTTTCTGACTGGAAATACATTGCAGAGTTTAGCCAGCATTTCATGAGATAATATATCTCCTTTACGTCAGCCATTGACTATGGTTGTATCTTATCACGTACGGCGAACGAATATCTCCTCTTGGTGCCAGGGTATACGTCCAAATGTCAGATTTTGTATCTAGAAGGCTGAATTTAGGGAGGGGCACAGGGTGTTGTGCAATTCAGTTCAGACATCCGTGATAACCCTTGCTGTAGGGGTAGGAAGGAATAGACGGCAAATTCGGATAGCCGGAAGGGCATTCGGCGTGTGCTGCATTTAGTCCCCTCGTCGTTACGATGAAGCCTTTTCTGCGATCCGGACGGTGAGCGCACACATGCGTGAACGCGATAGATCAAGTTGCCTAAACCTACTATTTAGCTAGATCGAGAAAAGCGTTGATCAAGCGACATTTATTTGCTGTTTCCGAACGAAGTTCCACGTCGTCAAAAAATGTCTAGTAGTGTAAATTCGAGGCAATGAAGTCGACGACTCTACTCATACTGATGACTGTAATTACGAACAGATATCAGCAAACGTTGGAAAACCTTCGAAATACTTACTTACTTGCGCTTGGTACGGCTACGATCATGCCTGAGCCAGCCGGCCTCAATGATGTCCCGAACTGCACCGCTCCACGCGTGACGATCTGCGGTAACAGGTCTGGACAGTTCAACCCGTTCTCTTCGCCAACGACGGAGACCGAATACTGAAGCTCCAAGAACCACCTCCATGTCTTGACGAACTTTGTCGTGTCAGGTTTCGAGTTTATCCCCTGCAATCGGACACCGGTGCCGGATCGAGTGCAATAACACTGAGTTCCTGAGATGGACGACGAAAAACATGCCCAAACCACCTCAGTCACCTTTCTTGGATGGCCTCGGTTATCCTTGCAATGTTGTCGCGGCAAGAGTGGACTGTCCTATTTGAGACAAAGTCGACATTCTGGACTCGAAGGATAGTGCATAAGCAGTGGTGATCAAATACCTCCGGTTTTCGCTCACGCGCAAAGCCTGGCATTCACAACCGTAGAGTAGAACACACACTTTGTCCATATCCGCATTATCTATATGATTGCTGAACTGTTATCAGAACTCAGTTACGTATCGGTTCCCTTAGCTCTTTCGATCTTGGTAACCAAACGTTGAAGTAATATTCCATAATGAAGAACAGAATGGACGGATCCACGATACACGCGAATCTTAGTGGCAATGGGGAGGTCGCGTCGGATCCATGGGCATTTTCGAAAGCTTGATAAAGCTCAGCCGGTAGCATAAATTTGGGAGACAATGTCGTCCTTACACTGCCCATCCAGCAGCGGCCTCGCTCCGAGGTTTTTTCAAACTGCCTATTTCTTCGAGCTGACCGGCGTCAGTCCCCAGAGGTGCCTTCTGTTGGTCAGGTATACAGCTTGGAAACTCTTTAGTTTTCCCAGCCTTTATGGATGAACCGACTGATTTAGCGACCTCGTTTACCCCTGACACCATGGACTGCAGATCACCGAAACTTGAGGCAAGTAAGGCGATAGCATCAGCAAAGTCAAGATCAGTCAGTCGGTGTCCGGGTGCAAACTCCACACCGTCATTTTCGTGTAGAGCCCTCCTGAGAATCCAGCCAATAGCGTAGGGCAACAGAATACAACCCTGTCGAACGCCAGACCGAACACAAAAGGGTTTGGAAAGATGGTTTGGAACCATGACTCGCGCAGTAGTTAGGCGATAATAGGCTTTCATCATGGCAATGAGTTTTGGCGGTAAACCATCCAGCGCCATTATCCACCATATGAACTCATGAAGGACGGAATCGAAGGCAACGGCAAAGTCGATCAAGCAGACGGCCGTCGGTTGTTGGTAGCCATGGCGGAATTCGAGAATGTGCCTCAGTGTAAATATCTGATCTGTGTATCCACGTCCAGCACGGAATCCGGCTTGGTTGGGCATCGTCCTAGAGTCACGCACAGCACGAAATCGTCTGTAAAGGACAATAGCGAAGATTGTTGCCGGAACGTCGATGAGGCTTATGCCGCGGTAGTTCTCGCATCTTGCATTATTCCCCTTCTTTAGGATGGGTATAAGGATGCCTAATCTCCAGTCGTCGAGGCAGCCTCGTTTCTCCACGCTTTTTAAATCACCTCAAAGAGCCAGGACGTCGGTGTAAGACTTGGAGATTTCACCAGGTACACTGTCCTCTCCGGGTACCCTGTTTTTGCGTAGCTTTCGTATAGCATCTGTGATTTCTCTGTCAGATGGTGGGATCGCATGGCATTGCATAGGTTGGAGGGGGAAGAAACTGCGCTGGAGAGGAGAGCAAGGGAGTGATTTGTTGGTTATCGAATTTAAGATGGTGTTCGACGCGCTCACGCCAACGCCCGACTTAAGCCGAGGTGTTGACAATAGCGCCGCCGTTCACGTCGTGAACAGTGTCCGAAATCGACATAAATCATGCAAGTAGACTTGCTGGCCACAAATAATTGCTTTTGTCGACTACGTTAACGTGCCTACTGTAGAAATGCATCATCCTCAATGCTGCATTGACATGCATGAAATAAAAATCCGTAGTAGCAATATTGACAAATCACATAGGTACTTGCCGTGTGTCGTGGTTTCTGGTCTCGGTTCCGTTAGCTATTATACTCTTGACAAGCAATCGTTCTAGTATTAAGCCCAAAATCCAGCTACCATGTTGTTAGCGCCAGCAAACTCTATTTTGTGCCGAATGCGTCCCCCAGGCCGATTCGAACTGCGGCCATATTGATCGCGGCCGTGTTCGTCTTACAAGGTCCCTTGGTGTGAACTCTGAATGCGCTGACAATGGCCGCTGTTCCAAGGTCGCCAAGCCCAACCATAGTGCTGCCCTATGCTATTTTGATTCACCTTAACGGGTAGTGAACTGACGCGCGTAGTTTGAATTTTGAGTTGCAAGAAGGAAGTTTTTCAATCGAGTCTCTTCACTAAAAACGATTGTCCTTCATCAAAAAGTGAATTATAAAACGCGTTTCTGACTACAATCCTCCATCTAGCTCCGTTGATACTCTTATCGTTCGATCAGAACAAATTTCTGCAAAACACGGTCTTTCTGTCGGAAATCTCGGCTTTTCTACAGGGCCTACCCATCCAATATACCGTCTCAAACTGCACGCCGAAGTTTGGAACAACATCTGCAAAAAGGCTGAGTCGATCTTTCCACACTATTTGCTGTGCTGCTTAAAATCAGACAACTCTCAATTTACCAAACATAGGTTTAGCACCTGTGCGGCCGAAACATACCTAACACAGTCTACTTCGGAAGATACTGTAAGTACGCGTTTCTTTATATCTTTAAAATCTGCCTATATTCCAGCTATTCAACTTCATACTAATCTATACAATAAATACGCTACTCTAATGACTTACTTCAGCAGCATATTTTTACAGTTTAATTAATGGGACGCTCTGCTTTATTTTCTTGTAGATACCCGCAACCGACCTGACGGCCAGCCAAATATGCCCCCTGATGAAGCATGACTTTTTGAACAAACCACATTTTTTTCTTTTTCGTCTAATGAATTTTCCCCAAACAATAAATGGCGTTCAATGGTTCGTTCGGGGATACGCAGTAACGCGTAAAGATCTGCTAACAATCGTGGGGGAAATCGGCTTTGAGAATTTAGGGTAGATTATAACAAAAAAATTAGGCGATTAGGGGTTCGCGAGAAGGCATAAAGGGATAATATAGGATGGATACCGAAGAAAATCGGTAAAGAAAATGGGGATCTGGACTATAACGCGAACAATAAGACGTTCGGGGTTTCGCAATACCGTCAGACGATCTAATATGGCCAGGGGTGGGGGCAAAAACGACAATTATAAGGTGTCCCCTGAGCATTTTTTCGATGATGGGGCCAGAGGGGGCCACATCGGGAATTTGCCCGCCATAGCCCCCTCTCCAGCTCCGTCGTTGCCCCCTTACGAGGCGGGGCTTAGAGGAGGCACGAGGGGGCTGGTGCTGGCAGGGATAGGTTTACCTGAAGAAAGTGTTCCCTGGAAATTTTCGGTGTACCCGCCATAAGCATAGACACTGTGCCTTAAGAAAAAGCTTGTTATTCCTGCAGATTTTTCTGTTTTGCATAAGTCCACTACATGATGGAGATTTGAGCAGCCTCCCGAAACACTACCTTGCGTGACGGGGTCGATCCACCGACCATCAATGTTTCGCTCGCGCACGATAACCCCCCGGCCATCGCAGAACGCCGGTAAGCGATGTCACAAAGTTTACCTGATAGTAAATGTGTGCCGTATACCGATCGATTTTGAAGCGGATGCCAGACATTGGCCGGAAAAATCAGCTGCCTTGAGGAAGAGATTGAAAATTTTAAAACTCTTCTTCAATGTAGACTAGACACAGCTGACAATACGAATATACTTGTTGGAAGAATAACAAGAAGTAGGGCCAAAGGACTTCGCACAAAAGACACGCCATCAACACCTTCTGCAGCTGTCACGGCAGACCCAGCACACACATGAAATACAAGACGACAACAACCAGTGAAGACACGAAAAAAAGCCAGAGGAAAAAAAGAAATCGTGCAGTGAAAAGCTCGAAGGAAATGAAAAGCTGATTCCGAGGAATGCCTCGGAAGAACCGGAACCAGGGACGTCGGCGACTGTATCGCCCATCACGGGAAATGGCATGGGTCCTAAAACTCTCAACCCATCGCAAAAAACTTCTGACTGTGGTGAAAGTGCAAACAATACAGAGACGAATGAGGATCTTAATCGACTGCGGTTTATATCATCTTCAGATCATGACAACCACGTATTGCTTTTGTCGGGGCACGAAACCACCGTGTTCTCGGGAGAGTCGCCGGTCAGAGGGCAATGTCTGATCATTCAGGGACGTCCCGAATCCACAGCTAGTGCCTCAAAAGAGCGGGTTTCGGCAGACTTGCGACTGCTACAATGCCTACTAAACGAACTTCTGCGCCCTAATGAGGGAGTTTCGGTTCTCAAGGCTTTTAGGCTTCGAAAGCGCTCAATCGAGATAGCAGAGCATTCATGTCCCCGACCACTCAAGATTGTGTTAGCTAGCCAAAAACAAGTGGAACTTATTCTCTCACGACGATTCCGAATCAAAGAGGCCAACCGCGGCGTATTTTTCAGCCGGACTACACACCGTCAGAGGGAATAAAGCGTCGACAATTAGTTCTGGATCTGAGAGCAAGGTTAGAGAATGGCGAGACGAATCTCGTAATCTACAACGACCAGATGGTGCAGCGCCATCCCTTAATCCGTTGGACCGAACTGATCTGAATGAGGGCGCAATAGTTTTCTTGAATGGGGTCTTAAGCGACACTATAATCAAACGCCCCAAAACTCTGAAACTAACATTTTTTTACACCAACGTGCAGAGTATACTGCCCAAGTTAGACGAACTGAAGATCCAAATCTGTGAACTTTCCCCTAATGTTTTCTCTTTAACAGAAACCTGGCCGTCTGCTAACGTAGATGACCGCGAATTAGCACTACCAGGATTTCAGTTGTTTTAAGAGAGAGGAGAGAGCGTCAGGGAGGAGGAGTCGTCATGTACGTAAAACACGGCCTGTTTGTATCAGACAAAACAGACCAGTTTGCGTGCAGCGCCGAGACTATCTGGCTCACTATAAGGGTACCAGGATCATATAGCCTTGAAGTTCTGACCGTCTATCGACCACTGAGGAGTGACCCCGAGGCTGACGCTCGTCTGTTAGAGGAGCTAGGACGATTTACTCTCCAGCCTGACGTCCCGATCACGGGCGACTTTAATGCTCCGCTCATTGACTGGAGGTCACTATACGCGCGCGGCCCAGAACTAACTTTCGACCGACGCTTCTTGGACATGGCACTCAGGTCAATTCTCACACAGCACGTCCTATTTCCCACGAGGGCCCGTGAGGGGCAGCAGTCAAACTGCTTGGACCTGGTGCTCACGAAATCGATGGACAACATAGATGAGGTGCAATGTCTGCCTCTCCTAGGTGGAAGTGATCACACTGGACTTCAATGGAGCTATACACTCTTTTTCGTGCCTGAACAGCCCAACAAAATTAGAAGAAATATTTGGCGTGGGGACTTCGCTCAAATGAAGGCCGAAATCAACAATACAGACAGGGAATCGGCGTTTTCCGGAAATATAGCGGAGGATTGGAAACGGTTCAGTGATTTATTGCATGTCCTCCTGACAAACCACTGCTCGCTCTCACGGAAGGGGCTAACAATCGACCCCGGTGGCTGACCCAGGCGTTAAAAAAGGAAGTCGATAAAAAGCGGAGATTGTGGCAGAAATCTCTTGCTGATGGGAATCCTGTATCCATAAACGCATACAAAACACAAAGGAACTTAGTCAAGCGACTAACCCTCAGGACACGGAAAAATTTTGAAAAAGACCTACTGGATCGTGCTGTGGAATATCCGAAATTATTCTACAGCTACATAAGAAACAACACACGTAGCAGAGATCCAGTCACCCTACTGAAGACAAGCGGAGGCGTAGAGATTAGTGAGAATGGAGAAAAAGCGGAGCAGCTTCCACAATTTTTCAAATCCATCTTTACGAGTGAAAGCGCATTTACTCCTCCCGACTATGACTTCGATGAGGGTTCAAAAATTGACGATGTATCTTTTGATGAAGCGACTGTTCGCAAAGAGCTAATGACACTAAATGAGTCGAAATCACCAGTTTCAGACGACATACCGCCCAAGTTACTGAAGGAGCTCGTTGCTCAATGAGCCAAACCATTGTCTATGCTTTTTCAAGCCTCGTTCGAAGCCGGCTGTTTGCCCGCCGACCGGAAATCTGTGCGGATCACACCACTGTATGAAGGATGCAACAAGGCCTCTGCAAACAATTAGCCCCATCTCCATCTGCTGCAAAATCATGGAGAAAATAATCAAACAAAAGCTAATTGGCTTCCTATATCAGCGTAATTCATTATCTGATGCACAGCATGGGTTTCGTAGTGGCAGGTCTTGCGTGACTAACTTTCTCTACTGTTTAGAACGTTGGACTCGGTCAGCTGATGAAGGCAATGCGCTGCATGTAGCCTATATCGACTTTAAAAAGGCATTTGATAGTGTTCCACATCAGCGACACCTGCACAAACTAAGCCGAACAGGTGTTAGGGGTAATCTCTTAAAATGGATTCAAAGCTTCCTCTTTGACCGTTCTCAAACTGACCATGTCGGTGGCCAGCAGTCGACGGAGGTTGCCGTTGAAAGCGGTGTTCCCAAAGGCTCCGTTCTCGGTCCTACTCTGTTCATTATTTACATCAACGATTGCGTAAGTGAAATAAAATATGGTGTTGCCATGTTTGCAGGTGATATTAAGCTCTGGAGCGTCATTCGAACTGCAGGTGATGAAGAGCACTTACCGGTTGACCTAGACCGACTCCAACAGTGGTCAAATGACTGGTTTCTGCCGTTCAATGAGAACAAGTACAATATTCTACGAGTCAGCAGAGCCTGCTCTCCGAACCCCATGGCTTACTGCCTGAATGGTATACCACTGCATGAAGTGGACTCGCAGAGGGACTTGGGAGTATGGATTACGACCTTGCTCAAACCCTTGCTGCACTGCACGAAGATAGCCAAATCTGCAATGTCAGTTCTCTACCTTATCAAGCAGGCTTTCTCCGCCTTTTATGAAGACTGCTTCGCCAAAATCTTTCGAACGTTTGTGCAGCTGAAACTGGAATTTGCTATCTAAGCTTGGAGACCCTGGACCGCGAAGGACCTCAGCATCCTTGAAAGGGTTCAAGGGCGTGCAACGAGACTTGTGACAAGACAGGGTACACTACCATATGCAACGCAGTTAGCTAACCTTGATCTCTTTCCCTTGAATTGCAGGCAGTTACGGGGTGACCTGATGCAAACATCCCGTATCATACGTGGTTAGGACTGCAGCCTCGTACTGGGAGACTTCTTCGAGTTGGCAACCACGAAAAACTTACGAGGTCATCCGTTCAAACTATGTGTGACCGGGGCTAGGCTGGACACACGAAAGTTCTTCTTCTTTAACAGTGTGCTAGAAGCTTGGAACGCCCTGCCTGAGGATGTCGTTATGTCTGCTTCCGTCGAAGTCTTTAAGAGGAAGCTGGATTTGTATAGTAGTGTCCACTAAATTACCACTCAACCTCTGTAACCTCGACAAATCCCGTCGTTATAATACTACGTGCTACATTTCAGTAACATTTTAAATTGACTTTTTAATTGACTCTAACCTACCGCCTACGCTTACTGACGTGCACCTATGGAACTTTTGTCACCGGGTATATTATTTATTTCCCTGCACTCGAAGCGACCGCTGTACTACTGCACGTACCACTAACATTCGGGACAGTTTGCTTATCTGTACAGAGTTGTCGCTTTTCCGGTTATTTTTTTGCGTTTATGATACATTTTCCTGTTTTTTGAGATTCTGCGGTTGCTTGAAAACAAATAGGAAGTTCAAAGGTGAAGACCTACATTTCCCTTGATAAAACTGAACTGGAATGAACACACTAAATGCACTGCATGCTATCTGGTTTTCGAAGTTTATATTCCAATCGCAATATATCTGAGTAATTGTACTACTTTGCAACTTCCATATATCCTTTCGTTGAGTTTGCGTGATACGATAGCGTAGAACAGTGGGGATTGTGGAAATTCCACCCGAGGGTGGAAAAGCATCCGATGTATCCCCTCAGTGACCAGACATTGCCGGGCAACAGAATTCAAACAAAGAACACGAAATTCGCTAAGGTCAGCAGTACCTGTATATAGGAGGGGACGCTGTGTGGTGATGTAGCTATAATTTTTTCTCGAACTTGACTTTGTCCCCTTAGACTCCTAGCCCTTTGCCGGTAATCCCCCGGCACCATATCAGTTAGCCTCCTTCGAACTTTAATCGTATTAGCCATTGCAAACTGCCAATGCTTGGTTTCGATCATCCTAGTGACTCATTTCCGGGTGTCCCTTGCAGATAATGTTTGACATTAATTGAATCAACCACAATGCTGCTATAACGATGGGGAGATCCGAAGAGGATACTGACTATTTGGTCAAGTAAATCACGAATAGCCTTGGAGTTTGATTGATTAATCTACACCTGGCTTGACCGCAATAAATTTCTTAGACCATCGAGTCCGGAACACGGTTCCGATCCGATTCTGCAGAGGGAGGGAGCAGACACTCGAGGTGCCGGAGAACTCGGCTTCTACCGATGCAGACCCCCCAATTTTGGCGGGCGTTGCCCTGCGTCGTCGGCGAAGCCTCGAAAACCGGCAGCCCACTTACCAGGTCTCATGATTGGATTTTAAGCGACCCAAAAGCCGGAGGCACTTATCGGGCATTGAGAAATGCGGCAGGAGTTGTTGTATTTGGCAAGAAAAACGAAACGCTCTGGTGGGACCACGGAAAAAGCATAAATACAGAGGATTAGGGAGATGTTGGCTGGAAATATCCGATTTTATTGGTCAAGCCAACAACAGGTTTAACAATGGTTTCTTTTATGAAATTCCTTTTCTCGTGACTGCTATTACTGGGCAGAATTTGTAAGAAAAATACATGTCTTTGTTGTCTTCTGGGGGTATGTGGGGACCCCGTGCTTGCAGGTGTCCGGCACCGAGCTCTCGTCGCCCAACTTCCTCACTATGAACAAGTGCGCGCGCAACTTCACACTGTCTCGACGGAGGATCCAGTCCACCAATAGAAACGTTCTTCTCGGACGATGGTCCGGAAGCAATGACTCCTTATGTAGGTCTTTGTGGCACGCTCTCTCTCACTTGTGCGAGACCTGGCAGTCCTCCCCGAAGCCTGCCACATGTGGAGAGTAGGATAACAGGGTCGGTTCTGCAATCCTTCGAAGGCCATTGTAATGCATAAGTTGTCATTTGTTATAGAATTTAGTTTGTGAAGGCGGTCGAAGACCATAGTAATTTGTCAAACCAAATAAATCTCTACGTGTGCGCTAAAGGGGCATCCGGTCAGTGTGAATGACAATCGGTCTGCATGTGAGAGGAGAGCATATGGCATCCCCCTTAGCGTCAGTGTTTCACCAATAGAAACAGCGTCGATGTTGGAAATTCAGTAACTGTTGTATCTCATAAAACGAAGGCCAAACTTCTGACAAAAATCTTCAGTTAGTAAAATTACTTAAGTAAGATTTATTATGCGGTTGTGCATGGTGTGGGAGGATAGAAGTCATCTATCACACGAATTAGGATTTCAGTAAAGAAGATGAAGACCCGATCTCTGGGACAGTAGGTTTATTGCATTCTCACAGTCTCTGACGATGGCCTCCTGTACGAGACCGAAGGCTCAAACTAGTAAACCTACTGTCCCAGAGATCGGGTCTTCATCTTCTTTACAACAAGAACCTGGGATTCGCATATTCGCATCCATCCGTAGGATTTCAGTGTTTATAAACACTAAAACGGCCATTCCAGTTAGACCAGCTAAATATATTTTGCCAATGCACACCACATCAAACTGTATTCATGAGTTTGTGTGTAGTTGTGGATGCAAGTACATTGGAATGCACTTTCAGTTCCAGTATTTCCGCGCGTAGACCGTTTCTGCGCAGGTTCATTAAGAGAAGTTCTGATATTAGAAGCCAATGCACTTCATTTATAGGTAAGAGCGTTTTTGAGGAAAATAAAAGGCAATTAGCAAAGAAGGCCTCTTCCATGCAATGAAGCCAACTGTTTTGTTTCAATGGTAGGGGGCGCTCACCGATCGTTCATACGGAACTCGCTCGTTCCGTTGTGCCTAAAGGGATATCTCTCGAGCCCAACCAGCAGCCGCACATCGGCGCATGATATACAGGCAGAATAGTATTACCGTCGGTAATTTCAATGAATAATGGCGCGGAGCACGTGTATTGACTCTACTCCGAACGTCTCCTGAAACGCCGACTCTGTTTGACCAACGTTTACATGTACATATTGAGGCAATTGTTCCTCGGACATTCCAAGGCCCTGTGCTGTGCTCCCACTCACAATCTCAAGCCGAAAGGCTCTGTCTGGCTTTCGACCAATCACAGCTACTCGAAGGGGCCAATCAACTTCAACGAAATGCCCTTATGGAGGTTCATTCGTAAGCACTACACCAACCATTCCAGTTAGACCAGCTGAAGATATTTTGCCTATGCGCGCCACATCAAGGGCATGTATGAGTTTACATGTATTTTCGGATGCAGACACATTGGGCGCACGTAAAGGCAGTCGGCATTTTGGTCAGCTGAACACACGCCGAAGTGGCTGCTTAAGGCGGAATATAAGGTACCAAGGAGCTTAGTTACAGGGCATCTAGTGGACACGGATCATACAGTGGACCCAATGATTGCATTCAGAGTCCTGTTTCGGACGACGACCGGACGTCTCTTGCGTTTAGTTGGATTATCATTCTCATTATCGTGCCACTTGATGCCAAAATATTCCCATATTATTAGGATGCTGATTACCTTAAAATTTCAGCTACATTTTACAGAAAGCATGCACAAACATGTTATGCCTTTTACTCAATTGCCAAAAACGTACGTCTACTCAAAATTTATGCTTGCAGAATAAGCTTATTTATGTGTTTTAAATGTGTCAAATAATATGATTTGTACAGACCGCGAAAAATCCAATTAGACAGTATCGCATCAGCACAGATATTGCCGCTACTTATAAAGTGAATATGTATTTTTAAATTGCTGAAAAGTTTTGAAATTTATGATTTGACCAGTTTGTGAAATCCAATCGGACACTCTCGCATCAGCACGTATATAAATGCTACTTATAAAGCGAAGAAATGCATTAAAGTTTTAAAAACTGTAGAATTATATGATTCGTCCAGACCGTGAAATACCCCAATTCGACAGTTTCCGATCAGCACGTTAATTGATGCTATATAAAAAATAAGTAGTCATTTCTAAAAAGCGTGAAAGTATATGATTTAACCATACCGTGAAATATTCAATTTGATAGTATCGCATCACCACGGTTATAATGTTACGTATAAACTCAATAAATATATTTAAATCGTAAAAACGTGTCAAATTATATGATTTGTCCAGGACGTGAAATATCTAAACAAGCAGTATCACATCAGCATGTATATATATGCTACTTTTAAAGTGAATAAATATTTTTAAATTGTTTACATGTGTCGAATTGTCCAGACCGTGAAATATCCAATTTGACAGTGTCCCATCAGAACGTTTATCATTGCTACTTATCAAATGAATAATTATTTTTAGACTCTTGAAACGAATCGATTTAGATGATTTGTCTAGACCGGGAAATATCGCATCAGACAGTATAGCATCAGCGCGTTTTTGCGTGCTAATTATAAAGTAAATATGTATATTTTGGTTGTTAACATGAGTCGAATTATAAGATTTGCAGAGATCGTGAAATATCCAAATAGACAGTGTCGCATCGGCACGTTTAAAAGTGATAATTATAAATTAAAAACGTTTATTAGAATTTTCAAAAAGTGTTGAAATATATGATTTGTCGAGACCGTGAGATATCCAATAAAACACTCTCGCATCAGCACGTTTATTAATTTAAATTTTAAAGTGCATAAGCATTTCGAGAAAACGGTTACCCGCGCAACTTCGTCAACCAGTGCCTGCGCAAACGAGACGAGCGACAAAATCGCGCCGACCCCAAATTCTGGCGAGCGATCCCGTACATCAAGAACGTCTCCGAGGCCGTTAGCCGCCTTCTTGCACCACTTGGGGTTGGAGTTGCGCACAGACCGGAGGCTACCATGAGGCGTCAAGTGATGAGACCAAAAGACCCACTGCCACGGCAGGAAACATCTGGAGTCGTTGACCGGATCTGGTGCAGTTGCGGACAAAGCAACTACGTCGGAGAAACTGGAAGACTGCTCCGGACGCGAATCGCCGAACACGTGGCAGCTGTACGGAGAAATGACGCCAACTCTCAGGTCGCGGCCCATTCGACGAGACCCGGCCACACATTCAAGTTCGATGAGGCCGAAATTCTCGCGAGAGGGGATAATCGCGTGAGCCGCGAGTTGCTTGAGTCATGTTTCACGGGACCTCAGTCTATCAACAAGTGCAACGACATCCCCACTCCATATTCTGTCCTGAGGCATAGACTGGCCAAAGCAATTGACCACCCGAGGAGCGCGCAAGCACGTGAGCCAGATGGCCGAGCAATCATCACGCCAGCATCCAACACGGGTGATGAGATGTCAGCAATTAACAACTTGCATGCCGGCCATCAAGCAATTAGCGCACCAGCGGGCAACAATCCTTGATTAAGGGAGCACGGTTAATTGCTGTAGGTATGCGGTAGCATGGCGACCGCATCCTATAAATATTGCGACTTCCTGTACACTAGCCACCCTTTTCTGCAACTGTCTCTGATGATGGATTCAAGAGAGAATCCGAAACGTCAGGCGAATAAAGCCATTGTTCCAGCGATCGCTTCTTCTTCTGATCAAATAGTTAAGTTATCGAAATAAATGACTTCGCCTGACCGTTAAATGACTAATTAGACAGTATCGCATAAGCACGCCCATAAGTGTTAATTATAATGTGAAAAATATATAAAAATTGTTAAAGGTGTCGAATTTTATGATTTTTTCAGACCGTGAAATATCCAATTAGACCTATCGCATCAGCACGTTTATTAAAGCTAATTATAAAGTGAATAAGTATCTTAAATTTTTAAAAAGTGTCAAAATATATGAATTGTTCAGACCGTAAAATAGACAATCTGATAGTATAACATCAGCACTTTTTCTGATGTTATTTATAAAGTGAATAAATATTTTTAAATTGTTAAACCGTGCGAAATATATCATTTGGCCAGACTGCGAAATAGCCAATCAGACACTATCGCATCAGACTTTTTAGTGATGCTAAATATAAAGTGAATTGTTATTTCTAAATAGTTAACAAGTGTAGAATTAAATGGCTTGTCCATACCGTGAAATATCCACAAAGACAGTATCGCACCAGCGCTTATATAAATGCTCCATAAAAAGTGAGTAATTATTTTTAGTTTGTTAAAAAGTGTCGAAATATATCAGTGGTTTAGACCGAGAAATATCCAGTCAGAAAGTATCGCATTAGCACGTTTGCCAATGCCGCTTATGAAGCCAGTAACTATTTTTAAATTTTAAAAAGGTGTCGAAATATCTGATTTGTCCAGACTGTGAAATATCCAATTAGCCTGTTAGCACCAGCCCGTTTATTAACGCTAATTACGAAGTTTATAATATTTTTAAATTTAAAGAAGTATTGACTTATATGATTTCTCCTGACAGTGATATATCGAATTAGACAGTATCGCATCAGCCCGTGTAAAAACGATTATTATTAAGTGAATACGTAATATTAAATTTTTGAAATTGTCGAATTAAATGATTTGTCCAGAACGTCAAATATCCAGTTAGACAGTATAGCATCAGCACGGTACTTAATAAAACTTATAAAGCGAATATTTATTTTTGCATTGCTGAAAGGTGTCGAATTATATGACTTGTCGTGACCGTGAAATATCCAATTAGACATTATCGCTCGAGCCCGTTTATTAAGGCTACTTATAAAGTGAATAATTATTTTTAAATTGTCACAATTGTTTATTTATATGACTTTCCAGTCTGTGAAATATCGAATTTGAAAATATAGCATCAGCACGTTCATAAATGCTACTTATGATATGAATAAGTATTTCGGTTGTTTAAAACTGTCGAACTATATGATTCGTCCAGACCGTGAAGTACCCAATCGGACTCTCTCGCACCAACACCTTTATTGCTTCTAATTATAAAGTGAATAAGTACTTTTAAATTGCTAACTGTGTCGAATTATATGATTTTTCCAGACAAAATAATATCCACCATACCCCTCTCTCTGAGCTCGACTAAAACAATGTTCGCTCATTTAAAAGAAGACGAAAGCATGATCACTGAGGCTTAGCTTTCGAATTCTAACTGGAGTTCATCAGCAGAGACTGCTAGAGTGCAGCAACGTGTGAACATTTTTATCGTTATTCCGTGCGCTGGGGGACTACGTCTAGGGCTAGGTCGCGTTTGTGCTGCCTGGCCCACAATGGTTCCCCGGCGTGGTGACGCCGTTTGTACTTCGCGGCGATGTGAGCTGCGCCACCTGGCTGCGTGGGCGGAGTGCGTGATAACACGCAGGCAAATAAATGTGTCTCTTGATAGAGTTGGTCTTCGACACCCACGCCTCCAACAGTTCTCGTTACCGGCTCACGCCAGTGTCCGCGTGTTGGCGAAGTCGATCTTATGACTTTCCTCCAGCGTGTGATTAGCGACTTGAGATAGTGGGTCGCCTCTCCGAACGGCCCGTTTGTGCTCAAGTATTCGTGAGCTGAGACGTCGTCCTGTTTGGCCTGTGTAGTGGCAAGGACAGTTATGGCACATTCTCCTCATTTCGTGTTCGCTCATTGTATTTGCACTTACACAGTCCTTAGTGGTGGACTGATGTAGGAGGTTGAAAACTCAGACTAATGAACCTACCGTTTCACTGATCGCCTACTGGTATTCATTTAATAAATGTTATTTATGGCCACTCAATTAAATTATTGAAAATCGTGAAGTATCCATAGCAATTTCAAGAATAATCTGAAACGTACCGTGTTCCAGCATCAAAAGTAGCTATATATAAATTCAACTGAAAGAACGTTTTTCTAAAATACACAAAATTATATGTTTGGGATTGCTCCTGAAATCGCCATCTAAATTTATCCATTAATGACCGGCCAATCTGCTTGCGACGCTATAGCGCTCAGCGCGCCAGACATTTCTTGCCGTCCCAGTAAGAGAGTGCGCGAGGAGAGAGTTTTTACCTCTATCTCACATTCTCACCGCTGGAGGCATCGATCTAGCACTGTCGAGCGCATTTCCCGTAAACTGTCTGCTCGGCTAGTATCCCTAAATGTCGCACACGGAAGCCACCGACACCTCCGCGAACGCAGGACATTAAATATTGACCAAAAGTAGGTGGGCTAGCTCAAGCAATGTCAAACATAATTCCGATATGCGTTTTCCACTCGAAAAGATTGATTAGGCACGGTTGTAAAACTAATCATCCTGCAGCATAATTAAATAATAACTCAGTTACCGCAGGATGCTGGCTTTCGATCGAACTTCCATCCGGCCACATGCAAAAACTGAACTCTGTGAAAAATGACTACATAACTAGCATGCATTTTTCACTCTTATTTTCGATGCCATTAAATATTCAATTATATTTCATGGAAAACATGCAGTATATAAGTCATTCGTTTGTTCATTCCGTAGAAAATGACGTCTTCCAATTTTATCCTTGTAGGAAAAATATAATTTGGTTTTCAAAAGCTTCCAATTCCCGAATAATTGTGAACCCGACCAACCGTTAAACTTGCACTCAGGGTTACCAAACTACAAACTCCAAATTCGTCCACCAAATCTTTCCAAGCGTTCAGACGCCGGTCTGATATTTTGCATATTTGTAAACTATCCAAGCCTCTTAGGAGGTAAGTCTGACACCTAAATACCCCTTTTTCTCAACACTTTGTCGATGTCGAAACATTCTGTCATTTGGAAACCTTCAGAGGAGAGGATGCCTGTGTCCCAGTTGAATTAAAGTCTCAATTTCACCCGTAGTTCGGCCATGTTTGGACGGTGAACAACGGTATGAAGCAGTGCTATGCTTAAGTCTTATGTTCCCTGCCATACTGATGGACGTCTATCCTGACGAACGGCTGGGAATCCGCCTCGCTCACAGGACGGCTGGCAACCACCTCAACATGCGCCGGATATATTTCTAGTCGCCCTTTTGGTACCTCTCGGGTTTTGTTGCAGTTGTTGGCTTTCCCTTCGACCTCCAACCGCAGTAGTTATGATGGGCTTGCATTCATTCTGTGCAACCTGAGCAACGCCCTTCATTGACCGCCTTTACGTGCGATGGCCTTCCGTCTGCCAAGCTGATGGACGCCCTCCATGACGAACGTCCCCCGGGATCCGCATCGACTACAGGGCGGCTGGCACACTCATGCACCGCATGGGCCTATTCGGCCACATGCTCATCCACGAAAACCTGCGGTAGACAACCGCCGGCTGTATCACACCATCCCTCCCGCACCACCACTACCAAACGATCACGCATCCATACTCACCCACCGCAAGCACCCAACTGCCACCTTCCATGCAAGTGGGAAGTTTGCATCTCGACTTGGTCCGCATGCGGCTTCGGCTGCACGGGCGACTTGAGTCCGAGGCTATCCCGACACGTCAACCGTCGTGGGTAGGAAGGCTTCTGATTGAAACCTCCCTCACTTGGTTCACGCAGTCCGTCCGGTCGTGTGTGTGTTGTGGGGAGTGGTGGACTGGTGAGTTGGGAGACGGACTGAGACAGCACCTTCCACGGCCATCTCACGCAAGTGAGAGATACGCCGTTCAACACCGTTGTGCGAAATCCTGGTGTGTGTGTATGTGTGTGTGTGTGTGTTTGGGGGGTCAGGTCATGCACGTGGCACACGCAGACATGGTCAGTCGACCATGCCAGCCACCGCGCCCATTCCCCACTCCAGTCTGCTGACCGGCTCGGACGGCGGCTAGAGTGTGGGAATGGAAAAGGAGAGTGAGGTCGACGACTTAACGCATTTCCTCCCCCCCCCCACCACAAACAGTCTGACGCGCTTGAAGCTATCACGGTGCGCTTCACACTTCCATTCAGGGTTTCCAAACTACAAGCCGTATATTTTTCACGTACGGAAAACCACAAATTTCTCTGCGGTAGTAAAGGGTTGCCATATAGGGTTCATAAAATTAAGCAGTGGACTCGATCCATTTTGTTAAATTTACAAGCCGCATTTGTAAATGCAGAGATATGACGATTTATGAAAGGTTATTTCACTGTAGTTAAAAACCCACAATTAAACAAGTTTTAAACCCGAATGATGCACCCCCGTCAAGGATTAAATTAGAAGGAGACGTAGTTATTTACCGATTGAGCAAAAGAATGAATATTTTTATGCATATTTTCTATGAAACATAATTAAACTTTTAGGGGCATCGAAAATCGATGAAAAAATTCATGCTACTTATGAAGCCAGTTTTTGAAGAGTGTAGTTTTTGCACACAGCAGGCAGGAAGTTTGTTCAAAAGCCAACATCCTGAGGTAACTGAATTATTATCGAATTATGCTGCAGGCTGGATAGTTTTACAACACTACTTAATTAAATTTTCCGAAAGGAAAGCACATTTCGGAATTTCGTTCTACATTTCATGAGTTAGCCCACCTACTGTTTGTACAGAGGCCAGAACGCACAAAAAGTAATGTTTCAGATGTTCGGAAGTAAATGGTTTGATGGTTTTATAGTGCGGCTCATTGAGGAGGTCCATGCTCAGTCACCTGTCGGGACTGGATATGGACGAGGCAATGGGTGATAGTATAACGCCTAACGACGAATAAGCTTTGCGCACCCCTGAAAGGCCCATATGGTGGTCATTGTGGGTTGCAAGTATGAGAATTTCCGTTTTAAAACGAAATTCACGCTTAGCTGGACAATCGACGAAAAGGTGCATGGACGGCAAACTAATTTAATGATTTCTGAATTATTTTCTGATTTGGAGGGTGTCAGAAGTCAAGAAGTTGCTGGGTGAATTTCCACTGCACAATGACACGGAGCGCGTGTATAAACTCTACTACGGACGTCTGCTGAAACGCCGACTCTGTTTGGCGAACGTTTACATGCACATATTGCGGCAATTGGTTCTCGGACATTGCAAGGCCCCGTGCTGTGCTCCCGATCACAATCTCAAGCCGGAAGGCTCTGTCTGGCTTTTGACCAATCACAGCTACTCGAAGGGGCCAATCAACTTCAAGGCTGAGGCGTAATAGTGCTCACTCAAGGCATTAGAACGCCTTTCCCTGCGGATCTAAACGTGTTGCTCTTCTCCGTCTATCAGTTTGCTCAAACAAGTTCTTTCTCCACTCTGTACAGAACACAATTTTCGTAGACATCTTCCCATTTGGGACGAGATCCGAAGGGGGTAGTGGATAGCAGTAGAGCATGACACTGACTGTCGGGCTAGAATAGTAACTGTCTGAAGTTATTGATTTCAGACATCGATAAATTTCCCTCCAAAAGACGTACATGAATTTTCCTGTTTCACAGGACGTGGTCCGATATTGGATGTATACATTCAAAGAAATTTCCTCATGGGGCTTCATTCGTAAGCACTACCACGGCCATTCCAGTTAGACCAGCTAGAAATATTTTGCCCATGCGCGCCACATAAAGGGCATTTATGAGTTAACATGTATTTGCGGATGCAGACACATTAGGTGCACGTAAAGGCAGTTGGCAGCTCGGTCAGCTGAACACACGCCAAAGGGGCTGCTTAAGGCGGAAATTAAGGTACCAAGGAGCTCAATTACAAAGCATCTAGTGGACGCGGCTCATACGGTGTACCCAATTGTTGCCTTCAATGTCCTGTTTCAGACGACGACTAGGCGTCATTTTGCGTTAAGTGGGATTGTCCTTCTCATTATCGTACCACTAAATGTCAAAATATTCCAATATTTTTAGGATGCCGACTTCCGAACAAGCTCCTTATCGACCGCCCTCACACACTAGATTCCGTAACAGATGACAACTGGTGAGACACGGATTTTCCTAAGGATTTTCGTCGACCTTATAGAATCGGCTAAGTTTTATAGAAAGCATGCACAAAAATATTATTTGTTTTACTCAGTTTGTGGAAATTTACGTTAACGCATCTTTACATTAACGTTAAATATCCAGCTGCGTGGATCATTAATTTACTAAGAACGGAGAAAGTGTTAATGAAGTAGATTTAGGTCCAATCTTATGTTCTGCTGTCCACACAACTTTTATATGCTGTTTCTAAACCAAAGTTCCAAGTTTTGAAGGGCGGAAAACAAGGTACCAAGGTGCTCAATTACAAAGTCTCTAGTGGACACGGATCATACGGTGGACCCAATGATTGCATTCAGAGTCCTCTTTCGGACGACGACCGGACGTCTTTTGCGTGAAGTTGGATTGTCATTCTCATTATCGTGCTACTTAATGCCAAAATATTCCTACGTTATGAGGATATTGATTACCTTAAAACATCTGTTTTAATTTAAAGAAAGCATGCATGGAAATGTCATATCTTTTACTCAACTGGTAAAAGGTACGTCTTCTTCAAATTTTATGCTTGCAGAATAAGTCAATATAAATCTTTAAAAAGTATCGAATTATATGATTTGTCAAGACCGTGAAATATCCAATTAGACAGTATCGCATCAGCACTTTAATTTATGCTACTTATAAAGTGAAAAGTTATATTTAAACTAATAAAAAGTGTCGATTTATATGATTTGTCCAGAATGTGATATATCCATATAGACAGCATCGCATCAGCACGTATATTAATGCGACTTTTAAATTGAATAAGAATTTCTAAATTGTTAAAAAGTTTCCAGTTGTATGATTTTTTTAGACCGTGAAATATCTAGGTAGACAGTATCGCACAAGCACGTTTAAAGATGCTACACATGCACTGAATCAGTATTTTTAAATTGCTAAAAAGTGCTAAAGTATATGACTTGTCCAGACCGCAAATTATCCTAGCGGACATTATCGCATCAGCACGTATATTAATGCTACAAAAAATGTGAATATTTATATTTAATTCGTTAAAAGTGTCGAGTAATACGATTTGTCCAGACAATAAAATATCCAATTTGATAATATCGCATCAGAACGCTTGTTGATGCTAATTATAAAATGGATAAGTATTTTTAAATTGCTAAAGAGTCCAAAAATATGACTTTTAAAGATCGTGAAATATCCAATCGGACACTTTTGCATCAGCACAGTACTGGGTGTCAGTTATAAAGTGGATGATTCGCTTTAATTAATTTAATTAAATTACATATCAAAAATACATTTAAAGTGAACAAGTATCATTAACTTACCAATATTTGTCGAACAATATGATTTTCAAGACCGTAAAGTATCCAATCGGGCACTCGCGCGTCAGCGCGTATACGAATGCATTTTATAAAGTAAATATTTATTATCAAACTGCTAAAAAGTGTCAAATCATATGATTTGTCCAGACCGTGAAATATTCAAGAGAACACTCTCCCATCAGCACGTTTATTCATGCTACTTATAAAGTGATATATATATTAAAATGGTTAAAAATTGTCAAATAATATGATTTGTCCAGAACGTGAAATATTCAGGCGGACCCTCTCACATCAGCACGTATATTGATGCTATTTAAAAAGTAATAATTATTATTAAATAACCAATATTTGTCGATATACATGAATTTCCACACCGTGAAATATCCTAAAGGACCCTCTCACATCAGCATGTTTATTGATGCTAATTAGTAAGTGAATAATTATTTTTATATTGTTAAAATGTATCGAATTATATGATTTGATTAGAACGTGATATATCAGATCGGACACATTTGCATGAGCAGGTTCCAAAGTGAAGACTACGAAGTTCACATCTTTTATTAAATTGCCGAATATTGTCAAATTATATGATTTGTCCAGACCATAAAAATATCCAATCGGACACTTTCATCCGCACGAAAATTCACGTTGTTTATAGAGTTAATAACGTTTTTTTAAATAAGTAAAATTATTCGAATTATATGACTTGCGCAGAACTTGAAATATCCAATCGGACACTGTGAAGAGAGCACGTTTCTAAATGCCAATTACCAAGTTCATATCTATTATGAAAATGCGAAATAGTGTACAATAATATGATTTGTGCAGTCTGTGACATATCCAATCAGACGCCATCGCATCAGCATGTTTCTTAAAGCAGAATACAAAGTTCATATCTATTTTTCATATCGTTAAATTGTGTCGGACAATAGGGTTTTCCAGAAGGTGAAATATCCAATCGCACACTATCGCATCAGCATGATTATCCATGCCACTTATAAGGCGAATCAGTATTATAATACATTGTTAAAATGTTTCGAATTATATGACTTGTCCAGACAGTGAAAACACACTCGAATCTGCACTTATGTTAATGCCGATTAAAGAGATAATGTTCATTTTTAAATTGCTAATAAGGGCCAAATTATATGATTTGTCCAGACCGCAAAATATTTAAACTGACACTCGCATCAGCGCGTTTGTTGATACTACTTATAAAGTGAATAAATACTTTTAAATTGTTAAAAAGTGTGGAATTTTATGATTTATCCAGAGCGTGAAATATCCATTTGGACTATCTCACATCAGCACGTTTGTTCATGCTACATATAAAGTGAATAACTATGATTTAAATTGATGAAGTGTGTCGAACGTTTAATGAATTGTCCAGTCCGTGAAATATCCAAAGGGATACCCTTGAATCAGCACGTTTATTCATGCTACCTATAAAGTGAGTCAGTTTGTTAAATAAGTAAAATGTGTCAATTTTTAGCATTTGTCCAGATCTTGAAATATCCAAACTGTCACTCTCCCATCATTACGTTTGTTGTTGCTACTTAGAAAGTGAATAAATATTTTTAAATTTTTAAATAGTCTCAAATTATATGATTTATTCAGAGTGTGATATATCCAATGTGACAGTATTGTATCAACACGTTTAGTAATGCTACTTATAAAGTATATAAATATTTTTAATTGTTTATCTGTGTCGATTGATATGATTTTTCAAGACCGTTAAACATACAATCGGACTCTTACGCCTCAGCACGTTTATTGATGCTCCTTTGAAAGTGAATAGTTATATCTTAACTGTTAAATAGTGTCGAAGTATACTATTTTTCCAGACCGTGAAATATCCAAGCGGACACTCTCGCATCAGCACGTTTACTGAAGTTAATTATAAAAGGGATAATTATTTTAAACTGTTGAAATGTGTCGAATTATATGATTTGTCCGTAAAGAAAAAATTGTGCAGTCTGTCACTATTTCATCAACACGATTATTGACGCTAATGCATGGTGAATAATTTTATTCTAATTGTTACAAATTGTCGACTTATATGATTTACCTGGACCGTGAAATGTCCAATCGGACACAGTCGCACCAGAACGTTTATTGATGCTACATTTTAAGTGAAAAAGTATTTTTAAATTGTTAAACACTTTCAAACTAATTGATTTGTACAGACCGTGATGTATCCAAACTCTCATTTTGCCATCATTACGATTATTTATTCTGCTTGTAAGTTGAATAAATATTTTCAAATTTTTAAAAAGTGTCGCATTAAATTGTTTGTCCTGACAGTGAAATATCCAAACCTACTCACTCGCATCAGCAAGTTTATTTATGATAAGTTTAATGCAGACAAGTATTTGTTAATTGCTAAATGTGTCGCAGTTTATGCATTGTCAGTACCAGAATCGCATCAGCAACTTACATAACACTAACTATAAAGTTATTAATTATGTTTAATTGTTAAAATGTGTCTTGAATTATATGATTTGTCCAGACCGCGAAATATCCAATCAGACACTCTCGCATCACCATGTTTATTCATGATACTTACAAAGTGTATGAGTGTTTTTTAATTGTTAAAAAAGCGTCGAATTATATGATTAATCCAGACTGTGAAATATCCATTCTGTCACTCTCCCATCAACGCGCTCATTGATGCCAATTTGAAAGTGGATAATTACATTTAAAATGTTACAAAGTGTCGAATTATATGATTTGTCCAGATCATCAAATATCCAATCGGACACTCTTGCCTCAGCACGTGTATTCATGCTTCTTAAAAAGTGAAAAATTATTTTTAAGTTGTCAAATAGTGTCGAATTATATGCTTTGTCCAGACTGTCAAATATCCATTCTGTCACTCTCCCATCAGCGCGTTCACTCATGCTTCATTAAAGGTGAATAATTATTTTTAAAGTATTAATAGTGTTGAATAATATGATTTGTCCAGACCTTGAAATATCCAATCAGAGATCTGGCATCAGCACGTCTACTGATTCTACTTTTGAGGTGGATAAATATTTTAAATTGTTAAAGTTTGTCAAATTATATGACACTCTCCCATCCTCATGAACAAATATTTTTAAATTGTTAAGAAGTGTCAAATTTTATGTTTGACCAGACTGTGAACTATCCAAACAGACACTCGCATCAGCACGTTTATTGATGCAACTTATTTAGTGAATGAGTTTTGTTAAAAGTGTCGCATTTTAAGATTTTTCCACACCGTGAAATATCCAGTTTGACAGTATCGCATCAGCACGTTTATTAATCCCACTTATAAAGTTAATAATAATTTTTAATTCGTGCAATGAATTACAGTACTATCAACAAAGGTATTAGCTAAAAGCCTAGACACGCGTGTTTCGCCGATCTTATGCCGCTGCCTGACGCAGCTGCCAGGGCTTCGGCTCGTCAGTCGATCCCGCAGCATTCGCCGAGTGTTTTCTGGTATATGAACTCCATTTTCAACTTGTCTTGTTTAACTTCCTAGGAAATTAAGGCGCCAACTTAGAGTAAATTTTTCGAAACGGACTTCTTCAGGCACGCCTTAAATTTTGATCCGGATATTTGAGCTGAAATCCATCAGCTGCTGCGGAATAACCTCCTAATATTCACAAGACGCCAACAGGCAGCCAGTAGTATAGAACTGTGCAATGATTTACCGTACTATCAACACAGGTAAATCATGGCACAGTTCTATAATACTGGCTGCCTGTTGGCGGTTTGCGAATATTAAGAAGTTATTCCGCTGTAACTGATGAATTTCAGCTCAAATATTCATATCAAAATTTAGAGCGTGCCTGAAAAGGCCCGTTTCGAAAAGATTTAATCCACGTTCGCGTCCGTTTTGAAGGATTTTCTTTATGTTGGCGCATTAATTAAGTTCGGAAATTAAACAAGGCAAATATTTTAAATTTGTTAAAATGTGTCGAATTATATGATTTTTCCAGACCGTAAAATACCAAATTAGACAGTGTCGCATCAGCACGTTTATTGATGCTGCCAATAAAGTGAATAAATATTTTTAACTTGTAAAAAAGTTTCGAATTATAATCTTTTTCCAGACCGTGGAATATTTATTTTGTCGTTCTCATATCAGCGCAATTATTGATGCTACTGTAAAGGTGAATAATTATTTTTAAATTGTTAAAAGATGTCGAATTATATGATTTGTTCGGTCCATGAATTCTTCTATCGGACATTCTCGCATCAGCACTTTTAATGATGATGCTTAAGAAGTAAATATTTTTTCCAATAGTTCAATATTGTCGAATTATACGGTTTGTCCTGACCGCGAAATATCCAGTCGGACACTCTGGCTTCAGCGCGTTTATTCATGCTACTTATAAAATGAACAAGTTTTTTAAATTATTAAAATGTGTCGAATTATATGATTTGTCCGAACCGTGAAATACCAAATCGAACACTTTTGCATCAGCACGTTTCTTAATGCTACTTATAAAGCGGATAAGTATTTAAAATTGTTTAAACGTTTTGAATTATAAGATTTGTCCAGACCGTGAAATATCCATTTTGTCTCTCTTCTATCGATGCGTTTATTAATGCAACTTATTAAGTGGCTAAAATTGTTGACATCCAGCGCAAAATGTTTTAAGACCCACCTTACCTCTTCTTAACAGAACATAAAAATATATGCGATTTTACTGGCACAGGCAGTTTACAGTTTTTAGTTAGAAAACTCTGATTGCATCTGGAACGACAGGTCGTAGTCAAAAATTATTCTGGAATAAAGAGTTTTTTACTACAGTTCACTATATCTGCAAGCATAGAATTTGAGGAAGACGTAAGTTTCTACCAATGGAGTGAAATAAAATAATATTTCTGTGTATGCTTACTGTAAAATATATCTGAATTTATAGGGGCACCCAAAGTCATTAAGAAAAAGTCACACTGCATAAGTAGTCAGTTGTAATGGAATCTTGTTTGTGAAGGCGGTCGGTAAGGAGCTCGTTCGAACGTCGGCACCCTGAAAATGCTGGAATAATTTGGTATCATGTGACTCGATAGTGAACACGACGTTTCTTCGAATTGGAAACACATTGGAGAGTTTAGTCAGCATTTCATGAGATAACATATCTACTTTACCTCAGCCCTTGGCTACGGTTGTATCCCATCAAGTACGGCGAATGAATGTCGCCTCTTGCTTATAGGGTATACGTCCAAATGTCAGATTTTGTATCTGGGGGACAGAATTTTGGGACAGAGTATAAGGTTTTCTGCAATTCAGTCCAGTCATCCGTGACAACCCTTGCTGTCGGGATAGGATGGAATACACGGCAAACTCGGAGAGCCGGAAGGGCATTCGGCGTGTGCTGCAGTACATTCTCTCGTCGTTACGATGTGGCCTATTCTGCGATCCGGGCGGTGAGCGCACACTTGCGTGAGCGTTAGTGATCCAGTTGCCTAAACCTACTATTTAACAAGAATGAGTAACGTGCTGATGTTATAAATTTAGATCCGCTCTTAGGCACGTGTGATCACACGACGTTTATGTCTCTTCTCTGAACGAATTTCCAAGTTGTCAAGAAGTGTCTGGCTCTGTGAATTTGGGGAAATGAAGTAGACCTCTCTCTACTCATACTGTTGGCAGTAGTTATGTGCAGGTGTCAGCAAGCGTTGGGAAAATTTGAAATAACAATGGAAGGCTTAAGTTAGTCCTACTTTATCCTCACTTGGAACACTCGGTTAGAAGCAGACGAAGTGACCCGCGTCTAAGGTAAAGAAGGCGATTCAGAAGAAAAACAGATGCAAAGGACACGTGCTGGCGCCACACAGCTGGCTCTGTGGGGCGACAAACAGTCGGCTCTAATCAGCAAATTCGTCAAACTGTCACGCCGAGAATCAAGCACGTCCTTGAATACGCAGAGGCTGTCAAAGTGAGTGAGTGGATTGACAGAACTATGGCCGCGGTAATTCACATAATGATGATTCACATTTACTTCTACATTAACAACCACTACTACTACTACTACTACTACCACTACTATTACTATTACAATTACTAGCACTTCAGCTACTACTGCCAATGCCACGGAACTCGACTGGACTTCACATCAGTTTCATGAGTCTGGCGCAGTCTAAGACAGTGAAGACCTCCAATGCAGCGGTACTGGTAGAGGTGGCGAGTGATGCAGTACCTGTCGGAAACCGACATTAACTGCACAAGAAACTTTATTGAACACAACAAATCCAAGCTGACATGTGATATGTCGAGCTGCCATCATAGAGCGTTATCTCGCATGTTCATATGTTTCTCAAATTTACGTCACCTGCCTTCCATCGGTAAACTTCTCTTAACTCCTAGATTTTCGCAGTAAATTATGGATTATTGTCCAGTCGAGCGTCATTAGGCCAGGTAACACAGCCTCCCGGCACAGCCACTGTGCACGCCTGACCAGTCTCACTAGTTGTTTTGTAGATGAGACTTTCCTAAAATCTTCTTTATTTTACATGGATGAGGATTTCGAGAGTGGAACCGAAGATCACTAAAGGGCAACTGATTTTCATTCAGATTGCTTTGCTATATTGCTACATATTCAGCCGCTGAAATTGACATAGGGCATGCAAGAAGGCCTGCAGGCAAAAAACAATTGTTTATTTCGATTAGGTTGACGAGCCTTCTAGAGAACTGCATAATTCTCAGTGCTACATTTATATGAATGAAAGAAAAACCGTAGAAGCGATATTTGCGAATCGCACAGGTGCTTACTGTGTACTGTGGTTTCATGAATCGGGTCCGTCAGTCGTCTCTATTTTGGAAAAAAACATCCATGTAATGCACCAAAATTCCATCTTGTGTCGGATGCGTCTCCCCGGACTGATTCGAACTGCCGCCATCATTGATCGCTGCCGTGTTCGTTTCACAAGGCCACGTGGTGTGAACGCGAAATGTGCTGACGATGGCAGCTGTGCCAGCGATGTGGAGACTCGGAGTTCATGAGGTCCCTAACCCTAACGAGAGCGCTAGGCTCTACTGTTATTGAATAGTTCTAATTCCCGTGTGATTCAACTTGACGGCAAGCGAACTTACTCCAGCACACACTAAATGCACTGCACGCTGTCCGCTTTTTTGGACTAGCTTTGTGAATCAGATGAGGGCTTTGGAAACAGTGGATGGCGACGACAGCGGCGTTGGTAGAGGCGCACGATGACGCAATACCTGTTGGAGACCGCAAGTAGTTGGACAGGGAATTCCCCTGAACACGCAAAACCCAAGGTGACATATGTTATGTCCTGTTTCCCGAGTTTCCATTACAGAGCAGTATCTACAAGGTTTATTTCTTCAAATTTTTATCAGTTGCCTTCTGCCGGTAATCGTTGTCGCCTAATGTTTTAATTACTGTCCAGGCAAGTGTTGTTTCAGATAACATAACTTTCCCGCACATCCTCTACACACGCATGACCAGTCTCCTTAACCACTTTGTGGTTGAGACTTTCCTTACATGTACTTCATTTCACCTGGAGAGGGATTTCCAGCAAGCATCAGCGGATCCCCTAGACCTAAGTCGATTTTCTTTCAATCTGCCATGCTTTAGTATACATCCGTAATCCGAAATTGACATAAAGTATGTTTTCCCATTAGAATACCTAAACGCCACAGATTGTTGCTTTCTTCGCCTGATTAACGCGACTACTGTAGACTAAAGTACACCCTTCCCTACTAGTGATGCTGGCTTCATACTCAGTTCTGAATCGACATGCGTCGAGTAACCAATCGCAATTACATACTAACGATTCACATGGGTAATTAGTGTGTGTCGTGGTTATGGATCTCGATTCCGCTAGCTCTTTCCCTCTTGACAAACAAACGTTCCAGTATTACGCCCAAACTCCAGCTACCACGTCGTTGGCGCCAGCAAATGCCATTTTGCGCCGGACGCGTCTCCCCGAACTGATTCGAACTGCCTCCATATCGATCGCGACCTTTTTCGCCTTACAAGGTCACGTGGCACGAACGCGAATTGTGCTGAAGATGGCAACTGTGCGAGCGATGTGGAAACCCGGAGTTTATGAGGATACTAACATTATCCATAACAATAGCCCTAATCTCCTCTTCATTATAGGAGGGATCCTGCTTTGAAAGTTTCACCTTAACGGCTAGCCTATGTTAAATGCTCTCTGTTCTATCCCGTTTTCTGCAAATTATACCTCTTCGCAGTTCTTCTGAGTACTTCTATTGCTTTTTAAATCACAACTATCCTTACGCGTAGTCGGTGTGTTCTGATGTTTTAGCCCAGTGTGGATTGTGGAAATTCCACCCGAGGGTCAGAAGGAACTCGATGTGCGACTCAGTTACACGAAATTGACGGACAGCCTTGGTCAAACAGAGAACACAGAATTCACGAAGAACTTACGTTCTTAAAACTTGCGTTTTCTACTAATTTTATGCTTGCAGAAGAAGTATCTTCAAGTCTTTAAACAGTGTCGAATTATATGATTTGTCCACACCATGAAATATCCAGTTTGACAGTATCGCATCAGCACGTTTATTAATGCTACTTATAAAGTGGACAGGTATTCCTAAATTGCTAAAAAGTGTGGAATTATATGACTTGTCTAGACCATGGCATATCTAGTTTGACACTATCGCATCAGCACGTTTATTAATGCTACTTATATAGTGATAAGTATTTGTAAATTGTGAAAAAGTGTTGAATTATATGATTTGTTCAGACCGTGAAATATCCCGTCAGACACTAGCGCATCAGCACATTTATCAATTCTACTTATAAAGTAGATAAAGAAGTCGACACCCAGCAGAACATTTTATGGAACCTACCTTAGCTCTTTTTAATAACGTATAGAAATATATGATTTGTCCAGACCATGGAATATCCAATCGGACACTCTCGCATCAGCACGTTAATTGGTGCTACGTATAAAGTGAATAAAATAGTCGACATTTGTAGTGATCAAGGACGTGAGATCAACTTAAACTACATACAATAATTTTGCTCCGTCTAGTGAAAGAAGCCAGGAAGTTATGAGAACGGGTTTATTCTGTACACAGGGCAGGTCGCCGTAAGTTGGCGGTATGCTTGCGTCAGAGAAAAACATTCGTTCTGGAGAGCGTCAGTTGCGGAGCCTTCAGTGTGTGCCAACCACCAAAAAAGTGTTGTGGCGTTCTTGCCTCAGTCCTTCATGTTCAAAATCCCGTCCGCAAGGGCGGCGTCTCGTGTGTGTACTTGTAACCAACCAGCGAACGAGTTACGTTGATTGGCTCCGAGCCCACGCGAGGGTAGTGACAAGTTTTCGACCAGGAGTGTAACGTGGACGGGAGTGAAAATCGAGGGTTAGCGAGCGCAGCCGTGGCACTCAAACAGTAGAACGGGGGGACAGAGAAAAGGCTGCTACACATTCAGTGCAAAATTTTTTTTGAGATATATTTTACCTCTTCGTTTTCAGGGATAGAAGTATATGCTATTATCCTTGCACAGGAAGTATACCTGGGATGCGCATATTCTTTTCCATTCAGGAAGTATACCGTTTGTCGTTTAAAAACTCTGAATGCAGCTGTAACGGCAGGTCGTGGTCAAAAGTATTTAGGTATAAAGAGAGTTTTTAAACTACAATTTCCTCCTTCAGCAAGCACAAAATTTGAGGAAGACGTAAGTTGCTACCAACGGAGTGAAAACGTAATATTTGTGTGCATGCTTACTGTTAAATATATCTGAATTCATAAGGGCATCACTAGTCATTAGGAAAATTCATACTGCATAAGTAGTCATTTGTTATGGAATATAGTTCGTGAAGGCGGTCGATAAGCAGCTTGTTCGGAAGTCGATATCCTGAAAATGTTGGGATAATTTGGCATCACGTGACTCGATAATGAACACAATGACTCTACTTAAGCAATCTTTCTTCGAACTGGAAACACATTGCATCATTTAGTCAGGAACAGACGGCAAACTCGGATAGCCCGAAGGGCATTCGGCGTGTGCTGCAGTACACTCTCTCGTCGTTACGATGTAGCTTATTCTGCGATCCGGGCCGTGAGCGCACACTTGCGTGAACGCTTGAGATCTAGATGCCTATAGCTAATATTTACCAAGAGCGAGGAAAGTGTTGATTACATAAATGTAGTTCCAGCCTTAGGTTCATCTGATCACACGGCATTTATATCTGTTTTATGAACCGATTTCCAAGTTGTGAATATTCCAAGTGTGAATTTGAGGAAATGAAGTCGGCAGCAGTGATGTTCACTTCTAGAGCTTTTGTCTGTTTCAGACTTTGATTTGGCGCAATCGTCAAAGTTTACTCAGTAGTCAGCTTTGCCAAATAATATAGTTTTTAACCTACCTGGTGTTTGCTTACCTTGAGGGCGTCCACACGGTTGGAGTTGCAGCCTTCGTAGTGATCCGTCCAGCAGTCCACTCTACACATCGCGGCAGAGACGCCTAAAACGCGGCCCCATCCAGTCATTTTTTAGTCAATTTCCTACGAATTCCTTACCACTATTGACTCCAGCACGTGAGTTCCTGTTTAGTGTTAGAGTTGAGGTTAGGATTGGTGATTTGAATTACGGTAAGGGGTTTAGGGTTTAGTGTTATGGTGAGTAGTTGGGGGACTAGGATTAGGGTTTTGATATAAGTTTCGGAGTTTAAGGATTTGGAGTTAGGTTTTAGGGTTCTCCGGTTTATCAGTGCGGCCGTGTTTTAGGCCTCTGCCCAAATCGCCTTCCAGGTGTCCACGCCACCCGTCGAGGGCGCAGTTCCCACTCACACGAACGAAGGTGCATTCATGTCTTCTCCCTGACCAGGAGGTGGAAAACAGGACTACTTTTTCAGCTGCTGGCCCAGCGGTAATCTAGCGCCTCCTTCAAGGTAGCGCTGTCCGTCTCTACATGGGCATTGAAGTCACCAAGGGTGTGTTATTTGCCAACACAAGCGAAGATGCGAGTTCCAGGAACTAGTTGATAAGAAGTAGAAGCAATCGCTTCTACTGCGGTGTGTAATTTGTCCGCCTTCGCCACGGTGGCCAAGAGGATGTCAGATATTCGTAAAAAAATATTTTTTGGGCAATCGTAGCTGGCCAGTCGGTAGGTTGGACGCAGAAGGCCGACGCCTGTGCCAGATTTATTCCCTTGATGTAGCTGCTACGTAGAGCACAGCTTTAGAGATCAGCCCGCCATCTGACGAGGGGGAGGCCAACGCGCACGCCGACGCAGCGGCAACCACATTAGGCGTGAGGGGGACACAAGCCACGCCAGTCCGCCAATAGCTGAGATCAGGAAGGCGACAGTCAGCCAACGGAAAGCAGGCTAGTCAACAAACGTGCACTGGGCACGGTTATAATACGAGGCAGGCGGCAAGGCTGAACAGATCAAGACCAGCAGGAAACGTCAGCGCGCGACTCTGATGATGGAAACGAGAGTGTTTCCGAAACGTCAGCCTGAAAACAACCTGGTCCGTGAAATCGCTTTCTCTTCTTCGTCTTCCTCGGGGAACGATATACACGATATATATATATATATGTCATTATTCATAATCAGTCTGATATTGTTTCAGGCATCGAGTGACGGTCATTTTTACTGCTAGAATTGTTCGACCTCTTCTCGTTTTCCTCACTCAAAAAACGTTACCTATCATATGAGGAATACATCGTACAAAGTCACCATAGTTAGAAGCTGATAATAATTGCTTTGTCACGCGCATGGCCTCGGCCCCTGAGAAATCCAGACATGTGATGGCGCATCTTTGGCAGAATATATACCGCCGGAACTCCTTGAAATGGAGTAAAACCATTTCTCCTACACAACAAGAGACGACTGAATATTCCGTGCTTGTAAAAGACCGTTTTCAGTCGCAGGGAGGGAAGCTGAACACTGGCTACTTCTTTGTCGTCTGCTACAACGTCTCATCCAAATTTGAGAATTAACCCTCTAAGCGCGGGTCAGCATTTTCTCCGTCGGGATCGTGACTGCTTTCTTAGGAAATAGCCCTCACCTGTCCATCCACATACAGCCTGCACCACAGAGGCACACTTGGAGAGCAAACAGAGTCTTGATCGATGACAGCCATCTCACCTACACCATTCCTGTGATACGGGAAGTTCCTTAAAACTCATATTTTTGTTTTTGGTGTATAAACTACCGAAATATGATCAGAGAAGTGGTCAGCAGGGTGATGGAATTTAACCGGTTTCGGCTGAGTATTTGGTGAGTCGAGTAGTCACCTCCCAAAACGCTTTCCTGCTGTTTAAAACGTTCCTCACCCTGGTAAGTCAGTTTCAAAAAGCGTGCATTAGTGAAAATGAAATAAGCACGAAAACCGCAAAATAAGAGCAGAGCATCTTTACTTCTGATCTAGATGAACACGATGCCCTACTCATTTAAAATCTGATGGAAATATTTCGTCATATGGAGCTCAACGCAGTCGTTCTTCTACTTGCAAAATTAAACGCGGAGGCAACGAGTGGAAATGCATCGTCGGACACGGGAATATTCCCCCCCCCTCTTCTGGAGGTGACGTCCATGGTGCGTCCCACATCATGGCAGGTGCGGGAACGATAACTGCTCATGAGTTAGCTCATAGTGGCTTGCGCTGTATCTACTGCACTCTCTCCTCCTTCACCTGTGTCCGGTGTCGAAACAGAGTCAAGAAGACCGGAGGCGGGATCAGACGTAGATGAACGACACGGTGTGAGCATGCGCCTAGGTGGGCTAACACAGCCCCAAGTTATGGCACTTATCACGGGCGTTCATGCCAGGAGCGCACGCCGGCACCTGATACAACCCCCCGTGGATGGTCCAGCGCATCCAGCGTACGAACATCCAAGTGTGGTACGTAGAAAGAGTCGTTAGACCTCCACACAACCATTATCGCTTACCTCTACACTTCTCAGCCAGTAACATCACAGACATTTAGGCTAGGTTGTCATGGGACGCAATTTTACAGCGTGTCACTACAGAGGTGACACGAAGGACATAACCAGGTCAGAAGTCTCGGTGGCAACAAATAAAACTAACCGTTTACCATAAATGACCGGACTGGTTTCTGTGGCGTTTATTGTCCTTGAAAAATGTCCGACGGTGCTTGAGCATGGTAGACTAAGTACTACTACTACTTCACAGGATGTCGCAGTCGTATTACTATCTTTCACTATAAATGCCTCCATGCCGTTATTTGAGAAGGACTCGAGTCCCCGGGCACATTCTATTTTGTACGCTGGGGTGATTGTTCAACGGGGAGCCTAGGAAGGCCTGCGCAAATGATGCTATTGGTCAATTCGAACAGCCAGTTAATGTCAGACGTTTTATACGCCCCTGATCGTCCCTTGCGACAGATATTCACTTTGGCAGAGTAGTCGGAAGAGTTACAGCAGTCAGGCCTTTGAGTGATCGCGAACCCTGCTACATGCGGTACGTGACCTACCTCATGAAATCTGATGACGTAAACTGATGCGAGAATTTCTGGACGTCTTTAAAGTCGCGAATTCCATTCGCTCATCCACAACCTTCAATGAAATATCCTTTTCTTGTGTAGAAATTTTGTTTACTTTGTTATATCAAGTCAAATGTCAGTGAATTTTAAGCGGAAATATTTTTTTATATTTTTTACCAATATACTTGTGCAATTTCCTATGATAATACATGTCCTAGACTCCGGGTATGCGTCTGAGCGACTTTTTCATTGAAAGGATAGTAATTTACCCGTGAGAGTTTTAATAAACAAATTTAACCAAACTCGAAAATTTATTTTATGTCCAATGTTAACCGTGGTAATTAACCTGCTAAGACAAAGGTTATTTTAAGAAAACCGGAGGTTTTGTCACTTCCTAAATGTCAAATTAGCAGATCTGTGCGATTTGGTGGCCTAAAGTGCAGTAATAACGCAAATAAAGATTCCTTCGTTTAAATGGGCAGAAATTGTTTCGTCGTTTGGAAAATTCCACCTGATGTCACATAAATGACCACCACTGAATACCCATTTCCAGCTTTGAACATATGAAACACTACTTGTCGAGTTGCTTAGCTTTTGTGCATACATATTTCAGAAATAGAACCAACAAAACACTAATAGTTTCAGCAAAATATCACATTTTGTATGGTCTCTCTGCCGTGCATTCATAATCGCAGAACGGAGTCCAAAAGCGAGCAAAAACATCCGAAATGGCTTCAATGTATAGAAATAGACATGCTTTTACGTTTACGGTAGAAAAATGCCGTATTGTTTAGGAACGTGAGAGAAACGGCCAAAAGTGTCAAATTTTTACTTGGATTAAACGTGTAAAAA
Source organism: Spirometra erinaceieuropaei (assembly GCA_902702965.1). Classification (NCBI taxonomy): domain Eukaryota; kingdom Metazoa; phylum Platyhelminthes; class Cestoda; order Diphyllobothriidea; family Diphyllobothriidae; genus Spirometra; species Spirometra erinaceieuropaei. The sequence goes on along the minus strand of CACRXP010000249.1, from coordinate 699,480 downwards.
TGCAGAATACATAAAGATCCGTCAACGGGGTGCAGTAATAATGCACTTCCTAAGGAGGAAACGTATAAAGGAGAGTTTTCTTATTGATCGAAGCATATTCGTTGCTGACTTTCGTCATGGACAGCTATTTTTCTCGAAAATGAAGTTAGATGTTTAAATGAGTCTTCACATGTGACCCAAAAAACCATTTTCGTGAAAAGGAGCGCCCAAACACTCGCTAATTCTTTAAATGCCTTCAATGATAATCTGATCTAAAAGTTCTCAACAGACAGGTAATTCGGAATCCGTCTTTACGGGCGATCTGGTGAAAACATTGAAAATCATGAAGTATTCAGCAAAATTTTGAGGCCGATCTGAAACTCAGTGTGATCCAAAGCGAAGGAAAAGTGTAAATTAATTTAGCGGAAGAAACGTTCTCTCTATAGGCAAAAAAGGGTATGTTTACGATCCCGCCTGCTAGTTTTATTTAAATTTATTAGGCGCAGACTGGCCTCATGGCATGTCACCTTATGAAAACTTTTGTTCCTACGACGTCCCTACCGGTAAAATCATCCAAAATCCAGCTTCTAGTGTTGAACCCCATCTCATTTAACTCAAACGAATCGAGGATGGCACGAAGCCCTGGAAAACTGTTTTTGAGTCTACACTCAGAATGTAGGCAGTAGACAAACCGTCATATATGAAATCACACCAATTACTAAACGATATTTAGATGTAAACTTCACTGAAACATTATCTCACTGTCTGTTTGGTAAAGGGTTGCAATGCGATTATTGCTCCCGCTTCCGCCCCTGTTGTGGTTTCACCCTTTTTTCTACGAATCCCTAAAGTCGGAACGGACTTTTTGGAATCTCATCCTGTCCTTCTTCACTTCATTATTCGTCTTATTTTACCTTTTCTTCTTCCTACGTCTACAGCCGCAATTTTTGTTTTTTGTTTAATATTTAACCATATTGTTTTTCGCAGTGCATTTTGTTCACTCGCGTTTCGTGCTTTCCTGTCATCCTCATCCTGCTACCATATCGTTATCATACACTCTTTAGTACTTCTGCTCTGCGTTCTTCCTCCAACCGTGGTGGACTTTATTTCCCGGTCTTGCTGCCCCTTTCTCGTCAATCTTTTCTTGACGCTGTCCATCCTCCCGCTTTGCTGCTTTTCCTTCCGCCGCTGCTGCCGCCACCACCGCCTCTCATCGCCTAGCCTTCCTCCTAACCAGACGGCTTTGTTCTCCATCAGCAAATGAACAGTGTTCAGTGGAATCATGGAACAACTCGCCGCGCATGTTTTTGTTGTTTTTTACTTCACTTTCGTCCCTAAGGGTAGCACTTAGTTTAGACCGCAATTTGACCCCAGTCGCCACCAAACCACAATGCCGCTGCAACAGCCTGAGAGGCACGGCTGTCTGAGCTGGCCTACCCCTGTGTGCGGCCCCAACGAGGAGTCAGTAGGTGAGCGCTACAAGTCTGCCTTTTCGGTCTTCCTCCTCTTTTTTTCTTCTCCGACTGGAATGCGGATATAGGCAACGGAGTGCTGGGTATTTTTTACTCCCAACTAAGTCCCCGGTTCAAACCTCCTGCTCCGCCCCCCCCCCCCAAACCTGGGTTCCTGTCCCACAGCGTAAAAGCCTTTGGACACATAATGGTTGGAGGTCTGTAGGAGAGAACATGACGGGGCGTTTATCCTCCACCTACGGTGGCCGCACAGTGGGTAATTTTCAAAAAAATGCATAAACACACGCTCTTCTCGCTCTGCCTGTGTGTGTGTGTGTGCATATGTCCATGTATAAATTAAAAAACAGGCATCCCAAGAAATATAATAAAAAGAGTGAAGTTCTTTGGGAAACAGCTAAATTGTATTGTGAATTTTCGAGACTGGTTCCCCGGCTCATCTTCAGACAAGGGGCGTGCAAAAACAACTAACTTCTAGACCGAGTCTGACAAAAGGATTCTATGATTGGTTAAAGTAATCTTCTCGGGATTTGTTGAGTCAGTTTGAATCTGTCCTTAACGATTTTGTACGTTGCATCTGGGTCGATATGCCGGTTGATGCATGCCTCACCTGAGTGCATTGCCTCCAGAAATTCACAGCCTTTCCTTATTGGGCAGGCGCCAACAATGCGAGTGTTTTCCCATGCAAATTTGTGCCCAGTGTCCAGTGTGTGCATAACTACTTGGGATAGATGGTCGCGTCTCTTCACCGCTAACTGATGTTCATGTATAGGGGTTGAGACAGATTTCCCAATTTAGCCACAATAGACGACATCAGAACTAGAACATGGGATTTTGTAGACAACACCTTTCCCTTCGAGGTAGCCAACCCTGTCCTAAGGGTGTACAAGCTGTGTGCGTAAGGTAGTTGCCGGCTGGTGTGCCACGTGTATCTGGTACTTTTTCAATTGTCTTTCGACTACTTCAGATACATTTTTGATGTATGAGTGCTTGAGCGCCCTTAGCATTGGAAATACCTTTTCCCTTGAGTTGCTGGTGCCTCATGCATTGACGTATAAAGTCATCCGGGTACCCATTTTGAGAGAACAGTTTTTAGGGGTATCTCATTTCTGCTCGTTAACTTGTTTTATCAGAGCAGTGAGTTTTGGTTCGATTCAGAAGGCTGTAGACTGTACTCCGTTTGTGAGAGACAGGGTGGTTACTCTCAAAGTGTAGGATGACCTCTGAATACGCCTCTTTGCGAACAACTGATGTCTAAAGTGATCGATCGGTTATTCGACGTACAAGGAAATCCAGGAATGGGAGTTGTCCATCAACCTCTGTTTTGAAAGCAAATGTTATTCCTGGAAATATCTAGTTAATATTGGTATGGAGCAGATTCAACTGATCTTTCGTGACGATGACAAAAGTGTCATCAACGTATCGCAGCCAAAGTTTTGGGTTGACACTGGGAAGGGCTATGCTCTCTAATTTCTGCAGTAATGCCTCTGCCAGGAAACCAGATATTAGTGAACTCATGGGAGCACGTTTTAATTGCCGGTGGCATTGACTGGAGAAGAAAAATTTGTCTCCAGACAGAGATTAAGGAGTTGAAGTAAAGCAGCCCAAAGGCTTATGATTACTGGATGTTCGTTCAGAAGGGAGAGGAGGACTACCTCGTATGTAAACTAGTACAGTTAAAGCATCGGGAGAAGGAGTCTTTCCAGGTTAAACAGTAGCTATGGAGGAGCCGGAAATTCCTGAAATCCTCTTGATCTCAGGCAGAGGATTTTATTCCTCCGTTGGCATTGCTAACAGACAAATGAAGGTAGAATTGAATTAATTGTCAATATAATGAAAATGGTTGGTCGGGTGTTTTTTTAGTTCAATGTTGTCAGGCGTGAGAGGAACAGTAGGTACGAACCTGCGCTTTTAGCGCGAAACCTCTTGTACGCTGAACTAAGATATTAAATTATGGAGTTTAGAAGGAAATGGTCATCTCAAGAATTGTCGTGAATGAGAAGCAATTAAGAAAATTTCCAATTTACTCCCACGATGGGGCGCATTGGCCCCTGAGATTGGGCAGCTGGAGACCTGAAATCAATATTGATCGAAAATTATATGCCTCGATGATACAAGTCATCATAATTGACTGTTGGTCTTTCTGTAAAGCTGTATATATACTCACACAGACCTAATTTGACCTTTCATCTATCCCTCTACCATTAGAAATGACAGTCCATAAGTATTAATGTATAGTTCTCGTTCAGAAAGTCTGATGTTGAAATCGCTCATCTAGAAGAGTAAAATAGTTTGTTCTAAAATATCTTCATACCTTAGGTGTATAACGAAACACTTCCCTAACTGCACTTCAGGTATAAAATTCACTGGCTTGATTCAGAAGTTCCACTCTCCAGAAGTATCAATCTCTTCTCCTCGGCTTTTGGCAGCCCAGAACAATCAGCTCTCCTTCCAGTGACAGGATGCCACTTCAAAAGCTTATGACGGGAGGCGTGAAATTGTATTGAGGAAACGTGCTTACTTGTAAATTTATAAACTATGGGGAGATTCAGAGAGTATTGGTTATGTTTCAGAAGATACGGCATTTATTAAAGCAAGAGTACATACTTTCGAAGACTAATTTTCCAAAATCTTCTTTCTGGCTGAGTGAGTTCGAGAAACTGATTTTCTTCAGCTGTTCTTGTGCGGAATGGTTGGCTTTAAGAAAACACATATAAACACTTGGGAAGATTACTTTAATTGCAGTAGAAATTGTTTCGTTCGTTTTACTGGACCCTTAACAGGCTACTAGGAATTGACCAGCACGCGTTCAAGTTTCATAGTCCTCCCTGTATAAATCTACTCTGTTAACTAATGAGCTTAATTGTCTGATTCAGGGATCCCTGCGTGTGCTCTGTTCTCGGGATAAGGAAAGCACAGAACAGCATAAAAGACGGCAATTTTTACACAAAGGGGGCACCGACACTATGCGCCCCTTCTACCAGGAGAGACAGGTATGAACTCTGTTTAGGCTTCGTCCGGCATGCCTATCTCTTCGAAAGTGGTCTCACTGTGACAGATAATGCATCATGCTACGGAAAAATTTCTCCGCTTGGGGCTCTTGAGGTATCCGACAGACGGACTCAATGAATGAAACGCATTTGAGATTGCCGCAACATTTCTAGGTAGAATTGATTAAAGCCTGGACCGCGGATGAGAACATCTCTCAATCGATTTATCGATCTGGCGCCGACGTACAGAGCCCTGCGTAGTCCCCTCCTGTCTTGCGACGTCGGTCGATGATTGGCCTGCATGCCTTATAACTGTCGCTTGTTCTGCTGCTGCCGCTACCTATGACGATGGATTCCTGTACGAGTCTGAAAGCTCAGGACAATAAACACAGTGTTCCGGTGCTCGACTCTTGTTCTTCACTTATGCATACACCTGGAACTCAAAATTTCGCCTTTATTCGTGACGAATTCGGGCGCGATGCGCTTCGGACAGCTCGCAGCTGGGAGTTATTCTCTACATGAGAGGCAGCAACATACGAACAGTTACGTTTTCTGCATCGATGTCTCCAAGACGAACTAACCCCCCGATGCCTGAGATATAAAGCCCCCGTTAATACGGCCATGGGAAGAGACGTTGTGAGGTGGTTTGTCAAACCTACACTTTGCGCCTCTTCTACCAGGAGAGACAGGTATCAACTCTGTCTAGGTCTCGTCCGGCCTGCCTATTTCTTAGAAAGTGGTCTCACTGTGACAGATAATGCATCATGCCAGGGAAAATTTTCTCCGTTTGGGGTTCTTGAGGTATCCGACAGAAGGGCTCCTTTGAGATTGAGCTGCATTTTGCCTGCGCAGTCAGTATGCTAAGTCATTCTGTATTTTCATACCACTGACTGCCTGTTCTCAGGCTCTGAATGAAACTCGGTTAGTATGCAGTAGCAGATGAAGTTTAGCTCAGATGATCATGCCGACTTTCAATTAGATCTTAAAAAGCTTAACTCCAAACTCACGCAATAACCTCCGGGAACGATAATTTCCCTCAAATTATGGTTTCCCATCTAGGCAGCTCTATGCATTCTAGGAGGATTGCAATATAATACACTCTCAAAGACGTCAGTAATATTTTTTTCTTTTGTCAAGTGGCTGCGGCTGACAGATTTGGCCGCAACATTTCTCGGTAGAAGACCCGAAATCGCATACAATTAATCAACCTCGTTAATAATTGGGAGAAAATGCGACACCTATCAGTTCTCGCCTTTTGGAAGATTGTGCGTGCATTATTAATTCAAATTCTGAGCGGGAGGGGAACGCAGAGGCACCTTTCCTGTAATAATTATGTAAGAATAGAAGCTGAAGTTCAAAAATGAGGAGTATATTTATTTTAAAAAGATGACTGGTTTATGTTTTTTCAAAGCCTCTAGTTTTGCCTCCTACAAAGTAGATTCATATGCACTGAGATTGACTTGCCACACAGTCGCTTTAAGTTCTAGCTAAAAACTCACTCGTTCTTTCGTTCATTTTGTGTGGCTGAATGATGCAGCTGCGAGGCGTTCGGTTTGGCAGTAAGTCCTCCAAGGTTCAAAATGTATTTTTCCAGTTTCCCGATGGCTAGTACCTTAATTTTTTCGAGATTTCACGTGTGAACTCGGAGCAAAGGCTTCGAAGAAATCCTATCTAACCCGACCCGAAATTCTCATGAACACAGAGGCTTCATTTTATCAGTTTCAGCGCAATAACAACGTAGTATTTAATACACACAAGTCAAAAGTCAGCATAAGAGGGCAGTAACTAAAACATAACGTGTACTAGTATACTATCGAGTGCTTTTTGACAGTTTGTGCATATTATGCTGCTGGTTCGCCGAAGTCAGTGCAATAAGGCTCAAGGGTTTAAAAGAGCTTCCCATAATGGGCCTGAAAAGGCTTGTATGGAGGAATTTACATAAAGTCCACTAGTAATATCAATTAGAACAGAAAATATTGATATAAATTATTGTTTTGGTTGCCCTCGTAGACTACAACTCATTCGGCTAACTGTTTGCTCTAGGTGCTTTGCTGTGAATATTTTAAAAAACTGAGGTTCTTCCCTGCTTGTACGCAGTCGTTGGCCGTTTCGTGTGACCGCTTCTGTGCGGTGCTCTTGAATCTTCTCTGCAACTGAGATGACGAGTTAGGGGGCACTTCCAGGGACTCGGAACAGGTAACATTAATCTTCTGGCAAAATAAGCCCCGACATTGGTCTACGCGATTATCAGGTATTTATGCGGCTTCTTTAGCGAACCTGGCCCTTGTTTTGTTTCTTCTCACTCTCCTCCGTTTACCTCCTCATGCTTCGTTTTTATTTCTTCCCCATAATTTGTCTCCTTTTCTTCCCGCTGCACTTGCGTGAAACGGGATCATTGGGTCCCACTTTTGTCTCCATTTCCTCTGTTCTTCCCAAATCCACATTTTTAAATGGCCCACCCATTCATTTGGCATTTTTTCTGCATTAACAGACCACTTCCGCCTGAATGAGTAGGCGTGTGGTGCTTGCAAATGGATGTTGGTCGTTTGCTTCTTCAACTGCCGCATCATACAATACGTGATAGCGGCGATAATTACGAGATGAATCCACCCTGGGAGCGACAACCTTGAATGTCAGATTTGCATGCCAACTTGTATTTCGTCGGGTGGCTATTTGGGCTGGTTTGCAGTCAATGGGGGGAGGACATCAAATGTGTCTGTTTGCCGTCGAAGCCGCGATATTCTTCGTTCATGGATGCAGTGACTGCCAGCAAAATTTAAATAAGAAGGGAGATAAAGTGGAGAAGAAGCTGGAAGTTCTCCCTATGTCTGTGATTAAGAGACGCGGAGGCAACCGCGACAGCACCCAGAAAGGGCATAGGGAAGGCACCAAATCGCACCTATGGTCTGTGAACGTAAAGCTTAACATGCCCATCATATTCCGACAATTTGTCCACCAAAACTCAACCGAGACTACGGCCGCTTTGGTGGGGAGGCGCGGGATTTGGATTTTAGCGATGGAATCCTACAGATGATCGAGCATTTTCTCTGCTCCAATATCCATCATCTTTTAATTACCAGGCTAAATCCATATGACTGAAGATGAACTTAAGTGAGAGAGTGAGAGAGAGCTAAAGAAGCGTTAGGCAGTCGGGCACACGTGTCGCACATATGCTGGCCACTTGGTCCCTAACACGATCCCCACATCAGTGGCAGTTGCTATGAGGGCCACATTAAGGTGTCATTACACCATGCTACTAGTTAGCAGCTTTCAAGCCACGACTTTAGACGGGGGGCCGAGTCATATTTAGGGGGGGGGGGGCGACTATAGGTGGTCATGACCGATTTAATGTAATGAACAAAGACCAACCAGTTGGAGTGACCCTGATATCTCATTCCTCGTTCATCATTAACTGGTGGCAAGTCCACGTCATTCCGACTGGAGATGTGATAGCCCGACCAAGTCCCGTCCCACTTGCGCTCTGCAGATGTCTACTTCCCCCCTCCCCGGCTTTGTGCTTGCAGCATAATTGCCGCCCATCTTGAATGCATGAAAACACACAGCCCATTTGGACACAAGGTAGATGCCGGCAAAAATGGGCAGATGAATGCCAGCAAGCAAACTCTACGGCAACAGGAGATGAGGCCGACTGCAATGTCATTCGGGTCAGCATACTACCATCTTCTTGTCCAAATGATGTCCAAACGATCGGAGAAACAGGATTAAAAGACCGCATACAGACCCACGGCTTCTTTAGTAGCTGTAAACATTCCTTGTGTACTCATACAGCATTGGCTGGGGCACAAGCGAAAAGGCGAGTTCGAGGAATTAAGCAAGAAGAAGCGGCCTCGGTCAGATGTGGTTCTGTAGCCCCGCCTGAAGTAAACAAACCCCAGCCACCTGTCATACGCAACCGGTGATAAAAGGGACTTTTACTAGTAAGACCAGGGGATGCACAGACGACGAGGTCAAGTAGTTGTATACCAAAAGAAAAGCTTTTGGGAATGCGTGGTCGTACTTTGAGTGGTTGAGAAATAGGTGTCCTAACCCCCTAACCCTAGCCGTTAACTCCAACCCCCTAACCCTAACTCCCAACCCCAGCCCCTAACCTCCAGCCCCAGTCCCCAACCCTAGCCCCTACCCCTAACCCCAACAGCTTTGTGTCAATGATTTGGGACTACGTAACCACATCTTAATGCAGTAAGTCAGTCTCGATCGCATGGACAAAAAATTATTTCAACACGCTTTTTAAATGTCCCCTCGAACAGCAGCACCAAAGGCAGCAGAATAAAGGATTACCGGACGCACAGGGGTTGCAGCATTCATAAAATACGGTTGCTATGCCGCCACAAACCGCATAAAATTTATAGTTCACGCTTCCATCGCATATGGTCGTGCTTGGAGCGACGATGGCTTGGTCGCCCGCATTCCGGTTGTTAATGGCTGCGATTTCATCGCCAGTGCTGGTGGTTGGTGTGATAAGGACTCGATAACTTGGCTCGTCAATACTTCTATTGGAAGTAGCATTTACCCGCGCGCTGCGCGTCTAACCAGTTACTTTGCTCAGGCCAAGTCATAGCACGGAATTGGGAATTGGAGATAATTTCGTTTGTTCGTGGGATTGTCGAGAGAAGACTCATAACTAAAGCATCCCCTAACTCACGCGGTTGTCACCTCTCGCGAAGAGATGATCGGTTTCGGCCGACTCGAGTCTGTGTGAGGTCCCGCGGAGCGAGTCGCGACTCCAGGATTCGTGTCACCCCTCGCACTGGTGATGTGTGTTCCGGTATCCGTGTGCATGGTACTCTTCCTATTACATTGCCCAAGATTGCATCAAATCCAGTAAAGCATCTCTAAACACTTCTGTTTGTGACAAAATGTGTTTCGGCCCCGTTACCTGGCGCCTAGTCGTTTCCTCTGGTCTACAGACAGCCCCATTCACATGTGTCGTGTGGAGCCGACTTACCAATAGAAGTGAAGTGACGTGTCCCAGGAAGTAGTCTTGAAGAAGAAGATACGATCGCGGAGTCGACTTACGTTATCCAAGACGTTCATTACTTGCGGAGGCATCAACCACTTCTGTTGCTGTCTCGAACGATAGTTTCGAGTGAGGATCTGAAACATCAGATAAGCAAAATCAACTTCGCAAAAATTAATCTTTGTAGGTGGAGGCAACCCAGAACAAGTCCGGTGTGATGGAAAGTTAAGAGCAGAAATAATGTCGATGGTAGCACGAGAGCAAGGGAGGGAGTGTGCAATAAGTGAAGGGCACTAGGGCAAGTTAAACAAGACGTGTGAGCAATGGTATAGGATGGTAGTTAACCTTTCGAAATCGGCACCTCGAAAATGCTGGAACGATTGGACATCATGTGACTCGATAGTGAACACGACGACTCTGCTTAAGTAATCTTTTCGGATAGGAAACACATTGCAGAATTTAGTCAGCATTTCATGAGATAACATATCTCCTTTACGTCAGTCATTGGCTATGATTGTATCCAATCATTTACGGCAAATGAAAATCACCCCTTGGTGCTAGGCTATACGTCCAAATGTCAGATTTTGTATCTAGGAGGCAGAATTTTGGGAGAGGGCACAAGGTATTTTCGCAATTCCGTTCAGTCATCCGTGACTAGCCTTGCTGTCGGAATAGGAAGGAATACACGGCAAACTCGGATAGCCGGAAGGGCATTCGGCGTGTGCTGCATTTAGTCCCCTCGTCGTTACGATGTAGCCTATTCTGCGATCCGGGCGGTGAGCGCACACTTGAATGAACGCCAGATATCTAGTTGCCTTGATCTACTATTTAACAAGAAGGAGAAAAGCGTTGATGAAATAAATATAGGTCCAACCCTAGGTTTTTCCGATCACACGACATTTGTTTCTCTTTTCTGAACAAATTTTAAATGGATGAGGATTTCCAGAGCGGAACAGCGGATCACTAAACGTCAACCGGTTTTTTATTCAATTCGTTTTGCTATATTGCTATTTATTCAGGCTCTGAAATTAACATAACGCATGCAAGAAGACCTGCTGGCCACAAATAATTGTTTTTTTTGACGAGGTTAGCATGCCTTCTATAGAACTGCATCATGCCCAGGGCTACATTCGTATGAATGAAATAAAAACCGTTATAGTGATATTTGCGAATCACACATGTGCTTACGGTGTACCGTGGTTTTATGAATCGAGTCCGTCAGTCGCTTCTATTTTGGAAACAAAACATTCATGCAATGCACGGAAATTCCATCTTGTGCCGGATGCGTCTCACCGGACTGATTAGAACTGCAGCCATCATTGATCGCTGCCGTGTTCCACTTACAAGATCACGTGATGTGAACGCGAAATGTTCTGACGCTGGCAACTGTGCCAGCGATGTGGAATCTCGGAGTTCATGAGGTCCCTTACATTTGCCATGACCCTAATCTCCTCTTTATCATAGAAGGGATCCTGCTTCGTATGTTTCACCTTTACGGCTAGTGAACTCACACCAACCTATGTTAAACGTCCTGCGTGCCATACAGTTTTCTACAGTTTGGACTCCCCTCTTTCACTCTTAGCAACCAAACGTTCCAGTTTTATGCCCAAACTCCAGCTACCACGTCGTTGTCGCCAGCAAACTCCATTTAGTGCCGGATGCGTCCTCCCAGACCGATTCGAACTGCGGCCATCATTGATCGTGGACGTTTTCGTCGTACAAGGTCACGTGGCGCGAATGTGGAATGTGCTGACGATGCTGCACCTTAACGGGTAGCAAGCTTACTCCAGCACACAAAAAATGCACTGCATGCTATCTGGTTTATGAAGTTTATATTCCATTCACGGTTCTTCTGAGTAATTGTACTACATTCCAATTCCCATGTATCCTAACGCTTAGTTGGTGTGTTGCGATACCGTAGAACAGTGTGGATTGTGGAAATGCCACCCGAGGCTTCAAAAACGAATCCGATGTACTCCTCATTTGAAGGACACTGCCGGACGGCCTCGGTCAAACAAAAAACATGAAATTCGCTGAGATCAGCGATACCTGTATAGAGGAGGGGACGCTGTGTAGGGATGTTGTTAGTTTTTTTTCTCGAACTTGACTTAGTCCCCTTATAGTCCTAGCCCTTTGCTGCTAATCCACCGGCATCATATCAGTTAGCCTCCATCGAAATTTAATCCTTCTAGTCATTGCAAACTGACAATTCCTGGCTTCGATCATCCTAGTGACTCATCTCCAGGCGTCTCTTGCAGGTAATGTTTGACATGAATTTAAGCAACCACCTTGCCGCTATAACGTTTGGGAGGTCCGATGAGGTTACCGGATAAGTCACCAAGTAAGCCACGAATAGCGTTGGAATTTGATTGGTTAATCTACAACTGGCTTGACCTCTAAAACGATCTTAGCCGAAATGAGGTGATATGATATCTGAAATGAGCTATTTCAATTTAGGGATCACGCATGGCCGTTTAGGACCAAATTCAAGTGTATTTTTCCCCATCATCGCTCAACAGAATAGCTTACTTTCGACACTAAACTTTTACCTCGCTTAAATCCATCCAACTTGAATGGTCGAAAACATTTAAACAAGAAACCCAAATGCAATTCACCATAAATACTAGCAATACTAAAAGATTTTAGCAGTCAACATATTCTTTTTGGAGGAATTTAGTTGGTGTTAAAACGTAAAATCTTGTGGGGTCGTTTAACATATGTGTTCTTTCGGGATTCTCTTAGAATTTACTCGATGGGAACACGCGTCCGAGACTGGCGGCTAAACTAGAATGACGAGTGTGTCTGGGTTTCAAATGATTGTTGGTTCTTTCCGATGCATTAAATTATAAGCGAACATTCGTACGTGTCCATTTTTTTAAAGATATTATGGAAAGGTCTTGGGAGTATAAATGTCAAAAAGAAAGTAGTAGTGAAATCTGCGGTTAACCTTTTGGGCGAATTCAGACATTTTATGGTAACTTTCTCCACATACGCATTATACATTTGATCACTGACGTTTGATCAGAACTCAGTTGTTTTCCTCACCAGAGGCGAAGCCATTGGCATCATTTCCTGGTGTAAGTTGTTTGCCTACAACCTTTCGTAAAGTCCTCCCACACTGTAAGGTGTGAGAAGGCGGCTGCCGGCATACGTGGCCTTCTTGTCTGGATAAGCGCGCTTCTGGTTGATCGCAAAACAGCCTGTCCGTATCGGAGATTATATGTCAGACCTGGTGATCGCGACTACTGATGCTCCTCCAAGGCTCAGTGATCGAACCGCTAGTCTTTCAACTTTCCAGAGCGGAACAGCGGATCACCAAACGTCAACCAGATTTAATTCAATTTGCCTTGCTATACTTCTGTAAATGCAGGCTCTGAAATCGATATTGTGCATGGAAGTTAACCTGCTGACCACAAATTATTGTTTTTTTTCGCCTGGGTTAACGCACCAACTGTGGAAATGCATCATCCTCAGTGCTGCATTGACATGCCTCCAATCGCAATGACATACTGACGAATCACAGAGATTCCTACTGTGTGTTGTGGTTTTGCCTCTCAGTTCCATTAGCTCTTTCACTGTTGTCAATCAAACCTTCCAGTAATACCCCATAGAGAAGAACAGACCGGCTAGATGCGCCCCTTCGAACTTTAAGCATATAAGCAATTCCAAACTGCTATATATGGTAATTTGTGAATACGATCACCCCGGTGACTAATCTCCAGGCATTATTTGCAGATAATGTTTGGCACTAATTAAAGCAAGCACCCTGCTTATATAACGACAGGGATGTCCGATGAGGATGCCGGATATTTGATCAAGTGAGTCACGAAAAGCATTGGAATTTGTTCGGTAAATCTGAAACTGGCTTGACCTCTAAGAATTTCTCAACCGAAATGATTTGATATGGATTTAGCCTTGTGCCAGATCGGATGAATTACTTGGATAATAACTGACATGAGTTATTTCAATTTAGTAATTGCCGTTTAGGACCATATCCAAGTGAATTTTCTCCACCATTGCTCAACAGAATAACTTGAGTTTAAAATTAAACTTTTACCTGGCTTTTATCCATTTAACTTGAAGGGAAGAAAACACTTCAACAAACCTTATATCTACTTCTCCATGTATACTAGCAATACTTAAAAATTTTTAACAGTCAAAACGTTCTTTTTGGAGGAATTTAGCTGGTGTTAAATCGGAAAGTGTTGTGGGGTCTTTTAACAATTGTGGTCATTTGAAGTTCCCTTCGAACTTGCTCGATGGGAACACGCGTCTAAAACTGGCGGCTATACTAGAATGGCGAGTGTGTTTGGGTGAAAAAAATGATTGCATGTTTTTCCCGATGCATTTTTTTATAAGCTATCATTCATACGTGCACCTTTCCGAAACATTTTATGCAAAAGTCTTTAGAGAATAAATTTCAAGGCGAGAGCAATGGTTAAATCGCGGTCACCCTTTGAGGATAATCAGACATAATCAGATAACTTTCCCAAATCCGCAGTATGCATAGGATCAAGGACGCAGTTATTTTCCTCACCAAAGGCGGCCTATCGGCCTCATGTCTTGGTGTAAGCCGGTTGCCTACAGTCTGTGGTCAACGACAACCCCGTAAGGCGTGAAACGGCAGCTGCCGGGATACGAGACGTTGTTGACTGCAGAAGTGCGCTTCTGGTTGGTCGCAAAACAGCGTGTCCGTATCGGAGATGATATCTCAGACCTGGTGAACGTATGCTCCCTCAAGGCTCAGTTCTCGGACGCAAACTCTTTATCGTTTATGTCAATGACAGCCTTCAAGAACTCAACTGCAGTGAAGCAATCTTTTTTGAAGACATTCACCTCTGGAAAGTAATTTAGGACCCGAATGACCAGAAGACCCTTCAAAATAATCCTCGCCGACTGCAAATGTAGTCCGAGAAATGGCTTCTGTATTTCAGTGTGCAGAAGTGTGCCGTCTTTCATCTGCGTCCAATCAACTGCCATTCAAATCACAGCATGAGGGCATCTCTCCTGGAGGACAGTACTCTTCCCGCCGAATCTTCGCAGAACGCTCTCAATGTATGGACCCAGAGCACCATGAAGTCAGCACTACAGTGCAAGCATGGTCATGGGAATACTCTATGCGATCAGACGGGCGTTTGTAACCTTTGAGAAATAGGAGTCCTGGGAGAGTTTACGGCACGTTTGTTCATCCCCATCTAAAAATATGGCGTACAAGCGTGTTAGCCATGGCCAGAAAAGGACCAAACATGCCTTGAAAGAGTACAAGGCCGGACAACAATGCTGATAATGTGTTTAAAGATCCAATCTTGCATGGAAAGACTGAACTGCCATAATTTATTCCACCTGCGTTACACTGAGCGGTTTAATCCCAGTAATGGTTGTTCAATTGGCTCCAGTATGTTACGAGGTCTCGGTCGGAATCTGACTTAAATCAAAGACTAACACTAGAAAGCACGTTCACCAGTTATTAGTGGTTTTTTCGACGTACTGGCGTGTTCATTGTTAAACTAAATACGTCCTGTCGCTTAATGGCATTGGGTTCATCAACATTGTTGCCTTAAAATGCACCAAGTTTCGAATGTCAGTGTCAAGTCTGAAATTCACACAGGTACTTACTGTGTGTCCTGGTCTTAAGACGTAGTGGTCGCGCGAGCTGCTTTCCACTGGCTGACCGGGTATTTGAGTAGCAACCCCAAATGCGCCATACTGCGTCGTCAGCATCATTCAGCTCCCTTGTGTTATAGACAACTTCTCGAACAGGCTAACAGGCCGGAACCAAACTGCGGACATATGCATAGCAGCAGTTGTCGCCTTGCAGGATTACGTGGCGTGGACCTGAAATATGCAGCCTTTACTGTTGAACTTGCTCAAAACACATCATTTTATTGCGTATCGACCACGCAGCGCAGCTCACCATCAAATAAGGAATTTTCACAGTTCTGTAACACGCACACCTGTGCTCTCAGTATGCATATGTTGTCGACGTAAGTAGAAACCAATAAATTCAGCCAAACGAGGCGCCTTCAAGCAGACGATTCGAGAAACGACTGGATGTGGGTTTTAAAGTTGATTGGCCACAGAGGTTTAATCAGGACCAACCGCCGTTATGCGCATTATTGTCCCATCAATAAAGCACGACAGTTATCCTTAAAAGCATTGTCGGACTGCCCACAAAAATCGGAATAATTCTGAAAGGCTTTTCAAATTATTGTGACAATACCGAGAGGTGGAATCTGCATCGTCCACAAAGACGTCTGTGCGAGTGATTACGACGGTGACGTTCGACTTGCTGGCCACGATGACGCAGGGGATGTCGATGGGACTGTCGGGGGGGAAGAATAATGAGGAATGCAGCGGTTGCTTTGCCGGTGACGGGTGACCATGTGTATCCCCTATCCACTCTTCTCCATGACATATTACTAGACATGTAGAAATCCGAATCGAAATGTCTCTCATCTTCCTCTTCGAGGAGCGCATCCGCTGGCAGGTCAAGGTTGACGTGCGCAGCTCGATTCTTAAAGATGAGTGATTTTTTAACTTTTAACTAGATTTCTTAACCTCTTGCGTAGATTTTCAGTTGAATTTCGATAAAACCTTCAATTGTTCAACATTAATCGCCTGCACATACCGTCGTGTATTGTTGTCTTATCAGCAGGCGAAAATATACTGCCATAATATTTCACCCTACATGGACTCAGTCCTGTTACATTCTACCGATACATACATCGAAAAATTTTCCTGTGAAAGTTTTAAAAATCAGTATGTATTTTACGATAATTTTTCTCCATTGCCCACGGTTATTGTCGATTTACCAACCAGCGAGAGTACTCTACTGTCTCCTACTTCATCCTGCAAAGCCTCGTCGTTAAATGCAAATTTTGCTCACAGTTTTATTTCAGTACCTTTCAAATGGTCATTTGTTCCCTTCGTTATCAATTTATTCTGGTATTTTTCAAATTATTCGACATACGTAGCCTCTGAAGAAGATAATATTCTACAAAGAAGCAGTTCGGGAGCATTCTTGATGAAGTTACCAATAGTCAATTATTCTTGAAAGCTATATTCAAGTTTTTAGCAACTATCGTCTCTGAAAATCATAACTAAGCTCTCGTTTTACTTTTCCCAACGTGAAACCTCGTGCAATCACTCGTTGCTCTCAGATGGAAGGCAAATTCTAAGCTTATCATTTGAAACCCAGCACCAGTGTGAAAGAGTGGACATTAAAGCAGTCGAATATTTTTTTACAGTTATATGTCTTAATAACAGCGAGAAGGGACGACACAGAACGCGGGTAGATTGATACAGTACTGTTTCGGGCTTATTGTGCTTTCATTCAGCCAATCATAACCCTGACGTTGCCCGTCGCTT